>JAEIFU010000037.1:0-340303 GCA_018904235.1 Lordiphosa stackelbergi
TTTGTTTAAATTATTGATTTGTTTAAATATTCGAACCACTTTAAAAATAGTTTTTTGTGCCGTCCCTTTCTTTGGTCGGTGCCGTCTCTATCGACTCAATGTCGTAGCATCTTCCTTTTGTGGGCCTCTTGATCTGTGGTCGCTTTGCTTTTCCTTGGTCAACCTGCTTTAGTGTAAGATTACGTATAAAATTTTCTATAAGTTTGCGTAAATATTGAAGTTTATTTTTCCCTGGGATCCTAAAGCCGGAATATATCTAAAATAAGCAGCAGAGACTTAACTGCAATCGCAAATCCTTAATCAGTAATCACCAATCGGATTTATCTGCTGTGACCATTGATCTCGAAGAGTGCATGATTTGATTCGTGAGACTCAGCTTTGGTGCGTAGTGTTTCAAATGAAATTGCGATTTTCAAAAATTCAACAAATAAGTTTGACATTTCCCAGCTATGTATTTTGCATTTAATTTTCCATATATTACTTTTTCATTTAAAAATGTTTTGTCCTTCAAGTTCTACTAGTTTTGCTCTTTGGGCATCGTCTATTTTTGCACTCAGAGACGCATAATGAGTTTTTTTGTAACTAAAAGCCGGCCGCTAAACACAAATTAGCAATTTCCAAACATTCATTACCCCGTGTCAAGCCGCAATACCACTTAATATATCATTTGAGTTTATAGCAATGCAAATTACCATTTTGTCAGTATTATTACTTTTGAGCGTTACAACGCCCACCTCGACCTGTCTGCACTAGCGACTGTCATATTACGTATACGTAGATGTTGATGTTAAAGCCGATGTGAACTTGATCATTAAGTCAACCAATTGAGAGAGCGACACACAGCCAAACAAAACAATAGAATCCAGCGCGATACACACGAGACTTGTGAGGGAGGGAGGGGAAGGGCAGTCAAAATTAATAGCGCAAGTTTTTGTTTTCTTTTGTGTTGGGATGTGTGTTTGCTCGGCGACGTCATCGTTGTCACTTTTGACAGAGCTACCGTAGAGTAAAATAATAAATATAAAAATTTTACTGACTTGACAAATTTTTCTTCTTTTTTGACTTTTGTTAAGCGAATATATTGAAAGTAAATAACAAAAAGTAGGTCAACTACAGAGATCAATCATAGTTAATAGAGAATAATAGAAAAATAAGTACCAATTCGTATAGGCGCAAAACTTTACACGTGGCGTATGCGCAATAATGATAATAAAATTTTATTTGTTTGTGAATTGTGACTCAGCCAGAGGTCAGCGCACCATAAACAGCAAAATAACAACAACAGTAAGCTATTGCCAAAACCATAAACTGCCCCATAAGCATAAAACCAAACAAAAGTTCCTGCAGAGAACTTTTGAAATTTGATTAAACGTGATGAAAATTAGCAAGTTCCGACAAAGAAGCGACGGAATTGGTTTTCAATGTTTCGGTTTTCAACACCTCGATTTGTCGATGTACAATATACGAGGGCCGTTTGTTAAGTAAGTGATTTTTGCAGCTCATGAAAAGACTCTAGAAACATCAATAAATATCTGGCCAAACTGCCCTCGCAACACCCTCACACACTGACCTGACATCATCACCTCTTTCTTATTCCAAAAAAAAAAAAAAACAATAAAATGCCATTTCAATTAAAAATTGTTGCAAATGTTGGCGTTATATGTCTCTGGTCATAGAAATTAAGCAAATTCGATTTCCAGTTTTTTGGGCCATATGTTTCCAAGAATTTTTGAAGGTGAAATCAAATTGTTATTTTTTTCCCTGCCTCTCACTCTTTTAGTTTATTTGTCTAGAAATATTTTTCTTTTAAGTTTATTTAAGTTAGCTATTTTTATCTGTTTAGTTTTCCTAAGTAGCCAACTTGCCATTGGCATTATTGAAGGTGCACTAAATCATCACCAAATTGTTTTGATATCACAAAATATCATTTGTTTTTATCGCTCAGCTTTTGGGTAAATTACGCGTGCGTTCCAAATTTTATGTCATTATAAAAAAAAGCCGCCCAAAGTCTTGGTGACAATTTGTTGTCAGTTGTGGCTGGGCCGGACATTTCGATGGTGAACAAGTGACGTAATTTGGTTGGTTAGGTATGTGGTGAATTCAAGGTTAATTTATTTTTGTTGGGGGGGAGGGGAAATGAGTTGCACTTGTTCATTATACAAACATTTAACTATGCGTTGCATAAACTGTACATGATGCACTGTGATATTTCAGTTTGAGACTCAGTCTTAGCATTTATCTAGCTTGTCTTCTGATATACATCTCAAGCACTTCACCCCTCACTTTTATATAAATTTAATTTAAGTGATAAACTTAAGAGCTTACACAATCTAATAAATTGCGATGTCGGAAGAGATAGCACTTCTGCGTACCTTATGGTTGATGTCATATTTGTACCCATCAAGATGTAAACTATAATATATTCCCAGTATAATGCCATAAAATATAATTTCTACTAAAAGGACCGACATAATACATACAATATCTGCTATCTCTAGGCTTATCGCTGCTACACTGAAAAAAATGTACATGGATTAATACTACAAGTTAGGGATTAGGTAAGAATCAATCTTTTTCAAATAAAAATGAAAGATATTACAAAAACGGTACTGTATAGGCAAACCAGCCCGTTTTGTGAACAAACGCAACTTTTCGGACCTAGAACCAGCTAAATTCACTAATTAAATTTTAGAAGGGTCGCCAGATAAATTACAAACCTATATAAGAGAAGGCATGCTCTTTTGTCTTGTAAACGAAACTAACAAAAGTTTCAAGAGACAATGCAAACAACGCATTCAAAATTAATGGCCAGTTTTAAGGTAGCTCAAAAGCTTCAAGTTTTTGCACTTAGAAATTTGAGCTTCGAGCTTAAGCATTACCACCAAGAAGTTGAAAGCATCATGTCTTGTGTATTTTTACTTTCATTGTTTTTGCGGTTCCCAACTGATCTAAGCAATGATTTTATGGAGAGGCAGGTGAAATCATGCTTTCTTCAGCGAAAAGCTTACTGAAGATTCAGCTGGGAGGATGATGAAACGGTACCGTATAGGCAAATGCATAATGCATAAGTTGTTTACAGTTTGGAACAAACGTAACCAGCTTTTTTCACTAATTAAATATTAGAAAGTTCGTCAGATAAATTACAAAGAAACTACAAATAGCTTTAAGAAAATAAAATGGAATTGCATTTTGGTTCCGGTTCCGGTGCGTACCAAAACTTTTGTTTCACTGAAAGGTGGTGTTCATCTTCTAGTTTATATCGGTATTTGGTTCCTGTATTTTTATATTACTTTTAATATTGTTATACCGATATGTTAAAATGATAACATTTTAATATTCCTAGGTGGTTAGAGGCAGTAAGAGGCACGAAAAACCAAGTATTTTTAATCATTTCTTTTTTTCAGTCCTTTTTTTTTATTTTAACACAACAACTATGGCGTGTTTCCACATGATTTCACCCAAATTTAATTGACGGATTGACTTGAAATTTTCAGTGTGTGTTCTTAGAGATATGTTCATTATAAAAATGTTCACAAGCGCAATTTCTGCTCGTCAGTAAGCACTTTTGGGACCATCATCGCGCACACCTTGCGCATGTTCAAATGCTCCGTAACAATGTCATGAACCACAGATTTTTGTAAATTTAACATCTGGGCAACTAAACGAATACTTAGTCGACGGTCTGAGTTCGACGGTCACTGTTGCACAGTGGGCGATACGGCTATTCTAGCGCGACGAAATTAAATTTTTCAAGTTTGAAAAAGCGTTAATTTAATATTTTATATTGATTACCGATACTTTGACTAGCTTATAAAAGTTTATCGCAAAGTATTCCGATATATAGCTTAACAGCTATGAGCTATCAAACACAACATATGTTTTGGCAAGTGCTTTTTAATTAATTCCTGCATTTTTTGAGTTTTTTTGATTTAGCTGTTCTCGTTGTTTTACATAAAAGCTTGGTTATATATTCATCTAAAGGTATGTATTAAGCAAAAAATCAATGCAGGTGACCCGTCCATATCGTCTTAAGACTTAGTGAAAGTAACTTGTATTAACAACCTGCCCTTAGTAGACAACACCTGTTTTTCGTGGAGCAAAACTAAAAATGTTCACAAATGTTCAAGTCGCCGTTAACATTTTTTGTCAGTGTGAGTCCTTGTTGTTTAACATTTTTCTAGATCACCTGCTAATATGTGCTACCCTTGCATTTGTTGGACTTTTTAGAAGCAATGTCTATATCAAAACGGAAGCTGTTTTCAGAATGGCACAACGAGGACATCCCCACAAAGAAGTTTTTGGCTTTGGAGAACTATGTTTTCGACACAGTATTAGAGAGAGAAACCTGTAGTGAGGAAGAACGTATCGAAATTGGCAAAAAATTGCGAAGTTTTACTAATAGGCTTGTAATAACTTTTGAATAATGGTGCAAATATCATAAGCCATACCAATTGAAATGATGTCGGAGGAAGCACTTGAAGCCAGAAACAAGGATTATCGAAATATCCGCGAGCACCACACAAGCAAGTCCACTAGAAAAAATACAATGGAAGGAGTTTTAAACGCACTTCTAGTTTCTTCCGATATTTTTATAACATCACTTTCCCAGAGTGCTTTAATGTTCTCTGCAAAAAATATTTGGGTTGATCTGGATGTTGTAAGCTTACTTGTCAATAAACGGCTGGAAACTGATTTGTGCAACAACGATTTGGAGAATTCTGACAGTTCGGATTACGAATAGTTTCTGTTACATGAAAGCTATATTATATAATATAAAACTTAGGCAATATTTTTGAAGTTTTGTAAAAATTTTTTTTTTAATTTTAAAAATAAAAAAATTGTTAAAACTTTTTTATTCCAACCTTAAAAATTAATCTTTTAATTAAAATTAATAAAAATAAAAAATAATTATTTAAAACTTTTTTAACTTAATTTTATTCCTTTTATTTCTACATTTAAGAGAAAAAAACAGATTGCGATTATCTCATTTACTTTGGAAGATATTAATTTCGACCCTCCCCCTGTTTTGAGAAGAAAGAAAACAGTTTCAGTAGAAATGGGTCTTTTGGGCTGTAAGCTAGTGTTATTTCTGAGAGACAGCTGAATTAATGTGGTTCGTTCGTAGTGATAACAGGCTATAAAACGTTTACGGAAGCAACGCAACCGTCATGTAAAGAACGAAGAATTATTTTCAATGTATACTTGATAATTTCTCTGAGTGTTCTCCCTATCAGCAAAGTTTCATTATCTTTTGCATTGCGTGACCAACTGGCGGTTACACCTTCAACTTTAACTGCAACAATTCCACACATCTTGGCTCCCAAACATGCAGTTGTCATTTTCTTTTCGAAACACGCATAAAAATTTAACGCCTGGCATGTTTGTCATTTGGCGAGTTGCCCTTTTGACCCTTACTTGGCTGACGGTTGATGAAGTTTTGCTGATATGACACAATGAGAATAGGAATAGAAGGGGGGAGAGGCTTACGCTTGACGCGTGACGAAAGGGGGCGTGACCTTGGCCCCCTTTTCATTTGTTTTAACAAATTAGTTACGCGCCGTATGCTGCAGGTGATTTTCAAATGAATATGTCAAACGCTTCTGACAGCTCCAGTTGGCAGCTAAGTTGGTTGCCAACACAAATTGAAAAACTGCTGCCTCATTGCATGCAGCAAAATTTTGCTGCATTCATGCGTTCATTCACTCATTCATCTTCGTTTATTTGTGGCTAAAAAGCCTATATTTGCATTTGTCTTGGAGCTTTCCGAATTGTCATCTATCAAATGCAAATGATGACGTCACTTGAAAACACAGTCATAAATATGTATGTTTGTTTAGTGGTATCATCAGGCACGGGTTTGCTTATCAATCATAATGAATGAATTTTTGGTCTACTATTTCGTCATCGAATTTTTTGAATAAAGTTGCAGATAATATATATGTACATTGTACATACTACATATCTGCTCATTTTTACTTTTAGCTTGATGGCAAACAAATGTATTTTTGTTCAAAACACACGACAACAAAATTTTTTACGATGTTCACGACCTTGAAGGTGAAATTTATATGCTTTTTTTTTGTATATTTTTCAATTAATTAAGTATAAAAGAGAAAACAGAAAACATTAAACATCTCCCTCATTTTACACTTGAAATTATATTTCTGTTTCTATTTGAATGCTCATTAAATCTGTAAACTATTATTACCCTGTTTGTTAATGGCTCCAGAGTAGTTGTAGTTGCTTATCGAGTGACTCATAAAAATACAAAAGCACACAGAGCCATTAGAAATACAGGCAGAGTTTTTGCTTTAGAAAGGGATGAATACAGGCGGAGGGGAAAATCACAATCAAATTTAGCTAAATTTAAGTGAGTGAAGTAAATGTTGCATAAAAAAGATTGTCGTAATGATATGAGGAAACATTTAAAAAGCATTAAATTATTTTACAATTATCCCACGCTCTTGAATGGGAATTTAACGGAGCAAATTGAGTTTGAATGTCAAGGACTTTGATTTTGGTTCTATTAATAATAGGCTGGGTTTGTCCAAAATCTTCATTCTGATATATGTATATTCCATTATTGTAAAAGACAAACTGTGTGCGTATTGCACTTTATTGTTTGATGCCTTAAATTGGCAATGCGACTAATTAAATGCCATTCAGACACATCCAATCACATGTGCCTTAATTTAGAACTCTATAAAGATGCAAAGAAATCCCTTTAAGTATTTTAAAATACTTCATTATCTACTTCCTAAGGCTTCCCATTAGCATTCTGCAAAATTCCAATTCATATGCCGGTAAAAGGATACTCTTAGCTCTACTTTCACCCCCTTTCACCGCCTCTAAACCAAAAAAGGTGTCAACAAATGAGCGAAACCACAAAAAAAAGAGGAAAAACTAACCCAAACCAAAAGGGAAACCACAAAACGTAGCAATCATCAACGGGTACTTCATGGGGGGTAATACAAACCAAAATCCAAGCAAAATGGGCTGGGCAGGCGCTTGCCTCAGGGAGAGGCCCTATATTATAAATGCAATTATGCAAATTCTAAAAAAGGCAGTTGACTGCAAGCAGCCATAGAAAAGTACAAAGAAATCACAGGCACACACACTCACACTAACAATAAAAAGGGTAATAAAATCAAACAACCATTTCGGTTACCTATATAAAAGACACAAGCGATAAGCAATTAAACTGAAATAAATTGAAAACACGCGCCAAAACCAAACCGGAAAATGAAAGAAAATTTTCAATTAATGTGAAATCGATGCCAGTTGGCGAGGGGTAGTTTTCCACCCTAAATTAAAGTGGGAATTTGATATTTATTTGCTGTACCTGAGTCGCTGATGAGCACATGGCAAAATCAAAATCAAATACACAGATAAGAATGGCCGGATGCAATGCTATTATAGATACGACCCCGGTTACAATTTTGGCTCATGATGCAAACATTTGGCTCCTCTTATCTGAGAGCGTATATCAAATTACAACTTTGCGTATGTTATGGCAAATATCTGATAAACAAACCGACAAAATCGCTCTAGTGTTAAATTATATGAAAAGAATTGGATGGGAAAGCATGTAAAACAACAAAAATGTTTGCTAAAGTACAGTGGATACTTCTCAAACAGAACGAAGCTGTTGAAGAGTACACATGGGAATTAACTTTTTTAGCCCTAAATGAATCATAAGTTTTAGACGATAAGGTATTTTAAAACAGTCTATACACAATAATTGAGCAATGAAAAAAGTAAAATTTGTGTATATAAAATCCGTGTAAATAGTGTGTATATAATATTTCACACAAATACTACAAAATAGTTTTAAACTCAAGTAAAAATAAATTTGATTTGAGCCTTAACTTTGCACTAAATATTCAAGTACGACTAGTCAAGTACGGGAAAACAAGGAAAGTTTGAAAATTATCATTGAATTCTTGTTTAATTCCAAAAATAAAATATTTAAGAACGGAACAATGTTCAACGAGAGCGTTTGTTAAATACAGCCCTGCGCGACTTTGATATTCCAGTAACTCAGTGAGAAATTCGATCCAACCCGACTACAACATACTCTGTACTTGGTGTAGGAGCTGAATGCAGCGCTGCAGCTCATATCTGAATTCTCTCTCTCTCTCTCTTGGTTGAATGAAATGCGAAGTATCTTCAGCAAATCGATACATAATGCTAATTACTAACTATCTCTAGAAGGTAGGGGGCGTGGCAAAATTTGAAAGTAATCTTGATCTGCCTGCAAGTATAAGAAGTTTATGTTCCAAACCTCTATCTTTTACCATCTCTGAAATCTGTCTGTTCATACGGACGGACAGGCAGACTGACATAGCTATATATATATTGCAGGCAGTATTGCCTGGCAAGCCGTTTAACCGTTCCCCCTACCCCATCACAAGCACTTTTTCCGTGCGCTGTTGCAAAAAAATTCAATTCCGCGTGTACCGAGAAGTCTTTGAAGTGGTTTACCAAATGTCCACACCAAGACGAAGTCGTTGAAATTCTTTTTTATACCTTTTTCTGTAAGCCTTAAAACCAAAGCGTTCTTTTCTGGGTCCTGAAATTTTATTTAATAGCTCAAAAGGGATGTTTGGGCAAAAAGAGAACCAAAAATAAAATTTATTGGAAATTTTTATAAATTTTTCATACTGATATTTTTGAGATTACATTTAAAAAACACAGTTTTGAGAAAATCGCCTTTATAGTTTTAAGTGCACTGAAAATTTACTTGTTAAGTCTTTAAAAGTGTGAGTGTATCTTTGACAATAGTTGACGAATTGACTTGACTGTGTGTGTACTTATTTCCTATTCACACTGGAAGCATGTGTTCACACCAAACACGCAGCCTTTTTTAGGTAAAAAGCATATGCTAAAATAGGTCAAAATAGGTTAAAATAGGACAAAATAGGTCAAAATATGCTCTACTAAAATACCACTCAAAATCCCGTACTTATTATTAAAGCGATAAAAAATGCTGAACACAAGAAGTTACTATACACAGGCAAGCGCTGTAAATGGTTCGTAGAGTACTATTCAAAGCGCAATTACGGTAAAAGGGTTTTTATCTTACTGTAATTCCAGTAAGTCGTATCGTTCAGACCGCAAAAAGTAGTGTTGTGAATGTGTTCAGTTCACATGCGAGCGAAAAGTTTGAGTCAGGTCCGCGAGCCTAATCATAAAAATATTATGAAATTTCGATTTTTCGACTTTTGTACTTAGTTGCAAGCGAAAATAGTTGACCTGATGATATCTGTGCATCCTTACTAATTTTGATTCCGCTTTAGTATTATTTTACAAATTGGTATCATCTCCGTCTTAGTAAAATAATATAAGACATTCTGTGCGCTCTGGTCTATCGCAGCTCGCTAAGATCACAATCATACTTATGCAGTCATTTGTGGAATTTTAAGTAATTATTCAATGAAGTAATTTCTTAAGTAGTTATTCATTTAACTACCATGAAGGTCCCTTAGCTAAAAAGTGCGCTTATGCAATATATCTGAAATGATTTTCATCTTAATTGGCATTGAAGTTTGGTCCAATACTGATATTAATCCTCATTGATTGTAATTAAATTATTCGTAAATCACGGTAAATTGGTTTAAAATACGATTCGACTTTTTCGTCCTTCCTTTTCCATTCTCTAAGCTCTATCGTTCCTTTCAGAGTGTAAAAAAACTACCCAAATTATTTCACACGTAGTGGCCCTGAAGGACAACGGATTTTCCTCGCCTGCGTTGTGAACAATAAAAATTGGAACGTCTTTTCTTTCGGTCGGAACGCTTCGAAGAATTTACGGTACTTTCCTCTGTGAGGTACTTGCTGCGTTAGTTAGTTTCGTTTTGAACCCTGAATAAAAGGCATATTTAGATGTGCAGACTACTTGGGAGCATATATTTACTCTCTAAATATGTAAAAGCATATGACATATTCCAAAATAGCTCGAAATAGGATAAAATGTGGTAGTCATAATCTCAAATATGCTTCTAGGTCGAATATTTTTAAATATGTCAAGTATGCAAAACGAATAAGGATTAAAAATAATCTATTTTTCATGAAACGAATTTGTATGCAACCAGAAATTTTTTTGGACCACCCATTGAAAATAAGTTTTAACCTAAAATCCGCTATAAAATCAAACAATATATTCCAATACAATAAAGAGTGCTTATAACTAGTTTAACTCCCGCCAGGACTCTATTTTTTTAATTCAATGAAAGGAAATTCAAAAAGTTCTTGTCTGTGGGTATTTACTGTGTCTAATTGCCGGCTGATTGAGCAGCATTGAAAGTTAATTAATCGAATCGAATCGAATCGAAACTGGGTGGGTGGCCAACGAAATGAACCAGATGTAGCATACTTTCAGGATCTAAGCCATAATTGAAACCCTAACCGACCCAAATAAATTGAGGTAATCACCAAATGACTTGGCTGGTTTAATAATTACGCATACGCCCCTTGTGCCTGGGAGACCCACGCGGCATAACTAACAAGTGGTCCACACAGAGCAAGTATGCCACTGGCACTGTAAGTGTGTTGCAAGACACCCACCCACCCACGCTCATCTGTACACTCACATCGTCAGGCCACAGCAGGAGGTTGCCGGTTGAGATCTGACACTTGTTTACCAGGCGAGAACTTTTCACAGCTGTTCTGCATGGGTTGGGTGAAAAGGTGGAAAGTTCAACCACTGCATCAGCAGCTTTAAGAGCTGTGTCCTTGGGCTTTCTCAGTTGCTACCTACAAATGTACATGCATACATATATACTGCAGAGAACATGCAGCCGGCCGGGTTGCAGCCAGCGAAGGACGAATTGGCTGCAAAATCAATACTTTTGGGAGTGCATCACTTCTAGAAATTTTCTTCAAATACTTGAGAGGGATTGCCAAACTCACCTCAATTAAACTGAAAATCCACTTGTGTTGTAATATCTAATTTTTTGTATGTTTGCTTGTTGTTGTTGTTATTTTCCTCTTAAAAATAGACAAATAAAACATCAAACATGGAAATTAAGTTTTACAACACGCGTTACATTGAAGCTACAAGTTCGATTTGGATTTCTCTATGTGCGTGTGTGTGTGTGAGTGCGATTTGATTTAGATTAAAGCGAAGGGGCAACCAAATGCAAATTAATGAAAACGCAACTTTATATTGTTGTTGTCATAGACTGACATTCATTGACAACGGCAGACAGCAATACTGTTGTTCATTTATTTTATTTTATAGGATTTTTTTTTTGTTTTATTTCGAGAATTTTTCGCCCATGAAAGAATTTCAAATTGACTAGTTTTCAGTCGTTAAACAAACGCCCACCACGAAAATATCGCCCACCTTCAGTTGGCAAACGCACGTTACGTCTCCACACATACGCACACAGATAACAACAATTCGGTGTTGTTGGTTTTACGAAACTTTCGTACTTAATCAAATAAGCGTAATAACAATGACTGTTGGCCAAAACAAAACACAAAACTCTTAGCCCGAGAACTCGCGCGTAACCCAACGAATTTCCGTTCGAATTGAGAATGCGCGACGAACAACCTTCGCCTACGAATGGCACCAACAAACTAACGTTCAATATTGAAACACAGCCGCACGAGCGAGGAGAGCAACGAGCAACGGCAATCGGCAACAACAGCAGCGACTGCGACAGCAGCAACACCAACAAATGCCGGCAACAGCAGCAGCATTCAATGTGGAAGTCTTAATGCTCAGCAATTTTTGGATGGCGCGCAGACTTTATACAGAAACAGCTGACTATACACTCAGCGAAAAAGGATTGCAATACAATCACACCTCAATGAAAATGAAATTCTATTTTTTTATTGCTTTGGTTTCCGTAGAAGCACGTAATCAAGAAAGGCCCGGTGCATAAGTCAGGCTGGAAGATTGAAAGTTTCTATAAAATAATGTCAAATGATCAAAACGTTATATACTGGTAAAGCAGCTTATACACAGAAAATTTTTTCGTATGTTGAATCTACCCATTCTTACTGTAAGCTTTACTGCGAAATATTGTAACATGTATTTTGTTCTTGCTTTGTTTACTGTGAAAATTACCCACACAAATAGTAGGGGAGAATATTGGCCACAAAAAAAAATAAATTTAAACTTTTTGTTTATGTCATGTGTCTCCCTTCTTATTACCTAACTTTTGGCAAGCAACCTATCAGTCTACACCTTCTTTAAGTTCGTGAACCAGAACTCGACTTTTTTTTTAAATAAAAGTTTTTTTTTTATTTTTGACTTGTGAATATTATACAACATTTTTTTCGTAATGACAAAAGTAAGTATGAGGGAAATATCTTTGGTCAATTGCCTTTTTGATAGAAATACGTTTTTTTTGTAACAATTTCTTTTTGGTTATGTGACGTCACCAAAAAAAAAGTGAGATATGGGGGGTTGTGAGCCACTTAAAAAATAAGGCGGTGTTGACTTTCAAAGAGAATATTGCAATGACGCGCAATAAAACAGAGGAAAATCTCTCCAAAGAAGTAAAACAACATTGAAAAAGGCAAACAAAAAACAGCCACAAGCAAAAAGAAGAAAACAAGCCTGATGCCGTCAATCAATTTTCACTCTTCATTGATATTTTTTAATTCAGAATATGAGAAAAATTTTTCATTTTTTTATTTAATAAAGAATAATTGCTTAAAAACACGAATTTTGAATTTTTAGATGGGTGGCTCACAACACCCCACAAATTTTCGAAATGTCAAAAAATCACTTTTTTTTAAATATGAAATAAAAAAAACGCAAAATTTTATTTCTTAAAACTAGTGATGAGGATAGTTTTGTGCACCTAAAATACAAAGTTTACAGAACGAAAAAATATTGATTTTTGTCGAAAAACAAAACTATGATCACAACCCCTGCGGCTTGCAGTAACATTGTACCATTGAAATAAGAAAGTAGTAAATATATTTTGGTGTTATTTTTTGGTTGGCAGGGCATAATACCGGAACCGGAACCGTTAACCAGATAAACCGTTTCAAATCGCGTATCGGAATCGGTACCGGAATCGAAACTAATTTTTTTTTGGGAACCGAAAACCGGAACGAAACCGAAACGTTGGTACCGGTACAGATTCGGTTTTTTTACCTTTGCAGAGCGCATCGCAATCATAAAACGACCTTTACACGCGCCAGATTTTCTTTCAACTTTTTAGGATTCATAACATTTAAGCACCATCGATTGCCCCACGCGTTCAAGCTCAACCTACAGGATACCAAAATATTTGCTGGCGGAAGACATTTTCAACTCTTGCTCCAATTTTGCGGCTGCAGATAAGAACTTTCTTCTGAACCGGAAAGTGTGGGACTCAGTTCGCGAGTACGCATATTAGAATCAGCGGAGGCGGACAACACTAAACTTAAAGCCGAAAATATAGTTTTGGGGGATTTTTATTCCATTTTGATTCTCTGCAAATTGGAAATATCAAAAAATTCGACCTCTCTTGCGAAATCGTTTTTTTCCAGGAAATAGAAAAGTGAGAGAAATCCCTTTTTGAAAACAATGCTTTTCTTTGTGCAATATTTTTGGACCCTAGGTCTAACGTAACGCTAAGTACTGAGCAAAAAATACTTGTATCGATCTTTTACATAATGTTTTTGCACAAATTTTGTCGTTCGCTGATCAATCACTGCTTAATGAACTGCAGTTCAAATTCTGGTTCATTTGAATGAGCCGACGAAGTTGAGGCATATTTATTTTGATTCTTGGTAAAAATCATCTACAAAGTTCCCCAGAATTGTGTGCGATTTCAAAAGTCGTTCTTTCTGTTCCAGCTCCGCAGGTAAGCATGCAACGCCTATTCTCTGGCGTTAAATATATAATGAATCCGCTAAGAAGTTGCATGGACACAACCACATTTAATGCAATTATGTCACTGCGAGCAAATCACAAGAATGCTATGTAGTGGTCGTATAAAATTCGAAGTTAAATTCGAAAACTAAAAATACATAATCGGGGGTGCCACAGAAATCTCTAGAGATTTTGCTGACGGTTAGTTTGTAAATCTCTCGAAAAATTCGTTGGTGCCACAGAACTTCTGGGGATTTCATTTTCTAATTAGAAAATCTAGTTGGAACACCAAATGTTCCAATTGATGTTCCATCTTTAAAAACAGGGCTGAATCTCTCGCCAAAAAATTTCCCTTGTTTTAGATGTGGGTTAATTTAATGATTAACTGAAATTTTTTGATTGTGTTATATGTTTTATGATGCATTTTTAAATAATAATTAAATTTTAAGTCGCATTCTCCACCAATATAATGCAAAATTTAAAAATTTGTTGGCGCCAAACATGAGGTGTTAGTTTCCATCCCTTAATCCTCTAGCTGTCATGTAGTGAGAAATGAGCTTTGCAAAATCTCCTAACCAAACATTAGAGGTTTAAAACCAACGAAAAGAAATTTCTGTGGCACCTAAGAATTGGAATTCGGTTGGAATTTGGTTGGAAGAGGTTTCCGTGGCACCCCCGAATATAATATTTATGAGCATATTATGTAATCATTAGATCTTACGTGTTAACTACGTAAAAAAAATACTAAATATTAAAGCTATATAATTTTACTTTAAATGTGATACCATTAATTTTGTGTTGAATTTGATTCGTTTTATTTAACAGGAATAAAATGATTTAGATTTATCTCAGAATTTAGTGTTTTCAGTATCTAAAATAACTATTACTTATATCGGTACGTACCGGTATACCGAAATAAAAATGCAGGTACCGTATCGAAACCGAAAACCGAAGTTAATTGAAAACCGAAATGGAACCTTTAACCGAAACATTCATTTCAGGACGTACCGATATCGGAACCGGAACCGAAACTCGTTTCGGAATTATGCCCTAATCGTCAGGAAAAGTTACCAATAAAATAGTAAACTTAATGTGCAAATTTAAATTCCAGTATTTATGTTATTTATGAAGGAACTCGAACTTGAGAATTAAATGTGGTCTCATTTATGCGACGTGCAAGAATTTATTGGTAGGCAGATTCAACACAAGTACGATTTAATACGCGTTGCCATAAGTGAGAGCGGCAGACGTGCCGGTTGAGATGGCGTTCAAATCGAGTTCCAGTCCATGGGCCCTGAGCTTGAATCATCCCGAAGTAAGAAAAATGTTTATCGGGGCAACCCCAAGTAGATTTGAGTAGTTCATTCCAAATCGCTCAAATTCACCATCTGATCTAGTAGGCCTGTTTTTTGGTGCCTCGTCACATATAAATTCGAGCAGTTTTAATACAAAATACAAGCGTTTATACGAAAATTGCTAGTGATTTCTGTGGCACCCCCGTATGAAATTATTTATACAGGTCTGTTCCCAATTCCACTTCGGTTTTCGTATAAACGTTTGAAGTGGCCAGTTTACTTTAACAAATTTAAATGAAAGGTTTAAGGGAAATCTGTGGTTACTAGATCAAGGCTTCCTTTTTCGACGAATTGAATCCACTTGACATTGAGCTGTCGATTTCAGCAATTCCACTTTTAGTGAATACGGCTCTAGTAACCGTAGATATGAGTGTTACCTTCCATATAAACTTATTACCTTAGAGTTCAACGAAAAAACGTTTATACGAAAACCGATGTAGAATTGAGAACAGGCCTGTATATTTGATGTTTTTTAGAATTTGTTGGTAGTATTGTACTGTTGTGTGTGGCGTTTGTATGTTTGTGGTATTTCAACTGATGCTATGTTACACCTATGAGGTTTCCTGTAAACAATGGTAAAGTGAAGTATTTTTATTGGTTGGTGCATTCATTTCTGTTTGAAATCTACTGTGCTATCGTAATCATTACGTTATGTGTAATGGCACTTTTAGTGTACTTGGCGGTAAGTTTAACTCATGATTGTGAGTTGGAGCATATGTGTTCACTGAACTGTTCAGTATATTATTTAAAAAGAAGTAAGAGTGTTGCAGTCGAGTGTCCCGACTGCACAATACCAGCTAACAACTAATGTTGTAATCTGGATATGGTTTACACATACATGCAAAAATTTGTGACTCCAACTCTTATAGTCTCAGAGATCGACGCGTTCATACAGACGGACGGACAGACAGACGGACGGACAGACGGACATGGCTATGAATATATATTCTTTATAGGGTGGGAAACGTTTCCTTCTCCCTGTAACATACATTTGCACAACTTCATGATTCCCTTTTACCCATTTTCAATGGGTTCAGGGTATAAAATAGAAGAAAGCTAACTCGTAAATTGTAAGAAATGAAGGATTTGTATGATTTTCATAAAACAATTTCTCTTTCGCTTTGAAAAATGTTAGTTGAGTGATTTCCCAAGCTCACCAATAGATGGCACCACTTTCGCCTGGTATGACAGCTAGTTTCAGCTAGTGCCCAAATATAGGAATGCCAAATTTGGTTGTAATTAGGGATGTCGAAATATCGATATCGAATACTTGTTGAAAATATTTTTGGTGCGTAATTTTTAATAATTTCGGACACAAAAGGGGAGGTTTTTTGAAGGCATTCTCTTGGATATTGCTAGTTTTACTGATATTACTAAACATATTTTCAAAGTGGTGAGTCCTCGACTCAAACTGTGCTAATTTTAAAAAAAACATTAAACAAAGAAAGCTTAAAGCTCGAAAACATTGCCAAGTCATTTGAACGAAATTGTTTTTCGTAAATAAATGACATGAACCAACCTTTCCAACCAATGTTCAAACTTTGAATAATATCGACCCGTTTATTTATTTTTCATTATACTTCGGCTTTCAGTTAAAACATCATATTTTCCAATTTTATTAATATTTATTTTTTAAATTAATTTACATTATAAATAAATAAATAATATTTTACTAGATTAACTAGAAACTAAGAGTACAATTTTTTCTCGGTTGAATCCATTTAGAACTTTAAACGCGTTTTTCTCATAACGGATTATTTTGAGTTATGTCAGCCTTGAAGTAAGTGAACGATATATACTTTAACATCTGGACAATTTTAATTATACCCTCTGCAAGGGTATAAAAAAAGCAGTAATGTATTAATTTTTGAGGACCGACTATTCATAATTTTCAAGCTTGATGCATTCATTTTTACCAGATAACTTAGTTAACTTAGTCATTTTGGTAATCTCAATAACCGTTAATTCAAGTTTCTGCTGCAAAGAATTATGTCACTTTAGCGTTTCAACAACCAGCTTAGAATATCAATGCATGACAAAGACGTCTCCCCTGAGCATGACTCAAAGGCAACAAATAGAGAATTCATAATTTTGGAAATTTTCAGCAGATGACTCAATCTCCAATATTCAGCAATTAAATTCACTTTTTGAGTAATGTCACAGAATAAATTAAGAGTAAGTTCCCTTAAGCGTTCCATCAATAAACGTTCCAAAAAGCTGAGCAGCTTAATAAAATATTCATAAACAAACTGGAAGTGACACCCTCCACCATCAAGAAAGTCATCAACCATCCTGCCAACAACCCAGTTAGCCTCAAGTTCCCATTTAACTCAAGGTTGTGAGTAGGTGCAGTCCCACCGAAAAAAACTTCATAATTTATGTGTCGACCTAGAAAAAGCCAGGCGGACATCAAGAAACCAATTAATTAATACAAATTTTGAGCAGGAAATATAAAATTCATGCAAGTTATGTTTTTTTCACTGCCTTTGAAATGTCCTTGCAATGGTGAAGCACCTCTAGGAAGAGCAAGTTAAACTCTAACTGGGCCCCCGGAAATGCAAATTCCTTTACTTGCTCCAGTTTCAGTCGGTGCGATGTGTTGTGGGAGTTGTCCTATTGATTTAATTTCAACTATTTCTCAGTGACGCAATTTCGCGTGGAGTTGAATGCTCCTTTGTGAGGGCCAATAATCCTGTGGCGCCCCTAAGGGGTTGTTTTTGCCACGTTCTGTGCTGGCAGCCAGCCTGCCTTAGGGCTGGCTCTGGGCTCTCATAGTATTTACAATTTTTGGTAGAAGGCGCCGGAATGACTGCGCATAATTTTATGGTATCGTTTTATGTGTTTTACGTTGTCATTGTTGTTTAGTTCCCATGTGAGTTGTTGTTTCTCGTACTTTTCCTTTTGCCGTAATTGATAAATATTTGTTGGGTGGTTGTTGGAACTGCAGTTGGACGCAGCGACATGACCCAGACAATTTTTGTATATAGTTTGTATATTTCTTCAGCGACAAGGTCAGAGCGTTCATTTGCATAGACCCCCTCAATAGGAAGAAAAATGACTAATAATGGCTAACTAATTTATCAAGTTACTTATCCAAATATCTGCGGAGATAATGAATCAGCTTGAGTCAGCAGGATGAGGCAACTAAAGTAAACTTCTCTTGGGGGAAAATTAAGCCAAGTGGTTGCATTCGGCCATGGAGCTAGTAAATATTAGTCAAGCATTTTATAGATGCACAAGTAGTTTGTCCAATATATATAGAGAAAACTTTATCAACTTTGGCTAAGGAAAACAAAACAGTAGAAGGTCAACGATATTTAAGAAGCGCAACGTTAGATGAGATCATGCTTGAATTTTTCCTTTCTTAAACTTTCAGCTATTTGTATCAAACTATTAACTAACTAGTAACTATTATATATTTAAATATACATGTTCATGTTGAGCCACCTTCGAACCCCTTGAAAAGTTCACACATACCAACTTATGCAAAGAACAAATTTTTTAGGACCATATGTGGTCTCTCAAAAATACATCACAAATTGTTAGCGCATCTGGAGTTAAGAACAAGTCTGATAGTTTCTTGTCATCCCCTCAAAATCGTCTTTTTCACAGATATTACTTAATTATTTAATAATGTAGGTAATTAATTTTACATCCTTGGAGAATTGTTTAAAAGTTTTGATATTCAATCCGTGAATTATTTGAATTATGACCATTCTAGGGAGGATCTAAAAAGTGTACCATAGGAGATAATGGCCTTCTCAATATATATGAAAAATTAGTGATTACGACGTTCTAGAAAGCTCACACATTACTCCGTGCGTACACCGAGAAAAAATTGATATGAAATGGCAGTCATTTCAACAGTTTGTCATATTAATTTTACTCCGATAAGACTAAGATAAACTGCAGATCACTACAATATTTTCGAACATAAAACTAAAATAACGAGAAGGCCAAACTAACTTCGTCTTTGCCGAATTTTTTATACCCTTGCAAATGTTTTAATACATCAGAGTTAAAGAACGCCAGCATAAAAACAAACAATTTTTCTAAATAAAACCCACTTTTCGACCGCTAGTTCCTATGACAGCTATAAGATATAGTCATCCGATTTTAACCAAAACTTCCAAATCTATGTCAAAAGCGCATAGTATTAATAATCGCTGATGGGAGACACGTTAACATTAAAAACAAAAAAGTTTTTCACATTAAAACCCACTTTTCGACCGATAGTTCCAATGGCAGCTATAAGATATAGTCATCCGATTTTAACCAAAACTTCCAAATCTGTGTAAAAGCGTATAATATTA
The DNA here is from genome assembly GCA_018904235.1 of Lordiphosa stackelbergi. Lineage (NCBI taxonomy): Eukaryota > Metazoa > Arthropoda > Insecta > Diptera > Drosophilidae > Lordiphosa > Lordiphosa stackelbergi. Next base: position 19,488 of record JAEIFU010000037.1, read on the forward strand.
ATAATCGCTGAAGTGGGAGACGTTAACATTAAAAACAAAAAAAGTTTTTCTCACAAAGACCCACTTTTCAACCGATAGTTCCTATGGCAGCTATAAGATATAGTCATCCGATCCGGTCGGTTCCGACATATTAGCAGTGTGCAGTAAAAAGAAGACTCAGTGCAAAGTTTCAGCTCGATAGCTTTAAAACTGAGAGACTAGTTTGCGTAGAAACAGACAGACAGACGGACAGACGGACGGACAAAGCTCAATGGACTCAGCTCGTCACCCTGATCAAGAATATATATAGTTTATAGGGTCGGAAATGAATATTTCTATGCGTTGCAAACTTCTGGGCAAAATTATAAAACCCTTTGCAAGGGTATAAAAACTGTTCCAAGACGGGATCGATAACCCAAGCCACTCGCCTACATTCCACCCACTCATATCACCCACCCACTCTCAACCAAGTTCCAACCACATCCCACCCAAATCCCAACCATTTCCTGCCCATAGCCCACTCACATTTCAGACACTTTCCATCCGCTTCCCAAACACATCTCACCCAAATTTGCAAGAATGTTCTGCAGAGGGAAATACGAAATATAGTTAAAAACCAATCGTACACCTGTCAAATATATGGGGCATTCCATACAAAAAAAGTTTTTTTCTGGGATAATGTCTCCGAATTGGATGATAATTGGCCCAAAGGAAGCTTATTATGAGAGAAGCTTAACCCCAAAATGTGAGCTTTTTTGGAGCTCTTTTGCAGAAGTTCTGCGCTTAAAAGTGTAATATTGTGAAGTCGGCTGGAGATCTCAGCTCCATGTTGGTTTGGTTCGTGTTTCAGTTTGGCAACTAATTAACTAAATAGGTTCGGCTTATCGAGCGGTTCAAGGCACCCACAAAACCCAAACTTTTTTTCTTTTCAAACCAGTCTGCTGCCTTGCGGTCCTAATTTGTTTTTCTTCTTTCTATAAGAATTCGATTCTTTCAGTAGATATGTCATTTATATCGCATTTTTATCTCCATTCAGGGAGGGACTAGAAAATATTCTGTCTGGAAACAGAAAAAAGTATTTCTAGGAGTCAAGGAGAAGTTGTATCTAAGGGATACACCGAGAAAAAAAAGTGAATTTTTTATACAAATTGAACTTTGATATGACCAATATTCAATTGATATGTTAAAAAGTCCCAAAACGGTATTTCTTAACATTTCACTATTACTTTTAACCCCTTTCCATGGGTATCATAACCTGTTAGCTTTAGCTGTTAGTTTAGCGTTCTCGTTTAGTATCATTGTGAAAAAAATTTAATTTATATTTCAGAGGATCCACAATGTTTGTTTAATCCAGCTAGATATGAATTTAATTATTGGCTTAGAATAGGTTTTTTTGTATTTTATGTCAAACTCCACGGAGTCCTTTTAATTACTAATGAATAATAACCCTCAAATTCAGCGGTTCATAGTTTTTACGCAAGTTTTTTCACGTTTTTATAGTTTCGCATATGTCTGGTAACATTCTTCTGATGATTCAATCAGAACTTTTGCTATACATATCATTTGAATTGTTGGCTTGCATTAAATCAAACAAATTCCAGTTTGATTAGAAGTAAACACTGAATTTTTTTAATAAATTTTTTAACTACAAAATTGCACTTAACTTGTCCACTTTGGCTGAGTACGCTCTCCAGTGGTGTTACCCAATCTGAGTTTGCACAGACAATTGTCAATGTTTGTTTAAACGCATTTGAGGAAGTGCACCACAAATGGAGGCAGATAGAATGCCTTCTTCTCCTCTAACTCCGTTGCACCCAGTGAGTCAATCAGTTAGTGTGCCACTGGGCTGAGACATAAAGGCGGCCAACTGTCTCTGATCTGGCAGGGCGCAACAGTAAACCAATTTGTCAACACTTCAAGTGCAAAACGCACTTGTTAAAACAAACGATTTGCCATGTTTTGCCCACATTTTGACCCCAAGGGGGAGTTGGTGAGTTGTTGTAGCAAATATATGTATGTATATATAGAGTAGAGCAGAGAGTTGGGTACAATTCATTACCTCATTGTGGACTCAGTTGGCTATGTTTGCTTGTAAATTTCTAGTTAAATATATAGCGCGACAATGGGTGGGAGATATATATAAATGGTGATAATGAATCTTTGTCATAGCGTTGACTTTCAATGGAAACTTTAATGGAAATTTTAAGGCACCAAAGAGGTCTAGGACTGAATTTTTACTGAATCTGTTTAAGCTAAGGAAAAGGCAGATCTTAAGACCAAAATTTAAAAATGTAGTGTACAATAGCTAATAAAACGCGCTGAATGATTTCTCTTTATTTGTGTTAAAAAAATAAATAAATACAAATGTAAAAATAATAAATACAAAAAAGGAATAAATCAGGAATTCATTTCGCCATAAGCTAATTTGGCCCTTAAAACACAATTTGGGGCAACTCAAAAGTCGGGGGTAACGACAAAGCTCAAACGTCATATCTCCGCCGTTTTCCAAACGTTTTAATCGTCATATCTACGCTATGCTCAAAAGTCGTACACTTTTTTTCAAGTGCTTTGTTTTGTGACTAGATATAGTTATAGAATTTGTAACTAATTCATGCCAACTGTAGAGTTGTAGTAACAACGACCAATGAGTTGTTTATTTTTTTTTTGTGTTGAATTAAAAATACACAGAGTATATTCAGTTTGTGCAACAGCCAGAAGGAATCATCTCCGACCCTATAAAGTATATATATTCTTCAGCATCAACAGCCGAGTCGATTTAGCCATGTCCGTCTGTCCGTCCGTCTGTCCGTCCGTATGAACACCCAGATCTCAGAGATGGTAAGAGATAGAGGTTTGACATGTATGGGACAAATGCTTCTTATATTTGCACGCAGATCAAGTTTATTTTCAATTTTTTAGCCCCCCCCGCCCCCCGCCCCCACAATTTGAAAAAAACGTCATATCTCCTACAGTTTTTTAGATGTGATTCGTACCTTCTAGAGGTAGTTAGTAATTAGTAAAATGAATCGAATTGCCGAAGAAATGATAAAGATCGGATGATCGGTTCTCAAGTTATGAGCAAAAATCGTCAACCAATCGCATTTCCCATTCAGCAAAGAGAGAGAGAGAGAGAAACTTAGAACTTAGCGCAGCAGCAGCGCTGCATTCAGCCTTTATACCAGGAACAGATTATGATATAGTCGGGCTAAACCGACTTTCTCACTTATTCATGATAATTTAAACTTACACGAAAATTTAGTAATTTCCATTTTATCCAGCCAGCATTTTATGAAATTTCTGATCACATTCCAGTCTTTTTCGAGTCCTCTTTCTGATTACAAAAGTCATAAATGCGCTCGTTTTCTGATCATAAATGACATTTTTGTCGGGAGAAAATGGTACCCTAGCCGCGACTCTTCATGAAGAGTCATTTCTATTCCGTTTTTCTGATCAGTTTCGACTTCTTTTCAGTCATTTGCGATTCTTTTTCAAGGTAGTTTTAAATGAATCACATTTTGAGCATTTAGATGAGTCATTCTCGAGTCTTCCTTAAGTCGCCCATGAAATGAATCTCTATTTAATCATCAAAAGGGCTCGAAAGGACCTATCAAGGTGATTCTTGTTAAAATAATCTTCCAAATGCTAGGATGGTATCTACACCTCCTCTTTGTCTCTCTCAATTGTCAGGTATTAAATCTTCACTCCTATTTAACCCTCTTCACTATTATCTAAACTCATTATTTAATTTTTCGAAATTTTCGCAGTTTTTTGGTTTGATTAAACTTCACGTCCTATTTAACCGTCTACAATTGCCATTAAATTTTCGTAATAATAAATATAAAGTCATATGAAAAATTTACAAATTTCTTGGTCTTTTGGACCATTTAAATATATTTTATTGGGTATTCTGCAATTCGGGCGGAGACGAATTCAACCAATAATAAATCATTTAAATCGGTTCAACCGCTCTTGATTTATAAATGGTGTGACTAACCCGACTTTATTTAATTTGATAAATTGGAGGTGCGAAGAAAATGTTACATACATCCATGGAATTTCTTCTCCATACAAAATTCGTCCGAACCAGAAAAATTGCAGGGGAAAAGTAAGAAAACTTGCTCGCTATATTCATCAACTGGAGAAACATATCTTAAAAATCCCCAATGATTTTGTTTATCGACTTTAAAAGTTTAATGCGATAACTCGATTTCGTAGGACAGTTTTATTGCCATAGATAAAGACATAATTTTTATATCCTTTACTGAACTCGCCAGCAATAATTCCGTTCCTAAATCCCATTGAAAATCTAGGGGGGATCCTTTGTGCTAAAGTTTTCAAGAATGGGAGACAGTTTTAAATTGGCAATTGAAGAAGAATGATGTCATGTTGATTCCATGCCATCGTGACTAAATTTAGTTATAATAATAACTATAATTTTTCCAATTCTGTTTTTTTTTATTGTGTTACAAAGAGATTAAAATAAGGTTTTTTTACTCAGATATAAGAATTTAGTTCAGTACTATATTTCCAGTAAGAAAGATTGCTTTTCAACAGCAATCAAATTTCAAAGTTTTTCAAAATTGTCCCTATTAATCTGAAGTATCGTTCCAAGCTAAATTTTTATCTTACCTGAGTATAGGCCTTAAACAAAAAAAGTTACTTGTTAATCTTTGCACATGAAGCAAATCCCCCTTAATGAGTTGTAAAAATGATAACTCCACTACTTTTGGTCAACTTAAGCAAACTAAAAATTATGCTATTTATAATTGTCTCTACACAAGAATTTACCACTTTGAATGTTTTATTTTAATATGCTTACTTCCCATATATTTAATACATTTTGAAGCTTCAGATGCTTGGCGCCAAACATTACGTTATATTTTATTCACGTTATAACAGATGGCGCCACTGAGCAATTCTAACGTTGGATTTTTAAAATTAGTGCGACCACCCCCGCTAGAGTGTGGTCACCCTAAGTTATCTTTAAATCAGATGCAGCCACTCTAGAACTCCTAAGAATCAACAGCAATATTTACATACAATTCATTAAATTAACAAAACGTTGTTCATAAATTCAAAACTATTTGGAAATGGATGGCTCAAATGAACTCTCCGATGAGCTGATACGGCGCCTCAGCGTAGGCGGTGCTCTGGGTGAGTCACCTGTTGTGGCTGCTACTTTTTCATTAATAAACATAAAAATCTTGCAGAGGAAGTGATAGCCAACGATATGTTCGAGGACAGCAACGATGTGGAAACTGAACCCGATGATATAATCATTGTGCACATGGACATCAGGGAGCCGCTGAGCACGCTCAAGTAAGTGGGTGAGTGGAGAGCAGCACAGGCAGCTGGACTAAACCACATGCATTTGCAGAAAACTGGTGGAGTTGAAGATTGGAGTGGTACTGAACTATTATTCCTTCTGGCTGCAGGAGACACAAGAGGTGAGTCTGCCCCTTGATTTTGATCTGAATTTAATTTAATTTTCGTTGAAACTGTCTTTTATATACTTACTAGCTGGAATCGCACAAGAATCTTGTGGATCAGTGCGTCAAAGGTGAAGGTCTGGTGCAGATCAATGTACAAATCCAAACCACAAACAAACGAATCAATATTGCTGATGTGCTCAAACCCACCGAGGCCGCCTTGGCTGCGCTGGCCACTGAGGAGGTGACGCAACAACTTTCGCCCCCCGACACAATCAGCAGCCAGAGCACCACCAGCGACAACAGTCCCATCAAGAATGCCAAGCGGCGTAAACTGAAAGATGAGTCCGAGGATGATGTGGCCGAGGCAAGCAAGGAAATAGTCAAGCCAGTGCTCAACTGGGTGTTGGATAGTAAATTTAAGCGTGAGCAGGCACGTCTGAAAATCCCGGAGGCAGCTAGTGAATGGACCCAGGCGCATGTTGCCCACTGGCTGGAATGGGCGGTAAAACAGTTTGAGCTACGTGATCTCAACATGTCAGATTGGCAAATCACTGGCGAGGAACTGTGTGCCATGACGCATGAGGAGTTTACCCAAAAGTTGAACGATCCGGGCAATGTATTCTGGACGCATCTGCAACTGCTTAAGGAGTGCCACTTTGTTTCGGTGGTGCACAAGCAGGCGGAGGAGCTGAGAAAGCCACACAAACAGCTAAAAGGAACGGGAACAGCAGGAGGAATTGGCGTTGCGGGTCCCCTAGAGCAACGCATCATGAGAAAATCCTATCAGAGCGTCAAGAGCAGCGATTGTAAGTGGCTAAATCTAATTTAATTTGTATTCTTTTACAGTAGATTCTCTGCTTCACATAGGGTTGAGATCTGGCGCAAGGCATACTAAACAAGGCAGGCTCACTCGCTCTCTCAGAACTCCAAATCATGGTGGAATTATACCAGTCCTGACGACTCTACCTTGTTAATTATACCATGCTCCAAATATTTGTGTCGAAGAGAGCGAGAGCAAGAGAGTAATATATTTTAATACAAAGCCTACTAAGCTGCTAAGTAAAACACAAAAAATTCGTCCGCGGAGATGCTTTGCTTACAACAGTTGCTAACTGACTGAAATTTATCAAGTTTTCAAGAGAGAGAGAGTGAGTGAGCCTACCTTGTTTAGTATACCTTGATCTGGCGTACACGGCAGGTTTAAATGGCACCTATTTGCTATTAAAAAATGATTCGACTTACTTATAACCCTGCAGGGAAAGAGTCTAGTTTACAACCAGAAATGTATCGGTCGCCAAGAACTTCCAACTGGTTGCACTTCCTATCCAAATCACTGTGTTGAAGACGTCCATTTTACACAAGCATGTCATAGGAATGTGACAATTGTCCCCGGCAGCAGCCATTTGCAACCAGTTTAATGACAGATGGCATTGGTGCAAGAGAATTGTTCCCTCCAGCAGCCATTCTCAACCAGATAAAGACCAGTTGACCCTTGTCATAAGGAACAGACAGTCTGCCCAGTAATGGTAGTATATCGACATATGGCATATGCGTTTGCAACCAGCTCAATTACAATTTAATTACAACTGCCTCAAAAGTAGTGTTTTAAACGAGCATTTCACCGGAAGCTAATGTTTGTTGTTGCGCAACTCACCCAAATTTAGCAATTTTGCTACCAGTTTAATTCTACATGTATTCCAACTAGTGTATGACAGTATTTTTGATCCTAGTTGCAATTTCACTGCGGAAGTTCTCTTCTTTGAATTGCTTTGTTGCAAGAATGTAAGAGATGAGTTATTTGGGCTGTTCACCAAGTGTCTAAAATTTGAATTAATTTTTCAATCGTAGGTGATATGAAGAAGTAAATAACCAAGGCAGCTTTGATCATGGAGAATTAGAGAGAAACTTTGGTCAGTCGACACCGCTTCTGTCAGAAATTACTCAGCTGTTCGCTCTCACTTGCGCTCTCTGGATAAATTTGAGCATACGGTCGTTTCGCTCTAAGCACAGTGATTTCTTACTGGCATTAAAAAGAACATTTTTGGGCACTATAAGGATCTTTTTGGGCACTATCGTTTAGCACCAGCAAAATTGAGAGGCAGCGCAAAGTTTATCTCTAATACAGAGTTTCTCAACGATAGCCCCGGCACGAACTAACTTGCCAATTCTTTCCGAATGCTTGCCGAAGTCAACCTTCATAGTGTGTTAGAGAGAGACACAGTCACGTTTTCGCGCTCTCTGCTTGGGGAACCCTTATTGCTACATGCATCGATATTCTCAGTCGGCATGGGTTTGATGACTCAAAGTTGTATTCTGGTGTATCGAACTGACATGGTCGCCTTCGATTTCCTGATGTCGTGCGAAAATTCTATCGAAACCGACTGTGTGGCCCTATATTTTGTGTGTGGGCATGCGAAAATGCACTTTCGTTTGCGCTACCTTATAGTTATTGTATCATGGGTGATACAACCATTATTCTAACATTTCCATACTATTTCGGTAAAAGTGTTTCCAAGGATATTTTTTTCAATACTGGAAAAAGCCAACAGTCGCTGTGGGCAAAAAATTCCATGGATATGTGACATGGTACCTTGGTCATATTGATTCAAACGGAGGATTAAGCTTTCCCAATTTGTTGTTTAGGTTCTGCGCTTGTAAAGCATCGCATTCACATTATTGAATGGAATATTCAAAAAGGCTTTAATAAGGGGACAGATATTTATCTAAATATAAAAATCTTGTGTCACATGTTAGTTAGGAAACTCCTCCGCAACGGCTTGGCCGATTTAAATGAATATTTTGTGTATATATTTGTCAGGTGTAGAATAGGTTTTTTATTATATATCTCATAAATGAAATTACGCGTGTCAAAATGTCGCAAATGCGTTCTTCTCAATCAAAAGAGGCACGAGCTTTCCGAAGTAAAAGACAACAATTGCAGATGTTTACACACCGCAAAACAATTGACCGACTACGCCAACAAGTTCAGGGTGGTCCATCTAGTGTTTGGAATTTGAACTATTCATAATTTGACTTTTAAAAAGTCAAACGTCATTCGGAAAGCGACTTATATTTAGTAAAAACTTTGACATTTACGGAATGAGTCGCTATAATATTAAAAACATATTTCCAAGCTGTGCGAAATTTGAAAAAAAAAACATTTAACAAATAAAATCTCAATATGTGGATGAATTCGTGAAGCGAGTTTGTAAAACGTAGGTAGATAAACCAACCCGTGAAACCAACCCAACTGAAAAAATTGCCAAGTCAGCCTGCTCATTTGACTGAAAACACCACGGTATGCCATTTTTTCATCAAAAACTTGACGAGAATCTTTACGTTGGGTATTAAGTGGTTGGTTTTTTTTTAGTTTTGATCTTCTTAGATGTTTAGCTTTATGGATAACTCTCCGTACCGTATCGATACTTGCGTTAAATTGTAATTTTGAATGATTTTTGAAGGTGAACGGTGTAAATAATGTTTTTTTGGTGCGGTCTTTCATGTTATTCCCATATTTGATGGGTTTTCTAGAAAATTGCTACCCTACCTTCTTATTCCATATTTTTCAGCAATTCGCCTGTACGTAAGATTTCACTCCTTATAAGCCATTATTTTGCCTTTTTCTACATCAGTTAGTGCCTTCCGCCAACCATAGTATTTTTTATACCCTTGGAGAGGGTATATTGAAATTGTCCGGACGTTTGTAACGCACAGAAGGAAGCATCTCCGACCACATAAAGTATATACATTCTTGATCAGCATAACGAGCTGAGTTGATAAAGCCATGTCCGTCTGTCCGTCCGTCCATCTGTTTCTATGCTATCTCCTCCGTCAGTTTTAAAGCTATATTAACCAAACTTTGCACGAAGTCTTTTGGTATAAATACGCTGTACATTTGTCGGAACCGCCCGGATCGGATGACTATAGCATATAGCTGCCATAGGAACGATCGGTTGAAAAAGTAGTTTTAGTGAGAAAAATCTTTTCGTTTTCCATGGTAGCGTCTTTATACTCTCTAGTTATGAATATTATGTGTTTCCACACAATTTTGGAGATTTTAATCAAAATCGGATAGATATATAGTATAGCTGTCATATAACCAACAGGCAGGCATATATCATGCTCCAGGGGTATATAAACTTCGGTCGAACCGAAGTTAGCTTCCCTCTATTTTTTTATATAACCGTTAATTCAGTAAAGAGTGAAAGTACTGAAGTGGTGCAAATGTTTGTCTATACAGGCAGAAGGTATCATTTCCGACCATATAAAGTATATATATTCTTGACTTGTCCGTCTGTCCGTCCGTCCGTCTGTCTGTATGAACACCTAGATCTTAGAGATGGTAAGAGATAGAGGTTTGACATGTATGGGTCAAATACTTCTTTTATTATATATATTCGTTTTAAAATGCTTGTCCCTATTCAAGTGCATGGCAGTGTATTACAGAAAACATATTCCAAAATTTTTTAAAAACTAGTTTTGTATTTTGCTATTTCAAGATTGAGTTTATCCCAGATTGAGAATACAAAAAAGTGTATTTTTGCCAGTAGTAGTCGTACAGACACACTTTTTGTTTTGTTTTGATCTTTAGTTCGTATTTATTGGTTCAGCGCTACGGGACTTATTTGTAACTCCCAATCCTTTTTTAAACCCGTTTTTATGGTTGTCGAAGTTTTATCAACGAAAAAAAACCGCACACGAGCACCACCCCAATTACCAGCGGTTTAAGAGCAGTAATATGGACACAGTTTTTCTACTAAAACACATTCCGACGACATTTGCAGCAAAGAGCATCCGTCCGTCGCCACCATTAGCAGGCGAAAGAAGACTCTGCAAAGTTCAGCCCAAACAGTTCGCGTAGAAACAGACAGACGACAGACGGACGGCAGCAATCGACTAAGCTCGCATGCTGATCAGAATATATATACTTTATGTGGTCGGAGATGATTCCTTCTATGCGTTGCAAACTTCTGGGCAAAATTATAATACACTTTTCAAGTGTATAAAAATATTGTGCCTTTAAATTTCGGAAGGGACTTAGAATGCTATACTTTCCCAATTAAGTACAAGCAGTGCTGATGCAGCTGTAAAATACGCGCGGGTAAGAAATATCGCTAGGTCCGAAATTCACTATGTAGTTGTGGGGGAGAGTTATATTTTGCAGCATCCACTTGACGGGAGGGGATAAATTTATAATTCTGAAATTTCTAATCGTCTAGAAAATTTTGGTTGGTTCTCCTAGGACGGGATGATATACAATTGTACAAGCCTATTGGTTCCTAGGTGCGATTTTAAAGTGGTCTTAACAGCCTTGGCACATAATTGTGTTTCCTTTTTATCCACTTTATTTGTTTTATAAAGAAACTAGCAAATAACCCGACCCGCTTCGCTGCGCCTTTAACAGTACAGAACCCCGTAGAACCCAGAAATCGAACTTTGATGATGGGTTCTCCCCACAACTCCCACCCCCATCCCTCCCACATCCCACGCACTCTACACCCAATTCCAACCAACCCACTTCCCGCCACATTCCACCCACTTCACAACCACTTTCCATCCATTTTCCACCCACTTTCAAAACATCAAACCACCCACATCCCACTCACATCCCACCCGCATCCCATTCACTTCCCAGTGGGCATCTCGGCCTTATTTCCAATATCGGAAAATGAAAACACAACTGAATTCTCATTTTGACCTTACAAACCGAGTTTCAAGTCAATCGGATGAAAAATAGTTATATCGCATGTTGAATTTTCAGGCCATTTTCACGCCTGGGGCGGATTTTCCGACATTGCAAAATCACATTTTTATTATTTCGTATTCTGTCCTTACAAACCGAGTTTCAAGCCAATCGGATGAAAAACAGTTTTTTCGTGCAGAATTTTCCGTCAATTTTCCGTCCGTCGGGTCATATTTTCCAGCTTCGGAAAATCACATTTCAAACTCTTTCGTATTCCATCCTTACAAACCGAGTTTGAAGCCAATCGGATGAAAAATAGTTTTTTTCATGCAGAATTTTCCGGCCATTTTCCTCGTGGGTGGATTTTCCAAAATCGGAAAATCACATTTCAAATTTTTCGTATTCTGTCCTTACAAACTGAATTTCAACCCCATCGGATGAAAAATAGTTTTTTCAAGCAGAATTTTCCGGCCATTTTCCTCGTGGGCGGATATTCCAAAATCGCGAAAACACGTGTCGAACTATTTCGCGTACCAAGTTTCAAGTCAATCGGATGAAAAATAACATGTTTTCCATACAAACTTTTCCGACGCTTTTCCGACTTTTCCGGGTGGAATTTTCCAAAACTCCGTCTTCCCTTTATACCACTAACGAAAACTCCTGTCCAAATTTCAGCTTTCTATCTCTTACTGTTTAGGCTGTGCGATGATTGCCAATCAGTCAGTGAATCAGGACACTCTCTTTTATATTTATAGAGACTAGCATATAACCCGTCGCGCTTCGATGCGCCTTCAACAATATAGAACCCGTATCAGCCCACATCCCACCCCCACCCCACCGACATCCCACCGACTTACCGCCCACATCTTACCCACTTCCCGCCCACATCCCACCCACTTTCCACCTACATCCCACCCACATCTCACCCACTTCCTGCCCACATTCCACCCACTTCATATCCACTTACCACCCACATCCCATGCACTTCCCACACACTTTAAAAACAACTTATCACGCCCTGCTCACCCCCATCCCACCCACTTCACATCCACTTACTACCCACATCAGAACCATTTACCACCCACGTCCCGCCACATCTCACCCTCTTCACATCCACTTTCCACCCACTTCCCAACCATTTCCAAAACAACTTACCACCCACACCCTCCCACTTCTCGCCCACATACCATCCACTTCCCATCCACATCCCACCCTATTGTCAGCATCGGAAAATTAAAACATAAACGAATTTTCTTTTTACCCGACTTTCAAGCCAATCGGATATAGGAAAGTATAGTCTTTTTCATGCTGACTTTTCCGGCAATTTTTCTCGTGGGTGGATTTTCCAAAATCGGGAAAACACGTGTCAAATTATTTTGCGTTTCAAGTTAATCGAATGAAAAATATAATTTTCCCCATACAATTTTTTCCGACGCTTTACCGCTTTTTCCGGGTGGAGTTTTCCAAAACCCCTCTTAGTACTCACTTTCACCACTAATGGAAACTCCTGTCTAAATTTCAGCTTTCTGTCTCTTACCGTTCGGGCTGGGCGCTGATTGCCAATCTGTCAGTGAATCAATCAGGACACTCTTTTATAGATTTAGAAAACAGATAAATGAACCGAACGGACTATTTCAATGTGACCAAAGTATACTATAAAAATATCGAAATTGCCTATTTTGGCATAAAAAATGTCATCGAAATAAACGCTATCGAACATTTTTAATAAAATATAGACAACCCTAATTCGTAATCGGTTTGCAGCCGGAAACGGAAATTGTAAAGTGGCCATTGAGAATGTAGTGTGACCAAGAAAAAACCAAAACTCACTGAAAATGATATGGTCAGTCTGTTTTGTCAGCTGTGTTTAGTTTCCTTACGAGAAAAGCAAAGAGCTTAAGTATGCGTCATTTAAAGTCTCTAAAAGTGAAGGCACAAACTGAAATGCAGAACTACATAGGTAAGACCATGGCTAAGCCATAGTTCACAGCCGTTGTAATAGCCTGATCCATAGATTGTAAGTAAGGTATACTTGTAGGGCCAGTCAAAGGAGGTGACGGCAACGGGAGCGACGTGAGCAATGAAAGCTACCACCTCTGGAAATCATAAATTAAGTTGTTAAAGGACAGTAGATAGATGGCTTGCATCTTCTAGGATGGTCAAGTTATGAGCAAATGAATTTTCGCAACGGCATGCGGCTGCCTCTAACGTTACTGCAGGTTCAGTGTATTTTATAGTCTGACTTCACCCACTTTCTCATTAGTAACGCATTGCTTTTGCCAGATGTGTCTCAAACCTCAAATCCAAAACCGTGCGGCACCTAGGTACTTGTATTTTTTGACAGGTTTCCGATCTATACCGAGGTACTGCTTCTTTACTTTTACATGCCGCCCACCTAACAACATTCTGCTAATTTGTAAACTCTTCTTTTGTTTTCTCTTAGCCACCGACAGCTCGCCGGCTCCACAGAGTCCCAACAACTATACCGCCATAGGGTCTGGCAACAATGGACAGGTTCAACTATGGCAGTTTCTTCTCGAAATACTCACCGACTGCGAACACACTGATATCATTGAATGGGTGGGCACGGAGGGCGAGTTCAAGCTTAGCGATCCAGATCGCGTCGCTCGCCTCTGGGGCGAGAAGAAGAACAAACCCGCCATGAACTATGAAAAGCTATCGCGTGCCTTGCGTTACTACTACGATGGTGACATGATCTCCAAGGTCTCCTGGCAAACGTTTTGCCTACAAATTTGATTGCGATCTTAAGCTGCTCATTGGCTACGATGCCTGTGAGTTGTCCAAACTCGTTAATGAACGCAAAATATGCTCCGAGAGACTCTTGAAGCTGGAAAATTGCAATGTCGAGACATGACATGCGGATATCCGGATTAAGGAGGAACCCTTTATACTCTGGAAGTATGAGGAACCTTAACGATGGCTGAAATTGTTAGACAATGATGTTACACATTTGCATTTAATATTCTTAAGGCACATGAATTTATTTTCCAGTTTTCGATATTCACTAAGCAGTATAATAATCTCCGTCTATTTTAGCTATAGCTATAAGTATTGCATATCTACATCTATCGATTTTTATATAGTTATAGTATGTACCGTATTCTATATTGTTCGTTACATGATGATTGTTGCGATTTTTGTAAAATCCATAAAAACTAAACTAAATTCATTTTCATTTGTGAGTTTACTTGACTAGTTTACATCGTTGGACATTGGCGTCTCAGTTGGCGGCGGTGACGGCGGAATGTGCACGCAAATGCTCCTCCTCCTTCTCCTCCCTGGCTGAACAAAGGCTAAACTAGCTACCATTTAGCCTGGTCAGCCAGGATAATAATACTTAAGGTTGAACAGCAGCTGCCGTGGAGTCCAACTACAGTTCCGTTGTGATCTCGTCCTGCGGTCGAAAGCCCAGCTTGTAGAACTCATCCTCCAGCCAGAGCGAACTGGCATTGAGATCTGAAATGAGATTCCCGCTCTTCAGTGTGTTGAAGCTGCTTCCAAATGGATCCGATGCTCGAGGCTCCTCGAACTCGTGCAGGCTGATCAAAGAGCCAAACAGATGCAGTTTCTGTTGATTGGAAGCACTGCTGCTGCGATCTCCAGCCAGCAACTCACCGCCCCCCTGTTGAGTGGGGACAGCCTGCGACCTAAAGATACTCGTCGTCGTTCCCTGCTTCTTCAGCGGAGCGGCATAGAGCACTTCCTGATGCCTGTGGCCATTCGAGGCCTGAAAGAAGTCAATTAGCTGGCCCACCTGCGGCTTATAGCGCTCCAGAGCCTGCTCTGACCACGCATACAACCTGGACCAATCATGTGGTGGCGTCGGAATTAGTTCTATGGGTCTATTGAGCAATATCAACAGCTTAGCCAAATCCCTTACAATTGGCCGATACGAGTTCGCGGCTGCCACCTCACCGGATAAATACAGTTTACGGATCTGTCGTCGCGTATCGTTGAGCATGGCCAGAAAGTACTCAGCATTGGGTCGCATCTCATTCAGCTGCCTCATGAAATCCGCCCGGTCCATGGTATTCTCATTGATAAGTTTCTGTTTGACGGATTTGCGCCTCCGCTTACGTCTCACTAGCATCACAGCCACGGCCAGGAGTGACAAACAGACCAGAAATCCACCCAATAATCCAGCCAGGGCGGCCATCAACGGTCCCGAGTAGCCGGTGGGCACACACACTCGACCCATGAATTCGGTATGAGCTGACCATTGATCCAGATAACCTGTGGGACATTCCTCCACACACTGACGTGTGTCCGTGACCAGATACAAGGGGCATTTGATGCAGCCAGCCTTGTTACATCGCAGGCAATGGGAACTTGTTGTAGCCGGACAGCCTGTGAATAGATAGAGAGAGATTTGGGTCAGTTTTATATGGGTATATGTGTGCATGATGAGCAGCTAGCTGTGGGTCAAATTAGTGGGGTCTGCCAATTAGCGCTGATCAACATAATTGTGTTGCCCCCTCATTTGCATAGGAATAAGTCACGGGGCTCCCACGACTGACAATTGTCAATTTGAATCCCAAAATAAATGAAGTCATCCCTGGAACGTTCAATTACACTGGCCAAACAAGATGGAAAACGCTAAAAGCTTATATCAGACTGCAAATGTCTAAAATTTTTGCGAAATTTAAGTTCAGCTGGAGAACCCAATTGGTTTACACAATCATAAGTTCGGCTCGCGTTTGCATAAAAACACGAGCGACTTCGGCCCCAGGTTGCTATAGGTGGCCGGATCTGAACAAAACTCGGCGTTGACCGGCCAAATGGCCTCGCTCTCTTTTTCCATATCTTTCAGTAGCGCAGTCTCAATTTATGCGTCTTTTTAGAGTGTTCATTCATACGAGGTGATTTTCACTCACTCTACAACAAAACACCCAAAGGTGATTGGAAGCAAGACGAACATGACTATACTCTGTTTTGTTGGCTATAAATATATTATATTTATATATTCTCTGGTAGACCGGACCGAGCAAAAAGTATTAGAGAGGAACATTGCGCTGCCTCTCAATTTTGCTGGTGCTAAACGATAGTGCCTGCCCAAAAAGATACTTCAAAGTGCCAGTAGGAAATCCCTGTGGTTAGAGCGAGACGACCATAACCCAAATGTATCCGGAGAGAGCGAACAGCTGACCAAAAAGTATCTAGAGAGCGTAAATGAGAGCGAACAGCTGACAATTTTCTGACAGAAGCGGTGTCGACTGAGCAAAGTTCCTCTCGAATACTTTTTGCTCCACGGACCGAAAATCTAAGCACTAGTGTGTAGGTTGTTCATGAGTGAGTAAACAAAATTGAGTTGTTCTTTAAACTGAACATGTTCTTCTTCAATTGTTCATTTTTGTTATCGAGTTTTGTGCACTCTGACTTGCTCTGAGTTGTTCTTTTGATCTGTTCTTGCTCTGTTGTTCTTTTGCACAGAGAGTTGTTCTGTCTTGCTCTTTTAAGTGTTCAGTCTCTCTTCTTCCCTGGGAGCTGTTCAGTTTTATATGTGGGCTGTACTCTGAAATGTGTTCAGTATCTAGTTAAATAATTAGTTTAGTGAACTGTTCAGTGTGACCAGACTGATCACTAAGTTCACTGTTTGTGGTCAATTTATGGCAACTCTGTATTGAGCAAACTCCAGTACGATTTTTTAATTCAGATGGTCTTCAATCGAGGTCTATTTCCAGAATAAAGGCCTATTCCAGAACAAATAACGAGAAGGCTATATATTCTTGCTTTGCCGACGAGTTTGAATACCCTTGCAAATGTTTTAATACATCAGAGTTTAAGACCGTCCGTCCTTAAAACAAACAATTTTTCTAAATAAAACCCCTTTTCCACCCATTTTTCCTACTGACAGCTATAAGATATAGTCATCCGTTTTTACCAAAACTGCTCTAATATAGTCGAAGATCGTGATGACTAACTTCTTAGTAGTTTTGCCATTACAAAATGTTCGTTAGGAAAATGGCGTTTTAGCTATAGCAAAAACTGGTTTGTTCTCGACATATTACAGTGTGCACTACAAAGAAGACTCATTGGTAAGATTCAGCTCGATGCTTTTAAACTACCTGGACTAGTTTGGTCGGAAGTATATCAAAACTTTATAGGGTCGGAAATGAATATTTCTATGCGTTGCTAACTTCTGGGCAAAATTATAATACCCTTTGCAAGGGTAAAAAAATATAAAAAATTTATGTCACGAAATTTACACTTATTTATGTTAAGTGGATTGTAAGCTATAGTATGACCACAATGTCTTAAAATACACTAAAAAATACCCAAAACGGCAGCGAAATTGTAAGGTCGCACTGTTTTGTCAGCCGCTTGAATTCAAAATGTGTTTATCAAATTACAGTTTAAACAATTTTAAAGCTGTTTACAGCTCATTTACAGTTTTCAAAGTCTCACGATGTACTACCACAAGTGTGGGCAACTTCGTAATCCTCGGTAGAGAAAGTCTTGAGGCACTTCAAATTAAAAAATTTCAAAAACTAATTAAAAGTCTGCTATTGTATGTGCATATATATTTATTATTTGTTAGACTATTTTGGAGCGCCCCGCATTTGCTTTTAATTTGTTCGATGTTGTCCGTAAAAATGTGCTGCAAGTTATTTATTTTCAGTTAAATCATCAAAATAAATGCCACTAAATATAAATGGCTAAAGCTGTTTTTTAATATGGAGTTCAACATTAAGATTTACTTCATGCACTTTTATTTGTTCTGGAAATGGGCCTTTAAATCGGCGACAAAGCAATCTAAAATGCAAACACCCCGCAACTGTGGAACCAGTTGTGCGACAGAGCATCAACAATGACAACTCTGCCCGTAAGGAAAATGTCGAACAATTCGGACTTATAAGCCAACAAAGAATTACAAGCTTTGTGTAAAAGTGAGCGCATGCATGTCAAAACCTGCAAATAGACCGTCAATTGGCTCAACTGATCGCTTAAGGACACCACGCCTTGAGGATTGTGGACGAGCGAGATTTTAGGAAACTGATAGAAGTCTTACAGTGCTCAGGATATAAGTTGCCAACTCGTAAAAACAATTTCAAGAACACTGTTGCCAAAAGAAAACGTCGAGCAGATGGCTAATATGACGAACAAACTAAGCTTGCCAAGTTCATGATGATTGGGGCCGAACAGCACCTACAGTTTAACGCGGAATCCGAACGGCAAAGTTTGAGAATTTGGTTTTTCATGGCTTGTTACTTTACAGCTGGCGCCAATAGCTGGTGAAGGTG
This sequence comes from Lordiphosa stackelbergi, assembly GCA_018904235.1. Classification (NCBI taxonomy): domain Eukaryota; kingdom Metazoa; phylum Arthropoda; class Insecta; order Diptera; family Drosophilidae; genus Lordiphosa; species Lordiphosa stackelbergi. The sequence continues at coordinate 37,844 of JAEIFU010000037.1, forward strand.
ACCGGATGTGTAAAGCTATTTTCTAAAGAAAGAAACAACTTATAATTCTGCATAAATCGCTGAACCTTGGGGATGTATAGTATATAGTACAGACAGCACTATAATATAATGGAGCGCCATGAAAGATCCTTACAAGGCGTGAGAAGCGTAGTAGGCTTGAGTAACTGCTGCTACAGTAGTACAGTAGTAGTATTTGAACGCAGAACTCCAGTGGGAGACTCTCGATCTTGGAAGTGCGGTCAAAGAAAATCTTACATAGCAAGCAAGTTGGTTAGAGGGAGACCGACATAGTCACAAAAGTGTAAAAATTACTCAGAGAACCGAAATGACAGCGAATAGCTGACTTATATCTGAGTGAAATGTTGCGACGCAGCAAAGTGTGCTTCTATGTTACATTTTATTTGGTGCGGTGCTGACTTTTTAAACCATTAACGATTATTTATCCAACGGTTCGACCATCGACCAAAGTAAATCCAGCAACTGCTTAGAGCAAAGCTAAAGCTATTGCTGGCTGGAAGATGTGACAATTAAGCTACGATGGGCAACTGGACAGGGCCAATCCGCGGTACGTCCTCCCAGCCGGAAGAAGCGTAGTGGTAGTAGTATTTCTTTTCAAAAATACTTTCAAATAAAATTCGACCTTTATGATTGATTTTCAAATCGTGTTATTTTTCTTTTGTGGGCACTGGGATAGGATTTTGGGAAATTCCACCTTTAAGTTATTTAAAACTCGAATCGTAAGCTTTGTACAACAAAAATAAAAAAAAACCGGCACTAAGGTCAGAAATGGTATTTCTGCCTCAATTCAAATATACAAAGTATGTTGATCAGTGTCTTTACCATCTAACCATTCATATCTACACACATCTCGGTGTCTTCTCTGTAAATCGCTTTTGTACCTAAAGATTTACGTTGTTGCTTTTCGAAACGAAGGTAAAGTCAACTTAAAAATAAGAAACAGATTGTTTGACTTTTGGTTTCATACACAACATTAACATACGCTCCTCTCGTCAAAGTGTTGGGCAAACAGAAACGGACAAAGATACGGACACAGTCTACATATTCTAGGAAGAGCTGCCCCGCCCGGCGGCTAAAACGGCGTCGTTGTTGCCGCCCAACATCAAAAGCTTTGGAAGCCGCCCGTCGTTGGTTGTCAACAACGCCATAAGACTCCCAAACAGCTCTGTGGCCCATTTATCTTGGACAAAAGTTTTAGTGACGCGATTTGCCCATTGCCATGCACTTGGCGTCGGCGTCTGTTCAGGTGCTGTTGCCTGCTCCTTCTTCTCCTCCTCAGCATCGACATCATCAATGGCATTAACTTGTTTATGCTCTAATCAGACACATAGCCCCCGAGCAGAACTGGCACCGATGCCGCCAATTGAAGTTCACCTTGGCCATGGCCAATTCCCATGCAAGAAGAGGAGCCCCAGCTCGTGGATAATCAGACGTAATTCGTAATTGATATTGTGCCGTCTGTCTGTGGGCATTGTCTCTCCGCCGTGTGTTCCGTCTGTTTGTCCAAGTCCCAGTGGGTTGTGCTGGGCGTGCAGTTGATCAACGATAATTGGTTATTAAATGGAAGATTGGTTTTGTGTGCGCCTGTCAATGCTATCTTTGTTTCCAGTTGATCATGTAAATGGACTGAAATTACAGCAGTCTGCGGTGATCCTCGCATTGATATATAAATAAATAATGATATTCGATTGGTTTGATTGGTAAGAACAATTTGTCGATTGCCGCAAAGAACTTGAGTGGAATAAATGTATTAAAGATGATGCGTAGATGATCGGGATTTCTGTACAAGAATCAACGTAAAACAACAACGATTTAACATTACACATAGAGCGGGATTGTGTGCTCAGTGCTGTGTCAAGTGCCTCCTGGTCCTCTCATTAAAAGGCTTTCCTTTCGCGGAAAAAATAGTTGGGCTTTCTATTTGCTTAGCGTAAGACACTTTTTTTCTTAATTCTTAAGGAAAAGACAAAAAGTACACAATTTAGAAAATTACAAGATCATCATAAGAGATCTTAATTTGGCACAACTGTTTGCTTATTTAGGACATTACAGACCCTTTAAAGTATATACAGGGTTTGTCCGGAAAGAAATAGGACTGAGTCGATTTAAAAAAATTTATTGAGCCAATCGCTACAATTCTTTAAAAACTTTCAAAATGGACTCCCTCTGCGTCGATGCAGCGCTGTCAGCGCGATTTCCAAGCATTAAAGGCGTCACGGAAGGCATTCTCCGGAATAGCATTGAGAGCCCTGTAGGGCTATTGCGGAAGCGTCGGGATGCCGGCCTTGGACGGTAGCTGTTCACAAGAAGTCACTTTTCAAGTTCATTTTGGGACCATCTTCGCGCACACCTTGCGCATGTTCAAATGCTCCGTCACAATGTCATGAACCACAGATTTTGGTAAATTTAACATCTGGGCAATTAAACAAACACTTAGTCGACGGTCTAAGTTTAAAACTTTGCGCACACGAGCCACATCGTCTGTGTTTGTCGAAGGTCTTCCAGCACGGTCTTCATCGGCGACCTCTTCCCGGCCCTCCAAAAGCGCCTGGTGCCACCGCAACACACCAATTCTTGCTAAAGCAAGATCTGGGTAAGCCTACTTGATCATATCAAACGTCTCTGTCTTACCGAGTTTCACACAGAATTTAATCGCGTACCTCTGCTCTAACAAACGCGGCATTTTCGGCTTGCACAAAAACACTCGAAGACAACTGACCAGCCGCTCGTTCGTTAGCTAGGAACACCCTCTACCGAATCTAGTTGGTGTGCTCACGCTCCGAAGTACAGTCGCGGCGGAAGAAAATCAGTCGTATTATTTTCCGGACAAAGCCTGTATATTCTTGATCAGCAGCATCAGTCGACATAGCCATGTCCGTCTGTCCGTCCGTCCGTCCTAAACGCACAGATCTCAGAGATGTTAAGAAGTAGAGGTTTGACATGTATGGGACATACACTTCCCTTACTTGCAGGCAGATCAAGTTTATATTCAACCTCGAGCCGGCAAGCATCACATTCCCTTTATTTTCAATTTTTGCCACTTCCCCTCCCGCGCCCGCAAATTTGAAATAGTTAGTAATTAGCATTATTTATCGATTTGCCAAAGAAATGATAAAGATCGGATTATCGTTACCAAAAACTATGCATGAACGGATTTTCTCATTTGTAGTACAATGTTTTCACTTCAAGAACAAGAAGCTCAAATTGAGTTGATTTTGTTCCATTTTTGAGAAGATGATTTGAGTTAATATTGTTTCTTTTTCAAGAACATTTTAAACTCACCTGGGAGAAAAATTTGATTGCACTTGCACCAGGTGTGGGCGGATTCCTCACATTTGGGTGGCGGAAAAAGGAACGGGGGCATACCCTTCTTTTGATTGGACGTGAAGGGAGGCACTAATCCTGGATGGATTATGCACGCCTGCTGCTTTTCCTTTCACCCATATATTCCATAGGAATCAGAAACTTTCGCTTCAACGACCCACTACTCCACCGGACCTCGTTTCGTGTAAGTTTTTCAGAAAAACAAAAAAAAAATTTGTTCGGGCTTGACTGGGATTTGAGCCCAGTACCTCATGCACTCAAGGTATGGAATGGCGCGCTAGCCCATTCAGCTTGTCAACACAGCTTATAAAGAATATTCCTAGCATAACTCTACGGTCAAAAGAAGTCTTCCGTTTCGTTTCCAAATCCGGTTAATAGGAATTGGTAAGAGTTGTAATTTCTAAGAAACGATTAAAGAATTCGGTCGAATCTTTCGCCATCCAATGGATCAAATGAAGTTAATTGGAATTTTGAAGTTAAAAGCCGAATAACACAGTCGGTTTTTGGAAGCGAAAACATTTAATAATTCCGCTTCCGCATTTTGATCGAAATCGAAAACGACAACAGGCGTGATAGTGTTCTTTTTAAAGAATTTCTTTTGCTTATTTTCAATTCTATTACGTTAGGTCTAATATTAAAATATCAATTTGAAGGAATTAAAATTGTAATTTCAGCGGCCTTTTTTTTGAGGATTGAAAAAAGCGTTGACAAATACGTTTGGGTGATTATTTTGAAGTCAATTGATTTTCGATAGATGCATAGATTTCCTCATTTCATTATTGATTCTTAATTTCGTATTCTAACTTGATATTACTATTCAAGCCCAACCCAACTAACAATATGCATAAGCAAATCATCAGCCGCTGTGCCACGCCTCGCCGGACCACGCCTCATTGGGAAATTTCTCCTCATCTTCCTTATGAAACCTGCGCTAAATGATTAACTAAATAAGCGGCTTTTGAGTATAAACATTAAACAAAATTTGATGGTTATGGGGCTTAATAATGACAAAACAACAGATAACTTTCTACAAGCCGCACACCTGATGAGTCAGAGAATCTCGTGAGATATTCTTTCGCTCTCTCTTGGCATATTTTGTGTTAAGTAGTAGTCTAGGCGTGTCAAAAAAACCCACACAAGATAATCAACCAATTACTTTCACTGAAACGGCAGCAGCAACAATTAAAATCAAATGTTTATCGGGGCAATGGCGAATCGTGTTGGTAAAGCGTTGCCTTTATGGCGCATAAAACTCATTCATTAAATCATTTCACACACATACACACTGGGACATGTATACATAAATATAGATAATTGACTTGGAGCATAAAGGCTCAAGGTCGTTCCATGTCAAAGCACACCCCGCCGCGCACATTGAAATTGAAAATTGGATATCGAAAATCAGCAACGAAACTGAAGCTGAAGCTAACAAATGTGGAGCTGTCGGCCCGTCTCGACATCGTCATCCGCCAGTCCACCAAACAAAGCGCGGCCACTGTCAATTGTCAATGGCTTTTCGGTCGAGAGGAGGGTAGTAGGTGAGTCAAACACTCGATGATTGTTTAGACATTTGCATAAATGTTTATGCATTAATACGAAAGAGTTCTAAGCACTCAATTAGCTAAAATAATAAGTCGCCCAGTTGAACACTTCCTAATCTGCAGGCAAGTCATTGGCAGCAATTCGAAATTGTTGTATTTCTACATTATGGTTTTTTTTTTGAAGAAAGTCTCTGGTGAGGAAACTTTTACCACAGGAACCAGAGAGCATGCGCAAGCGGCGTTTATTAAAATAACGGTACTTAAGTACGCCCTAAGCAAACTGCACTCAAGTCAAGTCAACAACAACATGCAACCAAAAAGGAGCCAAAAAAAGGTCGATTGTGTAGCACTCAAAACTAAAAAAAAAAAAAAGAAAAATTCAACATGGGCGTACCCTGAAGACGGGAACAGACCTTTAATAAGCACTGAAACAGCCAAAAACTGGCGCAACAATTTGGACAACTTGTCAGTTAAAGATGGTAGGATATGAAACTACCCCAGTTTGTAAATAACATGTTCCTTTGGTGAATTAAAAAATGTTAATTTATTGAAAACTTGAAGTTCCAAACAAAATTCTACAAAGCTTTCAATCAGGGAATCAAACTGGAACCGGGTAAGATGGGTTATGATGGGTTGTTCTGTGCCAATGGGTGTTGTGAGCCACGCGAGTATTGGCCCCAAAAACTACAGCCTTTTCAAGATGCAAGTGTTCTTCGGCCTAGGGGTTATCCACTGGTTCTGGTGTAAATTAATTTAACTCGACTGAAGTGGCTACAAGTGGGTCAGGCCTCAGGTTCATCCACAGCTTCTGGTGGGGGCAGCGCATGCTCAAAGTGTTCGCAGGATAATAAAAATAATAATATGTTAGTAAACAATTCTTTGGTACAATCAAACGTCTTCTTATGTTTCGAAGGTGTCGTTGCTTACTTTGCAGAAAACGAAAGGTTGCTTCAGACATCTCTGTCAAATTCATTATTTGCATCATCATAGCATCACTTTTCTACATCGCAGATAACAGTTGGTTGTGTTCATTTTTATTTTATTAAATACCTTGCCATCCTCACAACAAAAAACAAAACTCAGCTGTTTTTTTAAATCTTAAAGCGTAGTATACACGTCCACCAAAGGCTTGCCAAAACAAAAACCTCCCTATAAAAAAAAATTTAAAAACTTTTGTGCCAAAGCCCTTTGGCTGTCCCTTTGTTGGCAGTCCACACTTCCAACAAAAAGGCCTTAATTAAATACCGATAAAATACTAGACCCGTATTTTCTGGATTTATTATCGATAGCTCCCTGAATAATTAATTTTAATTATTTCAAGAGGTAATCGGGTGTAATTTTAATAATTTTCCCATCAATGTTTTAGCGCAATTTTCAAATCAAGCTTCAAAACAACGTGAGACTTGAACCATATTTAAACTGGGTAATAATTATGAATTTAATAATTACTGAAGTGTCATATCTGCTCATCAGGACCCGTAGCCAAGGGTTCATCATTTGTATTTACTGATTGTAATACTTATAAATTAAAATCAAACAAAAAAAAAATAGAGGAAAGCTAACTTCGGCTCGACCGAAGTTTATATACCCTTGGAGCATGATATATTCCTGCCAGTTTTTTATATGACAGCTATACGATATATTCATCCGATTTTGATCAAACTCTATAAAATTGTGTTGAGACCGATAATATTTATAATTGGAACGTACAAATACGCTACCATTGAAAACAAAAAAGTTTTTCTCACTTAAACTGTTTTTTCGACCGATCATTCCTATGGCAGCTATATGCTATAGTCATCCGATTTGGATCAGACTTGACAGAATTATGTGTCAGCATATCATATTGATCAGTAACGAGTTTGGGAGCGATAGCATTGAAAACAAAAAAGTTTTTCATACTAAAACTTTTTTTCAGACCTATCTTTTGTATGGCAGCTATACTATATAGTTGCCCGATTTGCATAAAACTTGCTGAAAATATGTGAAAGCATAAAGAATTCATAAATACGAGGGTTGGGAGCGATAGCATTGAAAACAAAAAAGTTTTTCTCACTAGAACTACTTTTTCAACCGATCGTTCCTATGGCAGCTATATGCTATAGTCGTCCGATCCGGCCGGTTCCGACAAATGTGCAGCGTATTTGTACCAAAAGACTTCGTGCAAAGTTTGGTTACGATAGCTTTAAAACTGACGGAGGAGATAGCATAGAAACAGACGGACAGACGGACGGACAGACGGACGGACAGACGGACATGGCAATATCAACTCAGCTCGTCATGCTGATCAAGAATATATATACTTTATGTGGTCGGAGATGCTTCCTTCTGTGCGTTACAAACATCTGGACAATTTCAATATACCCTCTCCAAGGGTATAACAACGATCTGGACAATGTGATCACATTATATGCATACATCTTACAATCTGGTCACACTGTCACAAAACAAAAGAATTGTTACTTTTGGTATTTTTGTTTTGGCAGTTCTTTGGTGGAAGTGTATAATAAGTTTAACTTTGGACAAGTAACCCATCAATCAACACGTGCTTTAAGTTTGTGCTAGTGTGGTAAGAACATCGGTACCATTCGGTAGCATTCGGCAAAGTGCAAGATATGGACCAACGGCAAGACGACAAACTTATTTGACCACTTGAGACGCAGGCTATTATGCACTTTTAAAACATTAAAGTTAATTTTTTTCGATAGTGTAATCGATATGTTGTCGATGTTCAAACTATCGATAGTGCTGACCATCGATGTTTTCAGAACACTAGTTCGTGCGACAGTTCGCTAGTATTTTTCAAGCTTTTCATGTTATTTTTTTTTTCATTTTTGATTTGTGAATATTACTCAAAAAATTTTCGGAATCCCAAAAGAAAGTATGAAGAAAATATCTTTGGTCAATTGACTATTTGATCAAAATATGAATTTTTGAAAAAAATATGTGTTTTGGTTATCTGGCGTCACCCAAAAAAAAGTAATAAATATATACACTTTACCAAAAGTCAGTTTTAACTTACGAAAAGAATGTTGCAATGATACGCAAAGAGGCAGAAGATAAAACGCTCAGAAGAAACGCAAGAAAGGCGATCTTAAGTAATACAAGAAAACAAGCCGGCTGTCGTCACTCATTTTTCACTTTTTATTGCGAATAAGAAAAAAATTATAATAATTTTGAAAAAATTTTTTAAATGTGGAAAAATTACTTTTTTCGAAAACCACTGATGCATCTTTTAACTTAAATACACAATTTTTGGCTAATTTATATCGAAAAACAGAACTATAATCACAAAACTCCATCTTCCCTTACAAATATGTATGTACTTATCATTTTTATAGGCCGATCATGGCACAAATTTAAAACAGCAAGTTGCCCGATCTCACGATGACTTGATAAAAAAAGCTTGACATTCAAGTCAATCAGCAAAAATTGATTCAAAACACGAATCAAGCACAGGAAAACAAAACTGCTGGTTACAGATGCATTGACGAATTGTTTAAGCCCAGCATTAGGATGGCATTTAATAAATAGACTTTTCGAGATGCGTGTGTTTCTCTGTGCTCGGTTGATGGATTCCGCCCATTTCTATTGGGTTGTGAATTTTGTTAAACCGCTATCAGTACGGAACGTAAAACGGTTATTTTCCGGTATGCAGATTATTAGGTCTCCGCTAATATATCAGATGGACGGAACTACTTTAATCGCTATTATGCTTCTAAGAAGTAATCAATAATTTACATTCTTTGTAACTCGCTTTTTTTGAGTTTGAGTAAAGTTAAGTTTGGTGAAGACAATGGCCTTGTTTACCAGCATACATCAAACATCAAACATCATCCCTCAAAAAAAGTTAATTGGATTTTGTTCAACGCTTTGATGAAATATTAAGGTAAAAATGGTAAGCGTGAAAGCAATCGTTTTGATTTTAACCAAAATGACAAAAATTAGCAATCATAGTTGCACTTCACATTCGTTCACCTGAACAATTGAACTAGATCCATCGATTTTTTCGACATCGATTTGTGCTGTTGAACACGGCCATTGTTAATTAATAAAAAAAATCAATCATCTTATGAATACAAACTCGATAATAGTTACACAAGCGAAAAAAATTGATAATTTATGTACACACACCCAAAATATAGTAATCATCAAAATGACAGTATTTAGTCATCAATTTAAAACAATTGAGTATCAAATTCTCTTTAAGACTCCAAATATCAAATTGATATATTCGAGAGTATTAAAATGATATTTCTATGATATTAAATTAAAACTAACATGTTTCAGGCTCACACTTCTTTGTCCTAATTTGTTAGTATCCAATTGATGCTAGGTCTTATCAATTTCACATTTCAATTGTCAAACAATAAATTTCATTTTAGTACTAGCTTTTGTCACATTAACATTTATTCCATAAAAATATGGACGCTATAATATCAAATTGATATTTTTTTCAGATGAAGGCCGATTTGATACTGAAAATACCCGTATGTTACTAACTATCGTGATCTTTTTTTCTGTGTACAAATTAAGTTCTCTACAAATGCTAATAAAATTTAAACATCACATGATGAAAACTTGTTGCCTTATATTAAACTCATATAAAATGTATAATATTTACAGTAATGAATTGAAATAGTTAGGTGTGGACACGTCACTATGAGAAACATTGTTCCCAGAATTCTGCGTGTCCTTGCGGATGTTGTTTAATCAGAAGTCACAGTGAATTCTCCCGGGACCCATGCACTTAAATTTTTACGTCTTAGCAGAGACCCTAGATAAAAAACCCGAAGCTGTCTTCGTTCCGTACCTCTTGCAAAAGAGCTAAAACACAAAGAATTACATTTTAAAAATTTAATTTCATTGTAAAAAAGAGAGGCCACAGCAACATACATATCTGTGCTTAGCAGCTTAACCTTACCTTGCATATGTAGAAGATCTTGCTACATACATGTTGAAATCCATTATGTTCAGACCGTCGTATGGAAAAGTGTCTTTCATAGCCCTTACTTTTAACTAAAGACTTATGTGTTTTCACAAAATTTAAAACCCTAAATGTGGCACATCAAGCATCGCCAGCTAAGACATTCGGCATGATTCGTTTCACATATAAGCACGACGTTTCGAACTAACACTCGTTGACATTGTACGTTTTTAGTTTCAAATTAATACTTTTGCGTATCAAAATAATGTTATAAGTTTCAAATTAATAGCCAAAATATCAATACGATTTTTATTGAAACAAAACAAAACATACTAGTTTCGGTTTCAATTTGGGACAACGCGCATCAAATAGATATTGATACAAATTGTTTTGGGCGTATACATGTGTATAGATTGCTTACCCACTTTGTTTAGACTTAAGTTTCGAAATGTCTGTTTATTTTAACGGTCCATACCAGTACGTACCGGTATACCGAAATAAAAGTCTAGTTACCGATACGGAACCGAATACCGAAATAAAATAGAAACGAAACAGAACCTACCAGAACCGGAACCGTAATTCAATTCGGTTTGAATATTTCAATGTGACTTACTTTATTGAGTTTTTGCATTTTACTAATTCATTGTATTTTCTTGTCTTGTCTCGTCTATTGCTGCATTATCTCTTTATTATGGAAATGTGTGTGTGTTTGTGTGGCCTATCTAGAAATTATGCAAATGTCAGTGGGTCGATTATCTCCCTCTCCGTTGCACCCTCTGTTGCAAGTCAATTTAGTTTATAGTTTGACATTGCTTAAACAGTTTCCCTTGTGGTTGTATGTATAATTTCAAATCTATTTACTCTCGCTCTGTGTGGGCCAAGCAACCTACCCAACGACCACAAGGAACAACTTGCGTCTACATGCAACAATTAAACTCAACATGCATTAATGTCAAGTTATTCGCGCTGCGCCAGCAATTAAAGCCGGCGGAAAGTCAAAGTGGGTAACGCATGCGCATTGAGCAGTAAATAACCCAGGCAACAACAACAACAACAGCAACAGCCAAGAGTCGTAACCGACAGCTGCAGTTGTAAATTTGATTTTTATGGCTAGAAACATGTTGCCAAACAAGTTGGCTAAAAATGTTTCCAATCAGAGTTTTGATATCTGTCACCAGCAAAGAAAGACACAAACAAAGCAAGTGAGGTGTTAATTTGCTCACTTCCGAACATTTTTAAAGACAAATAATATTCAATAATTAATTTTAAATTTTACTCTCTCTCTCTCTCTCCAGACAACATTTATTTTGTCAGCCGCATTTTAATTACAGTCTGGAAATAACAAACAAAAAACGAAACACCTAAAATTTCAATTCTGTGCAAAATTTTTTATGTTTTGTTTATTTTTACAGTCTTGTCCAGCAAGAAAATCGTGACAATCATGCCAAATCGAACGGAGGTTTGAAACGAATTTGGTTTTCGTTTTTTGGCTCTTTGGCAAAAAAAAAGACAACAAATTAAGCAATTTATCACAGTAAAACAATGCAAAAAGAAGTGTACCTTATAAATAAAACGCTGCGATGTTTGCATCTTTTTAATTTATAATAAATTGTCAGGCACTAAATTATTGGCAAATAAAAATTGCTCACACCAAACACAATTGTGATTGTGGTTGGCAGGAGGGCGTGCTGCTCTTTTGTGCAATAATCGCAATGCTTTGGCAACTATATGAGGGTACCATTATTTATGGAGTTTATGAACTTATTGCCCAACACAGAAAACAGAATTCAGGGTGTGCGTTTTTTTAATTGCCAGAAATTGTACAATTTGTTCTCAAGGCAAGTCTATAGTTCAGTAATATAAATTTATTACTCAGTATGAATCAGGAATGCAAACCGCCAATATAATTCAAATGATCCTTTCTAATTGGTAGCTACATATTAGGATTTATAGTAATATTTATCTTTAGGAGTAAGCAGTTATCCAGCCGGGGTTAGGCTATTGATTTAGGAGTTAAATTTGACCTCAAATTTCTATATACTTGATTCAAATGTATTTTGCTAAGACCCTATTCCATGATCGGATTTGGCAAGCCAATTGAAGAATCCTCACTCTGCACTCAGAAAAAAAACCAAGAACTTTGTACTTGATGCAAGTACAAACTGTGTCAATAGTACGGTAAGTACGAAAATACTTGATTCAAGTACAAAACTTTACAATTCCGAAATACTAATTTTAAGACAGATTCGGTATAGTTTAAGTACATTTCGAACTACTAAAATATCTTATTAGTCATACTATTAGTTTGTTATACTTAGTCTTAAGTACAGCCCGACTTGCTCTCGAAATAAGTGCAAAATGTTATTCATCGAAGTCTAATAAATGCTAAAGTCAGCCCCAAAACATATTTGAAACATAACAATACTTCGACAATAACATACTCTGTACCTGGAGTAGGAGCTAAATGCAGCGCTGCTGCTGCGGTCATCTCTAAGTTTCTTTTTCTCTCTCGCTCACTTTGTTGAATGAAATGCGGTGTAGGTTGTTGGGAGGGGAGGGGGTTTTTGATGGATGAACAAGCTCTAGCAAAAGTGGTCTACACGAGGAATGCGAAAGAACTGGGACAAGGCAAGGTGGGACGACCACCCCTAAGGTGGGACGACATTTCCAAGCTTGGTGTGAAAAACTGGTGCCAGCTCGCACGGGCCAGGAGCGACTGGCGGGCATTAGCTGCAGCGGCCGAGACCGTCAAATGGCCAATAAAGAAGAAGAAGAGTGGTCGAAGAGTGTTAGAAGCAGGAGGGAATTTAAGAACAAATTTAACTTGAATCAAGTACAAAAGGTATCAATAGTACGGTAACTAAGAAAATATTTGATTCAAATACAAAACTCTAAGTTTAAGTACGATTTTTTCAATTCCGAAATACTTGTTTTAAGATCATACTATTAGATTAGAAGATTTTTATACTTTAGGTCAGAAATCTATCCTAACTCCATACCAAAAATGTTAGAACTAGGAGGGAATTTAAGGGTACTGTATACCTTCAGAAAATTTGCTTTTTATTTTTTTATTTGCTTAAACGTTCTATTAGGGTCTAATAAACACCCTGTACAACTTTTAAGCAGACACGAAAATTCGTTTTACAAAAATAAACAAAAACAATTCTATTCCATGTTTTTATACCCTTGGAGAGGGTGTACTGAAATTGTCCAGATGTTTGTAACGCATGAAAGGAAGCATCTCCGACCACATAAAGTATATACATTCTTGATCAGCGTGAGAAAAACTATAGTAGCGTCTTTGTACGTTCCAGTTATAAATATTATCTGTCTCAACACAATTTTGGAGAGTTTGATCAAAATCGGATGAATATATCCGATATATCCGATTATATACCCTTGGAGCATGATATATGCTGCCAGTTTGTTATATGGCTATATATATTCATCCGATTTTGATTAAATTCTCCAAAATTGTGTTGAAACAGATAAAATTACTATCTGGAAAGTATAAAGACGCTACCATTGAAAACAAAAAGTTTTTCTCTCTAGAACTACTTTTTCGACCTTTCTATGGCAGCTGTATGCTATAGTCATCCGATTTGAATCAAACTTGACAGAATTGTGTGGTAGTATATAATATCAATCTGTACAAAGTTTGGGATCGATAGCATTGTAAACAAAAAAGTTTTTCTAACTAAGACTTTTTTCAGACCTATCTTTTGTATGGCAGCTATACTATATAGTTGTCTGATTTTGATACATCTCAGGAAAATTATGTGAAATCATAAAAAACTTATAAATACGAGGGTTGGGAGCCATAGCATTGAAAACAAAAAGTTTTTCTCACTAAAACTAGTTTTTCGACCGATCGTTCCTATGACAGCTATATGCTATAGTCATCCGATCCGATCCAGACGGACAGAAGGACATGGCTATATCAACTCAGCTCGTCATGCTGATCAAGAATATATATACTTTATGTGGTCGCAGATGCTTCGTTCTGTGCGTTACAAACATCCGGACAATTTCAACATACCCTCTCCAAGGGTATACAAATTTTGAAAAAAAAATTTTACTTGGAAATTTTTGGAGATTTCTTTTACCATGTCTTGACGCACTTTGGACCAAATTTCTTGAGAACTATTTGACCGATTTTGATAATTTTTTTCCGGTGAAAGCTAACATCCAAATGCACCAAATTAATGTTTTAAATCTATCAAAAATAATTTTCATATCATCGAAAACAATTTTCGAAACTTTAAATGCGAATATCTCGGAACCACTTTTTCCAAAATGGTTGCAAAAATTTAAAGAGTAATTGTTGACCGATTTTCGATTTCTTTTTTTTAAACTTTTTTTTCGACTTTGACTCCAAGAAGTCGGCGCTGAAAAAATTTGCTAGCAGATCATTTTTTCCTCTGGTGGAGCCACTTGAGAACAATGTTCAAATTACGAATATTAAATAAATCTCATGAACCGACGAACTAATCCCTATTCCCTAGAGGTTTGCAAATCTAACTTTTAAATTGGATATTTGGCATCCTTAATTGCCTAAAATGTATGTGCCTTGCCCTCAGTCTAGTGATTAATAGTCCAGCTCAGCTTTTGGCTTTGGATCTAGCAATAAAATACACTGGGTTCTTTTTTTAATTGCAAATATTTTGGTCTTAACCGCCATTATCTTCAATACTCAATCTTAAGTGCTTGCCTACATACTTCATTAAAATAAATTCTTGGCTCATTAGAGCAAAAAGTTTTTGTTTATGATCTTTGCCTTTTTGTGTTTTATTTTTGGCATTATAAAAATTTTATCACCTGGCACAGCAGGCGCACAATAGTTGGCCTCAATTTATTTACATTTTTCTTAATTTCTGTAAATATGGAGAGGGGGAATATCTGTAAGAAATGACCTTAAACAAGAGAAAATATAGAAATAGATGCTTAAATGGTAAGCTCCGTCTTAGCCAATTAGCCAATGACTTGACTCCATGCTGATTAGCATGACGAAATGTCGTAGCCTTTTAAACAACATGCCCCATGGTGGGGTGAATGGGGCAACAAACAAAACAGAGAAACAAAATAGCCAAAAAGTTCAAATGGTTAAGAGCCCGCGCACGCCGTGTCGTCGGTTAACATCAAATAAAGTCATTTATGGGGCAGCAGCCGCAGCAGGAGGAGGAGCTGAGCGACAAAATCTGCTCCATGTTGCACACGCAGACCGGTCCAACCGTCGAGTGGGCTGCACTTGCGCAATCCAGCGACGCATGCGCAAATATCCGAAACTCCGCCCTGCCAGCAATCTCCTCTTCCACAGTCCGGCTTTCAAACGGTTGCACTTTTTGGTCTGCAAATTGGCCAGCTAAACGTTGACTGCGTCAATTGCCATAAAACGTGGCGATAATTTGGTTTCTTTTTTGTTGCATTATATGCGCATTCCGGTTATTTGGCTTTGCTTTTTTATCAATTAATTTGAATTTATTCAGAGGCGTTTAATGTTTTCAGTGATATTTCTTGTTGAAATGAAATCTAATGAAGTTGACAGGCTGCTCTGGCCTGGCTTGGCGGCGGGGGAAAGCGGTGGTCGCTCAATTAGCCAAAATATTGCACGAAAGAAAATGTAAGCAATTTTGAAAGTTAATGAATTAAATTAACGAGGGCAGTTTGATAAGTCGGGGAGTTTATTTTACAGACAACCTCGTGAATATCGATGATAAATTACATTTTGTTTTTTTGTGGTCGCACCGCCAAAAGATTTCCTCATGTCAGAAATTGATGGGAGACTGAATTCCAACCGTGTAACCACTTTTAACCATGTTTTGAAGAGTTTTAACTGCAGCCCTAACAAATTGTTAACAAAGAAAAAAAATAGATTGAACACAAAACTCAAGAGCAGGGGTGCCCAAACTGAACTTACGGTCGCGTGGAATTAAATACTAATGCACACAATATATTTTAAGCAAGAACTACTACAATAAATTTCTGTGTGTTCCGCCGTAAATAGCGAAAAGCGCTCGAGCCACTGAGAGCGAGGCGAGCAACTTTGTTGTTGCGTTCGAATTTACGAAAGACATTGGAGAGAGAAGATAGTCATATATATGTCGTTTCAGGTCTACACTCGCCAACAGCAAAACTTTAGGTAGGAAAGAAAGAGAGGAGAGCACGCATATAAATTTTTGTTGCTTTATGAAGGCTTAAGCTTCACGCCGCTCGTATACGCGGTCGCTCTTGCTTTGCGTCAAATAACAACAAATACCTGGCTTGCGGAATGGGCAGGTGTCAAATTACATTAACGGACCTGCTTATTGGACCTGCGTATTGCTACAATGAAACATAATGATCGATATAGATATTTTTTTGGAAAACCGCAACATTAAACGGTTCGGTTCATCTCATCGACGAGTCTTATGCTGTGTAAGCAGGATGTTTATAGAAAGGATCGGTCAGGTTAGCTGAACTCTCTCAGTCACCTTAGGCCTAAGGGTTTGTTAAGGGCAAGTTAACTCTTAAAGTAAATTTTAAAATGAAGTACAAGTGAACAAAAGTGCTTAAATCAACCTTTGACTTGTCCGTATCGAAGGACCTTGTTTATGGTCCCGAATGCCTAATTTTCATAAAATTTAAATAAAATTTTATTTAAATAAAAGTTCTAATTTGATCAAAAAAAATCTTTTGCTTTTATCATTTTCAAATTTGGGAATTATTTGCCTGTGATTAGCTTAACCTTTTTCATTCCTGAAACAGCTCCATAAGCCTAAGTCCCAAAAGGTTTTGTGGGTTCTAACCCCGGAGTGAACTTCTCCCGATTTCTGTGAGCCTTGCAACTTTGATTCAAATATTTGCCAGGATGCGTAAAGTTGAAGCCTTCAGTTGGTGAATTCGGAAACGGGTACATATATGACAATATATCAAGTGTATATTGTATCGAGAAGTTCTACTGAACCGAACTAAAAACATGTGATGACCCTAACAGATGGTGCAAAATGTGTGCAATCTACTGATCCGAACTTATCATTCGTTTCTCTAATCGTTTGAATCCCTTATCTAAGATTTTCGAAAACCTGCAAGTAAGTGATGGACCACCTTTGGCATTTTTATTTATTTGATCTTCTAGCCACTTTAATTAAATATACATTCATACATTTAAAAATAAGTGTATACATTTATTTTATTTTTCAATTAAAGTCTGAACCATGTTTGATTTGCAAATTGCTGTTTGCTTTTTTTTCTCTCCACATGCGCAGTCAGTCAGAGGAGTTCAGCCTTCGTTTTGGTGTCGACGCGCAGTCGCAGTTGCTTGGCCGCCAGCTGCAAATGGAGGCCTCTTTGGCTGGGCATAATTATGCACATGCAGTTGCAGTTCTGCAACTCTTTGGCTTTAGTTGTAAATTTTTGTGGAATTCGGTCAAGTACTTGCCGCCAGTCGCTGTTCCACCATTCCACCACTCCACGAGTGTCAACTGTCTGCCGGTTGCTTTTTGTTTGATTTGATTTGTGTGACATGTGGAAGCTGTCGGGTGGCTGCCTATTGACACTTTATCAGGCATATTGCATATGCATGAGACAATGTGAAACCAAAAAAGCCACTTTCTACGCATTTGTTACAGTTTTTGGAAGCTCCAAAAATTAAATTATTTCGCCTGTCAGTTACTACAACAACAGCAACAACAACTTGAACGTAAAACATTTTTTAATGAGCCACCGCTACCGACCTTAAAAAGAAAGTCATGACATGTACGGGGCCTTTGGATAATTTTGATTTTCGTGCCTAACATGTCTCGTTAAAGCCTTTACTTGGGATGACGTTGCTCATTTGTGGCTCGTGTTTGGCTACTGGCCAGGCATTTAGTTTACGGAAGCTGTAGCCAGCCGTTGTTGTTATTGTTTGAGCTTTGGAAAATGTTTGCTACCGTTTTTCAAACAATTTTGAAGGCATTGTTGAGGGAAATTGAAATCTTCGAGTTAATCGAGGGAAACTTAACTTTGGCTCCTAACTCGAAGTACAAGGCACACATAATACCACAAAAAGTGGTAAATAAACTCTGGAGCAAAATTATAGCCGCACCTTGTTTTTCAGTGGAGCTGAAAACTTTGCTATAACCGTTTAAAGGACGCTTTGCGAAGTTTTTACCCTTTTTTTATCTGAGTTTAGGAACGCCAGCATTAAAACAAACAATTTTTCAAATAAAACCCACTTTTCGACCGATAGTTCCTATGATAGCTAAAGCTATATTCATCCGATTTTGACCAAAACTTCGTAAATCTTGTGAGCATTTTTTTTTACACTACTAACTTTTTAACTTGGTGAAGCCATCGCTTAGCTCTCACCCTGTCAGAACTTGCCCTCGCGGACCCTTTTTTTTAATCAAAGAAAAAATAAAATGCGGTGGCATCTTAACATTTAATCTTTCACGTTTTTTACTCAACTTAAATATCCCTCAAACGGCCCGCCCGTTGCGTACTGTCCCCTCACCACTTTCCATCATTTCGCCACTTCGCCGATAGCCACTTCTTCACGTTTGTCCACGCCCGACGATAATTGGCATCACAAAATGGTCATCAGTCGCGATAACGCTCTTGGTTGATGGTAACAGCATGGCCATTTTCATTTTGGAAGAACGGCCCAAGACCGTTTTCGCACTAACGCCGCACCAAACGTGACTTTTTCGTCATGAAGAGGCACTCTTGAATCTCCTGAGGATTTTCAGTGGCGTAAATACGGCAATTTTGCTTATTTACGGTCCCATTCAAGAGAAATGGGCCATTTTTAATTTTTAAAAGCACGTTGAGTTTTCACAATGACTTATTCTGTTAAATGTAAATTTCAACTATCAGAGCGCTCGGGGCGGTGTTCCATGGTAAAAACTGCTTGGACTGACGCTTCAAACGCGGTATGTCATTAGCGATCGACATCCGTCACAGGCGTGCCAGATGGGTCCCGAATAGGGCAACCCGAATAGTTTATAGGGTCGGAAATGAATATTTCATGCGTTGCAAACTTCTGGGCAAAATTATAATACCCTTTGCAAGGGTATAATGAGAGAAAATAAATGCAAACATCAACACCCTCAGTGAAAGAATTATCCGTTATGTTTCATTTTCGTTTTCTGCGAGGTGCATAATTATAGCCGCACTTCACAAAATTAAAAAACAAAAAAATGTTAACTAATTAATATATTTTTATCCACTCTAATAATGGGGTGTAAGCTGTTTAGCACTTAGACTCATAAATCCTATCGGCATACGTCAACGAGGTTTTTAAATCGCTAAGGGACTTCTTCCCATGCCTTTATTATTGCCAAATTCAGCTCCTTAGTACTATTGTACTTAGGGTTTTGAGCATAGATCTTTCGGACCAGCAACGCCCACAGGTTTCAGGGGAAACACTCCAAAACCCGAACATTTTTGCCCTGTCCTGTTGGAATATGAACTTTTAACGCCTTCTACAGCGAAGAAATGGCCATAAATGCAATAGCAAAATGTTCTTCCACTGGGGTTATTTTTGACCGTCTTGTTTTGCTGCAGTTAAAACATACCAACGCGTTTCAGCGAGAAAGCAAGAATTTTTTTTTGTAAAAACCATCATACCCTTACTTTCGGTAAAAACGCATGCAATTTGGTGCATACAGAAACTGCCCCATTTCGATCAGCACAAAATTTGAATATGTGATTACAATCAATGAGAAACTCACTCTCCTAAATGTTTAGTCTTTTAGTCTCCATTGGAGTAGAGTTATGAGGACGGATATATAAATAGGGCAAAAACTTTTTATTTTTAGTATAATCTAGTTACTACAATTCTTAGGCACAAAAGTTATTATTAAAATTTTAAAATAATTTTTTCAATGTGTAAGTTGATTTCAAATTATAACTAAAGAAGTTTTGGAAACTTATTCATGAATTAATATTGAGGAATGATTCTTAACTTAAATATATATTTTTTTCGTTTGGGAAATTTGGAGTAAACTAATATCTAAAAGAATCTCAGAGATTGACCTCAGGATTCTACACTATTTGTGAGCGCAACCAAGAAAATACATTTCGACAAAAAAAAAAACAAAAAATAATTTATTTTCCATCAAATGCCTTAAAAAATTTTAATAATGATAATAATGATAACAACCTACACCTCTAATTTACTAACATCAATATTCAATAATGATAATAATGATAACAACCCACACCTCTAATTTACTAACATCAACGCTTTCGTAAGTACTCAAATGGAAATCTTATAAATTTCGCCGTTTTTGATTTACACTTCTTATATGTATATGCGAGAAAAAAGTCACCCTCTCACTCTTGATTATGTTCGCAAATTCACTGAGAACAATGTAAACAAGTAAGAACGTTGCAGTCTA
This sequence comes from Lordiphosa stackelbergi, assembly GCA_018904235.1. Lineage (NCBI taxonomy): Eukaryota > Metazoa > Arthropoda > Insecta > Diptera > Drosophilidae > Lordiphosa > Lordiphosa stackelbergi. The sequence continues at coordinate 58,015 of JAEIFU010000037.1, forward strand.
GTGGCTCGACTCCGAAATACTCTGTACAATTGAGGCACACCCTGCAAACATTTTGTCAGGTTTTTTATCTCCCTCGTCAAAAAGTGAGTTGGGCGATAGTTTGAGATGAGATTCTGGTGATGGTTTGGCGATTTACAAAAACATAACACATAAGGTATCGCATAACATAAAAGGCTTAAGTTGGCGATATGTGGCATCAATTTCTTTGGCCCTATTCAAATGATCAGAGTGATAAATAAGAACTTGAGAGTTACAAGCACTCATTTATGGGTGAATGCTTTCAAATAGATTCATTACAAGTAACCCTTAAGTTGCCTAGACTGAGATGCGCGGCGTAGCACAGTCGTCTAAAACGTCAGTCCCATTGTGTCTTCAGTCCAAGGGAACCGAGTTCGAATCCCCTCAGAGTATGTAAAAGTGTTTCATGTACAGCAAACGGACTGGGCTAAATCGACTCGGCTGTTGATGTTGATTAAGAATATATATACTTTACAGGGTCGGAAATGTATCCTTCTCTCTGTTTTCATTTCACTCGGATGAACGGTATGTAATGTAAAATTGGCTATACAGCCCTAAAAGAGGCCAAGCCAAGGGAAAGAGAATTATAATTTTGCCAAGAAGTTTGCTAAGCACAGAAATACAGGGTTTTTCCGGAAATTAATAGGACTGATTTACTTCCGCCGCAACTTTACTTCGGAGCGACTGGATTCGTTAGAGGGCGTTCCTAGCTAACGAACGAGCGGCTGGTCAGTTGTCTCCGAGCACCTGGAGAGTCAAGTCCTCTTATCACAGAATGGACCTCATTACGATTTTCCTCAGGCAAGAAACTCAATTCCCTAAAGGGGGGATTCAAAAATAAAGCAACATAATGAAAAGTTGATGGTTGGCAGCGTTTCATTAGGGCTTAAATTTCCGGTCGCTACCACGTCTATCCCGTCCTGTCCCGACCTGTCTGTGTACCTTTGGTGCAGAGTATAAAAACTTCATTCATTTGGCTTTAAACACTTTTCATTTGAATTGCCTCGTTAAGTTTATTATTAGAAGCCTCGAAGGCATTAACAAGTAAAAAAAGGGCTAACAGCTAAGCTCAGCACATTCAAGCCGCAATCTCAGGGCTTGTGAAGCATTCAACAAACATCGAACAACAAAAAACCCGCATCATAAGCAGCTAAAAAACAAATATTTTCACACATGGCAGAAACAGAAATATTTCGTTGTCATGGTTAAAGGAAGGAAAGAAATAAATTGATAATAATCTGCCATATAACATACAACAGCAACCACAACAACAACAACGGCAATCGCGAACACGACGACGTCACAGTGTCGCCATTGCCAGCTTCAGCCTCGATCGTGCTGCAAGAGAAATATGGCAAAAATCGTGCAATAGAAAAATGAAGCACACATTCGCGCATACGTGGAAAACTTGGAAAAACGCTTCCTTGAAAGGTGTGTTTGAACAATTAATTTTGCTTTTTGGGCCTGAGAGAGTTGGGGATTTGCGGGCCCAGAATGCGGGCACAAGAGTTTATTTATGGTTGCCAAAGCAGATGACGATGATGACAAGCGACCAATGACCATTTTGGAGTTGAAGTTCTATTGGAAAGTTGCAATGCGGATTTCTGCGGAAAGGCCAGATGATGACGCCAATAAAATGTGCTTAAAGGCAATTGATTGTTGTCGACGCAACCACAGACATGCGCTTCTAATGGCTCGAAAGCCAGCCTCAGACCACAGCTGCAGCTTAAGCCACACAGAAGAAAGAGAGAGAGAAGGAGAGAGACGGTACACAGCTGACAACTCTAGTGGCTCTTGAGGCTTGAAGTGCATTTCAAAAAATATTAAAATGGTCCCAAGAGCGACTTTAGTGCACTTCAACATACACTTGGAAGATGCATCGATTCTCTTGGCTTTTTGGCAGTTTTAGCTCAAGGTAATGTAAATTTAAATTTGGAATTTCATGTGACCCCCAACCTGAGCTGCATTCAATTCCCCATCGACTATTAGAGTACAACTTTCACCACTTTCCACTGTCTGACTAAATTAATGATGCCTGAAAATGCGTAGCGAATTAGCCAAATCAGCGCAAGACAAAAGGCGCATGTTGCAGCAACATGTCGCCCAGCATTTAGTGCACTGGGTCACTCAGTCAAGTTTGGGCGTGTCCCCCATCCCTCCTCAAACCATTAAACCGTAGCTCGACTGGAAATTCGTTTGAAATTGAAACACCCACACGACTCAGAAACAAACAACAAATGCACACTTGTCGGGCTAGAAATCTGCAAATGTCTCGAACATATGTTAAACACAACCCACTGCAGTTGCACTTTGGACGTTGCTTTTAATTACCCAAAAGGCAAAAGTAAGAAAAATAAACCAGAAATAAAGAACCAATGCATACAAAATTTGTAGGTACCAAAGAAAAAGGAAAACAAAAAACGAGCTTTAAAAGTGAGTGGCTGTTGACTGAGAAATATTGTTGCACCTTTAATCAACTGCATACAGTGAGACGGAATGCAAAGAGAAATAGGCCAAATCGGTGAAATTCACTTTGATTTGAAAAAAGGACTCAGATCACATGTTGAAAACTTTAGACGATTATCATATATAATTCTGAGTGGACAGACTTAAGGCATTGTATTTTTTGTTCTGCCGGTCCCGGTAAAGAATGGTAGATCTATATGCTTTTTGTTTCCCAAACAATAGGCAAGGTTAGGAAAAATGGTACAACTAGTGCTCTTCCTACTTACAATCGGTAAACAAACTGATGTATAAGGTGATTTTAATCAAGGCTGCAAACCTCTCCCTTACTCTCTTGCTTACTCTCAGCTTAACACAATGTTGCTTAACGCAATAGCTCATTTATTTGCCCCATACAAACTTTTATTTGTCGTTTTCACCTACTTCACGGACAAATTTTCCAATTTATCTTTCTTAGTGCGTGCCTGCATAACTAAACAAAGGTCTATGCCAAATCGTAGATCTCAACTAATAAATTGCTTGCTCCTTCTCCTTGGTATTTATACTACTCAGATTTGACAGGTAACGAAATCAGTATCAAGTATTAGCTTGTTACTTACACACAATTAATTTATCGATAATTTATTATTCATAACTTGTGATTAAAAAATGAACTACACAATGTTCTCAACGCTTTAAATTTTGTTTTTTATACTCTGTACCAAAAATACACAGAGTATATTAAGTTTGTAACAAGGAGAAGGAATCATTTCCTACCCTATAAAGTATATACAGGGTTTGTCCGGAAAGTAATAGGTCGCGACTGTACTTCGGAGCGTGCGCGCATTGACTGGATTCGATAGAGGGCGTTCCGAGCTAACGAACCAGAGGCTGGTTAGTTGTCTTCAAGTGTTTCTGTGAGTTGTGTAAGCCGCAAAAGGTAAGCGATTAAATTCGGAAAATTCGATACGCGAATGATACTCGGTAAATCTGTAACTGAGACGTTTGATATGATTAAGCAGGCTTATTCAGATGTTGCTTAAGCAAGAAGTGGTGTGATTCGGTGGCACCAGGCCTTTTGGAGGGCCGGAAAGAGGTCGCCGATGAAGACCGTGCTGGAAGACCTTCGACAAACACCGACAATGTGACTCGTGTGCGCAAAGTTTAGAACTCAGACCGTCGACTAAGTATTCTTTTAAATGCCCAGACGTTAAATTTATTAAAATCTGTGATTCATGATATTGTGTCGGAGCATTTGAACATGCGCAAGGTGTGCGCGAAGATGGTCCCAAAAGTGAACTTGAAAAGTGAGTTCTTGCGAACAGCTACCTGACCAAAGGCAAGCATTTTGACACGACAGAGGGGGTCCGAGCAGCATGCACCGCGGCTCTCAATGCTATTCCCGAGAATGCCTTCCGTGATGCGTTCAATGCTTGAAAATCGTGCTGGCAGCGCTGCATCGACGCAGAAGTAGCATATTTTGAAAGTTTTTAAAGAATTGTAACGATTGGCTTAATACATTTTCTTAAATCGACTCAGTCCTATTACTTTCCGGTCAAACCCTGTATTCTGCTAATGTGTGTGTGTGTATTCGTTGCAGTCTGATGCACTCTATATCATTCGTCGCCAACAATACAATCTACGCTAAGGACCACTCGTACATTCTTGTTGTTGCGTTCGATTTTGCAAGAGGCATAGGACAGAAAGGGAAGAGAGTAAACATATAAAATAAATATTAAAATATTCTAGGGTTCCTTAAGAAAATTGGAAGTTATGACTTAGTGGTGTATGACTTCGGCAAGCACTAAACACCGCTTCAGAAGGACAAAAAGCTAAAATTAATCTTTTAGAAACTACAAAAAGAATCTCACAATTTCTTTAAATTTGCCCCACTGCCCCAAGCGTGCGCATGCGCCTCAACAGAGCGGAAATGGCCGCAAATTGTGGCCATAATTACAATCACTTTGACGGTCAGTCTACACTTCAACGAAAAAAAATAACAAAAGTTTAAATTTTGGCTTTAATATTTTCCATTTTTTCCTTTTTGTTAAATTTTAAATGTGCAACGTACCAAGCAGCGGCAGCGCAATCAAAAAGCAGCTTAAATCAACAAAATTAGCGCAATGTGGGAGGAAAGGGGAGGGTGAAATTGCCGCTGTCAAAATAATTTGTGTTCATTTTTTTAGAGGGGGACCACGCGCAAGTGTCACTCAATGACATTTTATGATAGACATAATAATACATTTTCATAAATGTAACATTTTAATTTTCGGCCCGCAAACGATTATGAAATTTCCGCCGGCAAATTGGGAAAGCTAAGCGATTGAAGAGATTTGTGGGTTGATAAGTTTTTTTTTTGAGGCAAACCTGAACAGCGATTCCGGTGAAAAGTGCAAACTGTAAATGCACATAAATATGAGCTTGGATTTTCTTTGGATTTTCCTTAACCGCAGCCGCATTGACATGGCTGACACATGTTTTGGTTTTGGTTGGGCAACTTAATTTGAATGCGCTTTTGGCACATGGATAATGAAATTTTCATCTTTGGCTTATGGTTATTTTTTGTTAATGTCTCTTACCCATAAAAGAATCACGTTTCAGTGGGTCGGCAAAGGCTTACCTGTAAAGAGGAAACAAAATATTAGTTAAATTCTGTAATGGAATATTAATATATTTTTATCTTGCGGCTCGGCGCCTTAGCCTTCAACCTAGTCTGACCCTTTCTTGAATACAACCACGACAATTTGCCATGGCTGACACCCACGACTAATTAATTGAGTTCAACAAGTTAAAAAAAAGAGAGAAATACAATAATAAAAATCAATTTAAAAGTTTCATTTTGGGGTCAAGCGCTGACGTTGGGAAAAAATTGACACACACACATGCCGAATATTGCGAAAAATGTTGAAAATTGTTTTTACAGTTGCTGTTGTCATTAACACGCCAATTTAAAGCTATTCATTCATAAAACAGTTGTAGTTTCATTTGGCAACTCATGCGGCTGTGGCGCTTGATTTTGCTATTGAAATATTGAAACGTGCACGAAATATTTAATCGAAAAGGCATAACAGGCATATCGATTTCCATTTATTTGTAAAATGGAGAATTGTGCAACAATTTTGTATTTTATTTGGAAATATTTGTAAACAAATTTTTTTATTTTGCGGTACCGCGTGACTTCATAGATTTAATTACATTTTCTGTCTTCGACTTAGCTCGATGAACTTGAACTCGGGTTCGAATTGTTGTCATGTTGTCATCATCGCAACCGATTCAAGACATGTAAAATTGTTTCATTTTATAATCAATAACAAATAAAATGAAGGCAAAGCCAAGTACGACAATGCCGAAGCATTTATACCCTACACTTTCTTTTATATCTGCGTCGTAAAGTGAAAAACTTACTGAGAACGGAAATCAAGTATTTTGTACGTATTTGTACGAAAACCACTTCTGTGTTTGTACAGCGCGAATGCCTTCGTTTTTTTCAATTATCTCAGAAACTTAACACCGCCCAAAATCAACCTTTGCACCAATTATAGGGCTAATTAAGAGAAATAAGTCAAGTTTACTTTCAAAATACAAATCCTTTTTATTTTGACTTCTTTTTATACCCTTGCAAAGGGTATTATAATTTTGCCCAGAAGTTTGCAACGCGTAGAAATATTCATTTCCGACCCTATACACTATATATATTCTTGATCAGGGTGACGAGCTGAGTCGATTGAGCTTTGTCCGTCCGTCTGTCTGTCCGTCTGTCAGTCTGTTTCTACGCAAACTAGTCACTCAGTTTTAAAGCTATCGAGCTGAAACTTTGTACAGAGTCTTCTTTTTACTGCACACTGCTAATATGTCGGAACCGACCGGATCGGATGACTATATCTTATAGCTGCCATAGGAACTATCGGTAGAAAAGTGGGTCTTTGTGAGAAAAACTTTTTTGATTTTAATGTTAACGTCTCTCACTTCAGCGATTATTATTATTATACGATTTTACACGATTTGGCAGTTTTGGTAAAATCGGATGACTACTTATAGCTTAGGAACTCGCGAAAAGTGGGTTTTTGGAATTTTACATTTGAACAACGAAAGAAAAACTTGTTTGTTTTTAATGTTAACGGGTCTCACTTCAGCGATTATTAATATTATACGATTTTACACTGATTTGGAAGTTTTGGTCAAAATCGGATGACTATTTCTTATAGCTGTCATAGGAACTATCGGTCGAAAAGTGGGTTTTATTTAGAAAAATTGTTAGTTTTAATGCTGGCGTTCTTAAACTCTGATGTATTAAAACATTTGCAAGGGTATAAAAACTTCGGCAAAGACGAAGTTAGCTTGACCTTCTCGTTTTTTACTTTAAACGTGTACGACGGTCCCGTTCAACATCATGGAATATGCCCACATCCTCGCCAAGGGTATTAAAATTCTTTATAAATCAATTAAGACAAGAATGCAAATTAAATTTCACTAACAATTTCTAAATTGATCACAGAATTAAGAGGAATTTAGCCATTACTTTTTATTTCACCGACTATCAAACATTACTTTTCAAAATGAAAAACTCTTTTGTTTTGGTGTTGTGAAAACATCAATCAATTCCACTTTCGAAAAGTTTACGTGAAAGTGAAATTGAACACATGCATGATATTCTCTAATAATAAATTGCAAAATTTAAAAATATGTTAGCGCAAGTTATGAAGCCCTTGGGTTGGAATATCCTAACAAACCCCGAGATTTGAAACCAACCTAAAAAGCTTTCTGGAACACCGAAAATTGGTTTTGGGTTGCAATTTGGTTGGAAGAGATTTCCGTGACACCTCCGAACGAACTAATTTTGTCTTGGGTGCTACAAGAATCTTGAAAAGAGTTAACATAGCTTTGCAAGAGTATACAAAAAGAGACTCGATTCTATGGCAGGTAAAACTGCCTACAATTGCTGGCATTTATATTGTTGAGTGATTTTTTATGAGTTTTATGACATGTTGTCAAAGTAATTCTCTCAGCAAGAGGCGATTATTAAGCCAAAACATGTTGAAGAATTTCTGAAATGGTACCCAATACACCCGGGGGAGTTCTAACGATTGATACTAAAATTTATTTAAATAGCCATAAGATATAACTTAAGCTTTAATTACCTTACATTTCCCTTTGCATACGCTTAATATTCCACTTGTTACACACACATTTCCCACACGTTTGTATGTACGTTCTTGGCATATCAACACTCTCGAAATGGACACTTCCAAAAGTCATCAAAAGTAAGAAAAAGGAATAGGCAGACTTTGCAAGTTCGTTGCTCTTGATCATTTGCTTTGTGAATTTCCCATTTAAATTATAAAATTTAATAATGAATGAATGAATGATAAGCTATTAAGTCATTAGTCATGAGCACAATGTGTGTGCATATTATATAGCTCGATATGCGCGATGGCAAACCAGTTGTTAATCCAAAGTCATAGGATTTGCATTCGACACGCCAATCAGTTCGCTCTGTTCTCGGTTCTATGCAGTTAAAAGCACTTTAACTACCCAACTAATGCAAACAATATGTCGGTTAATTGCAAAGGTGCCAATAACACACCTCTCCTTCCCCCTTCCCCTTGATGATATCATTGCAAAATTGTAGTCGCATCTTACATTCCACAAGGGCAACGAAGCTAAGCAAATTGATTTACACATAACTGGATATATGTATGAATTTATATGTATTACAAAACTGGCCAAAATTTATGGAGGAAATGAAGAGAATGCCGCCACCGTCTGCCGTTCAATGTCACGAGTCGGTTGTTTAAATTAAATTTGTTTTTCTGCGCCTCCTCAAGTATTGAGCAAGTTTTCGGGCGTGTAAATTGGTTTTGTGGAAAATTGGAAACATTTTCGCCGCTAAGTGCCGCGATTCATGGCCTTTAATTAAGAGGCAGCGGCACGCGCGCATTTAACGGTTTATTTTTGCTGCTTTCTTAGTTGGTTCTTAAGCAAATGCGAGCAAACATAAATTGTGGGGTATTTATAAGATACAAGTCAAGATCATCAGATTATAGCCCCGGCCAGGCCTCTCGACTGTCGAGTACAGTTGGCGAAATTGAAATGCTGCCACCACAAACAAGTTTCTCATATCTGCTAAAAGTAGCTCAGAGCTACATTTTTAACCAACTCCTAATCCAATCAAGCTTCTGACTTTGTAAAGAATTGATGTGATAGGTTTGGTCGTTAATGAGATATTAATATGAGAAGCTGTTGTTCATCATTAATAGAAAAAGGGGACAAAATAAAAAATTTAGAAATGGATTATGCAAATCGAATAGCCTTAAGGCTAGCTCCTCACTAAAGTCTCCTAAGTTAAATGGAATATAAATATATACTTGGTTATGTATATTTACAAAAAACATGCCGAAAAAGAATAAGCAAATATAAGTAAACTGACCATAGGAGAGGAGAAATCGTGCTCGTGGCAGACTAAGGTACTTAGTGGGGGAGCGTAATTCATTATCAAAAGACACCCAAATTTCGTACATCAATATAGTAGATATTCCCTAGCCCGACTGACTGACATATCAGAACTTCGATCTCAAAGTGTTGGGTGCAAATGTCCGGAAAGTTTGTATGGGAACAATTTTTTTGTGCCATAGCCTTTAAAACTAGTTTGTATGCAAAGTAAGCGAATTAAATGAACAGCTTTTGCAAAATCCGCCAACAAGGAGAATGACCTAAGCATTTTGTATGAGAATAATATTTGTTCACTTTTGTGTTTTTTTTTTTTTGGCATAAACTCTAGTTCTTAAGTTATTGACCCCAAATTTGGTTTATAATCATATTTTGCGCCTCAAGTACGCCTTAATTTTAATCAATTTAGACCAATATTTGATATAGCTGCCATATAACCGATCTGGCCGATTTGCTTTAACTTTGTTGTTTTTAACGCTATTGAACTGAAATTCGGTTTGTACTCGTATTTTAAGCTCTTAATACGACTTACAAAATCTTGTTGGGCTTGGACTACTATTTGATATAGCCGCCATATCACCGATCTGGCCGATATAGTCCAACTATGTTGTTTTTGATGTTATTGAGCTGAAATTAGGTTTGTACCCGCGTTTGAAGCTCCTTATACGACTTACAAAATCTTGTTTGGTTTGGACCATTATCTGATATAGCTGCCATATAACCAATCTGGCCGATTTGCTTTAACTTTGTTGTTTTTTATGCTATTGAACTGAAATTCGGTTTGTACTCGTATTTTAATCTCTTAATACGATTTACAAAATCTTGTTTGGTTTGGACCACTATTTGATATAGCTGCCATAAAACCGATCTGGCCGATATGCACCAACTTTGTTGGTCTTAAACATATTGAACTGAAATTCGGTTTGAGCGCGTATTTTAAGCTTCTTTAGCCACTTATCAAATATGCTTCGATCCAGCATACTATTTCATATAGCTGCCATATTGATGATCTGTCCGATTTGCTCCGACTTTGTTGTATTTTACTTTTATTTTTAGCTCTAAATACGATTTAAAAAACTTTTTTGAGTATGACGCTACCAAACGAAAAATTTTTTTTATCTCTCACTCTCGAGTAATATGTTTAACTTAAGCAGAATTAAGGTGCAATAAAGCCGATTTTCTCGAAAAGTCGCACGTTGTAGCAAGATGTGTTAGTTAGTTAATCTACTAACTTTCTTTAATAACTTTGCATTTAAAACTTTGTGCCACGCTGTGCCATGTACAACTTCTATTCCACGAAACACTGTTACACTTGTTGGGGTCAACCTAAAATTACACACAAACAACACACGGCACAATTGGGCAAAAGCACAGAACAATGACAAACTGGTTATTAAATCTTAATTTAACATACCTAAACTAACAGTTTGCATTTTTACATTTTTTATTTTGCTTCTAACTTTTTGAACAGACGCACTCAAAGATGGCTAATATCTGCTGCCAATTTCACAAAAACACGTGGCACACAAACAGCTGACTTCAACCGCCCGTCAAAAAACCAGTGTTGCCACTATGTTTGAATACAGTTTTTTAAGCTAATACGAGTATGGAAATATTAAAAAACCAGTTAATATTTGAAATCTGAAAAAAATCATTGTAGGTCAACAGGGTGCCAAAGTGCCAAGTTTAATCCACTGAAAATGTTAAAAAAAGGCAAAAAATTTTAAATTTTTTTAAATCTATTTATTAAAAATGTGGTTGTAAAACTACTTAAAATTAACAAAATATAAAAATCTAACTTTTAAATAGTAAAAAAATTTATTTTCATTAAAATTATTTATTACTAAAAATAGTTATTTTCATACAAAATAAATATTTTTACTTCTCACAAGTTAGCTTTTTTATTAAATTTGGTTAATTTAAAGTAGTTCTACAACCACATTTTTAATGTTTCTTGTTTAAAGATCTCGAAATTCTCGCGTAGATTTCATCTCAATACACAATAATTTCATGCATTTTAATATGTTCAAGTCGCTCATACTCGCAAGGCGCAGCTCGGCGCATGACCAAATAAATATATTTTTATTTAGAAAGATGTATTTAAAAAAAATGTTCACTCTAGAAGCGTGAATGTACTTTTCGCAGTCGACGATAATTCAAATAATTAAAAAAAAATTTAATTTTCTTATTAATTTTTTCTTAAAAATTGATCTATCTTTTAAAAGGAAAAAACCAAATTGCAATCGGAGTTTCCGTTTGGTTTTTCTACGTTCCCAAAAGTAACAATTGAAACCAAAAAAAAATACAAAAATTTATCAGTTTGAAAAATTGTTCAACTTTGAACCACTGTAAAAACCAAAAAATTTACCAAATTCAATAAACCAAACATTTTCGGGCTATCTGGGGTTCCCTTTATTAAATTAAATTAAGGCGGTCAAAAAAATCGACCATCAATTTTTGATTTTTGCAACGCTAAATTCGCCAAACCGACCGCCGTCGCGACGGTTGGTTTGTAAATCTCTGGTCCATTCGGACGGTCCAATATTGTCCACTATCTTACTCCATGCTGTCAAGTCGTTTAGGAATTCCCAAACGTTTATGGCAGCTCCGGCATGGAGTAAGAGTCGTTGGGGCCAGTACATTAGGCGAAAGTCACTGATGATTTGGTAGAGGTACCAATGAAACAGCTGTATGACCACCTACCTCAAACATCATCCATAAAAAAAAGTTAATTGGCTTATGCTGAATGCTTGATGGAATTTTAAGGTAAAAGTGATAAGCGCGAAAGATGTCGTTTTGATTTTTAAATGCAAAATTAGCTATCATGATTGCACATCACATTCGTTCACCGTAACAATCGAACCAGATCGATTTTTTTTGGCGTCGATATGTGCTGGTGAACACGGCTTTTATATAAATTAAATAGAAATAAATAGGAGAGCTTGAGGTGGTGTTGGACTTGCCCAGTCACATGATCGATAATATGAACGTCAAAGAAGTCCAATAAAAAAATTATTCTAAGGCAATATTTGGAGAAACCAAATGCTGCTGAAGTTGATCTCTTACAATATTGGTAAGAATAAAAATGTTGTCTTTAAATAGATATTTAAACAAATTTTGATTCCACAATAACGACGAAGAAGAAGTTGGAAACTTATGCAAACGAACTCGGTGTAGCATAGCAGGCACCTATGTACTGCGAATCAGAGCGGAGGTTCAGCAATGCAGGACAACTTATCTCTGACCGCAGATGCTCTTTAAAAACTACCCAATAAGCTCTGGTTCCTAATAAAATATTAAATGAAATGTTCCGTGCCTTGCTGTGAAAATAAATATAATTGGTAAGGAAAACAATCAACCATTTTTCAAATTCCCCAAAGATGAAAATTTGCAAGGGCAGTTGGTTGAAATTTTGCAACGAAAGCATGTTGGCGAAATACACGCATTCAAAAGGTCTTACGCTGCAAAGCCGGCCAACCAAAGAAGCCGAAGTCAGTAGTGTTTTTATGCAAACGCGAGACAAACTCTCGGTTTTGTGAATCGGTGAACCCTGAAATGCAAAGAAAAAGGCTGTAGTCTTGAGAGAGCTCTCTTATTCACCAACGCAAGCACACTTTTCGGCTCTCTCCATTTGGCCGGCACTGGCTTTCAGTCTAGGCTCGGCTAACAATATGAATGTATGCGACAAACTATATGCGCTCTCTCGTATCTTTTGCACTGATTGAATTGATTGCCACCAAAAGACTAAACTACTTTTATTCCGCAGCAGGATGTTTTCTCAACATACGCTAACTAAAACAAAAAATAAAAAAATATTTAAATATACAACTTCCATGTCTAGCAAACTTAAAAAAACTATAAATTAATTGATTGTCAATATGTCTGTGACGTCAGAATAGAAATTGTTTTTTTTTGACAAGCGACGCTTTGCGCTATTTTCTATTTTTTGTATCGTGGTTTGTTTGTTTCTGACGGAGAAGCATTAAAAAAAATAATTTAAATTAATAATTTTATTTCGCTGAGTGTACAGCCAAATCGCTTTTTCAAACACTAATTTCGCACTTGCCAACGATAAAACGTTTTGCGCTTCAGGGTGGAACTCAACCAAAGACTCCTTCATCCACTCGACTTGAGTTTGTGTGCGTGTGTTGCAAAAAATTTCGGACTTGCATGGCTGCAATTTTTTGCAAAACAACCTGTCTTCAAATTTATGCACATTTTATTGGCATTTGTTTTTGTTAATGAATAAGAATTCCGTTTCTGGCAATTAAACACATTTTGCGCAATGCATGGTTTTCCCTCTAAGCAATTCGAAATTAATTGAATTAAATTGTGGATGGTTGTTGCGTTAAAAATTGAATTTTCATTGCGTTCTTGTTTGGTGTCAATCAGAGAGTTTTGTTGGAAACCCAAGCGGAAATTGTGCGGTCACAAATGCCAACAAACTGGTCAGTGGCACGTAGCAAAAACAGAAACAGAAACTAAAAACTTCCGCCCAGAGTGAAGAGCCCTCAATAAATTCAACAAGTGGGAAAGTCGACAAAGCCCGACTGTAATGTACCATGTAACTGGCCAGGCTTAGATACCCTTGAAGTTTTTACAAATACTGTTAGTGTTAGAGCTGAATAGACGTTTCTGATGAACCATTTTTGAACAAAGGTACGAACCAAAGATCTCATTGAGGTCAGACAGAACCAGAAGAAGACTTTAGGAATCTTCCCTTGACAACTTCAAGACGAACTAAAAACCAAAACCAAACCTTAAGCTAAGCAATCGAACCCTCAGAGAACTTTAAAGGTCGAATAGAAAAGCCTTTTATATTCTTTTTGCTCTTAGAACAAGGTTTACCAAAGGCAATAAGTTTTGCTTAAAAGCTTGGGGCAGAGTTTAATCCCTTACTGCTGTCTTTGCCGGCCTGTCAAGTTTATCATTTAGTTAATATCTTTTAAACAATTTTAGACTCTGAGCTGAGTTTGCCAATAAAGTCGCATTTGCTTAAGTTAGAAATAAATTCTTGTGCCTCAAAAAAAAAAAAAACAAAACACCACCAAAGAACCAGTTTTTGGCCGAAACAAGTTTTTGGCCAAAAAAAAAACAGCCAGCAAAGTTGAGGCTATTAAAGCGCCGCCAACTTGCAGCTGTCTGGAAGCCATATGAAGCCATAAAGAAAATGTCCAAAAATTCTTTAATGAAATGTTTTTTGGGAGTACGAGAGGTGGAGGACAAAGGACTCAAACTTTCCAAATTAGTTGGCAGTTCATGTTAAATTAATTTCGAAAAATTGCAGCTCGCAACTGTTGCATGTGGCATCTGCCTGTGCCTGTGCCTCTGCATGTGGCAGACACAACGTGATGCTGACTCTTGAACTGGGAGCAAGTACCGCAAGCTGCAGATCAGCAACAGGCGATAAAGCCGAGGAGCTCCTTTCAGAACAATGCAGCTTGCCTGTGCTGCGCTGCAGCCCAAAAGATCAATGACACAATGATGAGGATTGGGTGGATGTGGATGCAGCCAGCTTAGATGCGGCTTTTGCTGCTGTCATTGTGCAGCACGAAAGAAAGTTGCTCTTAGTCGTGAGTGGCAGCCCCTGACGGAGCGAACCGACTGACTGACTGACTGACTCTAACATAGAACAAACTGCTTGGCTGTCTGTTGTCTGTTGTGGTCTTGGCAAGTTTGTCTGCTGTTTGTGAAGTCGTGACACTGAACAAATGTCAGCACTTGCAGGCGTGCGGCTTTAGCTTTGGCATCGGCATCGGCTTTGACTTTGAGCCAAGCCTGGCAACCAATCAATTAACTTGCCCAGATAGCAAAAATCGACAAGAGACACGAAATTTGATATGGCTGTTAATGTGATTTATGCCCAGCGGATGCCACATAAAGCTCAAAGACAACCGCCTCCCAGGCAGTTATTAACTGGTATAACTGTGAAGGTAATCATTGGGAGTATATATAAATAAAGCAAAGGAAAAATAGATCAGTTCTATTTAATCTAAGGCTTGATTTTTTATGGCTTGTGTTTTTCACTTTTCCAATATTTCGTTCCTTCTTCAATTGATTCTTCCTTTCCTCATCTTTATCCACGTATTTTATTAAAAAAGAAACTAGTTCATGGTGACAATAACTTATCGGTTTTCTATTCATAATTCCGAACAGTAGGCGATCTCTAGAACCATAAGTTAAACATAAACAAGTGAGAAAGTCGGTCAAGTCCGACTGTAAAATAATTTGTACCAGAAGTAGGAGCTGAATGCAGCGCTGCTGCTGCGCTCATCTCTAAGTTTTCCTCACTCTCTCTCTCTATTAATTGAATGAAATGCGGTGTTGGTTGAAGGCGGGAGGGGGGTTTGGTCTTTTTTGCTCATAACTTGAGAACTGCTCATCCGATCTTTATCATTTTATGTATACCTTTGGTACAGAGTAAAAAAAGTCATCCAAATAATTTTTTATTGGTCTTCCCTCTTTTGCTTGTTTTTTCCACTTTACTTTGTTTTTTCTCCCTTGAAGCTCACCACCTCTTTCCTCTTTACTTTCTTCTTGGGATTTTGCCTCTTATTAATTTCCTGCTTCCTCTGCCATAGTCTTTTTTATGAGTTTCCCCCTTCATTACATTTTATTTTCTACGCTTCCCTTTTCCGTCAATTTTTCGTCTTTTTTCTGCAATTTCCTGCTGATACCTCAGACTTATTTCCACATTCCTTTTTTCATCTGCTCTTTTACTGATTTTATTTGACAGAAGAAGGAACCCTTTATAATTTTAAACAAAAAACGAATTAGTGAAGCTTACATGACAATTGCCACCTATCAAATATTCATTTAGGAAAATTCGCGATTTTTTCACCTTTCAATCTTTTTACCATCCGTCTTCATGATAATCTAATTTGCAAATTTCTAATATTTTTGAACTGATTAAACGACACTTACTATTTACCCATCTTAAATTGCTAACTTTCAAATCTTCGCTATAATCTAAACTTATTATAAAATTTTGCCAGGTTTTGGGAGTTCTTAGTCCGTTATTTAATTATGATTTGTATTGTTTATTAGTTGAAACATTTTCTTTAATAACATTTTGCATATAACCTAATTTTTTTAAACTAGTTTATTTAAAGGAGTTTTTAAGTTGTAATACAACGATTATTTTATTATTTTTTTATTCTCCTTCATCGGCGTCCACTTATGATATTTCAGTGATTTAAAAACTTTATACATGGTTTTATTTATAGAGATTCACGTTTGACCTTACAATGAAAATGGCTGACCACTGCGGGCTCTCTGCCCTCTATCTCAAAAACGGTTCGTCGTATGAAAAAAATGTTATGACGAAATTTGTTGCAAATTTTATGCACTACAATTTTACATTATTGGAGCAATAAAAAGCAAGATAATCGCTGATAATAGCTGAAAACTGATTTTTCCGACCCTTAAAAAACTTACCATCATTTTGTTGATTATAAATCAGCCTTCGACACACCGATAAGGACAAGATTCTACGTTCGGTGTACGTTCGACTTTGCATGATGACGTTGAGAAACATGCAAAGCTCCGTCAAAATAAGAAAGAACCTCTCCGAACTATTTGATACCAAAAGAGGTTTTAGGCAGGGCGATACCTTATCGTGTGACTTCTTTAATCTGCTGATGGATTATACACTGCGCCAGTGCCCACATGCCAACAGAACAGGCGCATTTTTACGTAAAGATCTAATGCTACTGGCATATGCCGATGATATTGGCATTATCGGCAAAAACAAATGGGCGGGTTGTAGAGGATTTTGTCTACCACCAGTGACAACAACATCAGCCTGGAATTCCAACGAAGAATCACTCTTGCAAACCAATGCTAATACGGGCTTAGTAGGGAATTATAGAGCAGAGCTCTCACGCGAAGAACTAAAATAGCGCTATACCAGCCGCTTATCATCCCAGTCCTGCAATACGGCGCAGAAGCATGGCCAATGATAGCAGCGGATTAGGCGGCGATTGGACTGTTCGAGCGAAAAATTCTTCGGAGGATTTATGGACCTTTAAAAGTTGGCGATGATTTCCGCATTCGAATGAATACCGAACTGTAAAAGCTCTGTGGGGACACGCTTAAAGCAACAGCGGCTGCGCTGTATAGGACACGTCATCCGGATGGATGAAGAAGCTCCAGCAAAAAGGGCGTAAAGGTCGAAGGCGGCTGAATATGGAGGAAAAGGCAAGAAGGGACGACCACCAATAAGATGGGAGGACCAGGTGCGGATAAGGACATTTCCGAGTTTGGTGTTAACAACTGGTGCCAGCTCGCCGAGACCGTCAAACGGTTGTGATGGACGATAAAGAAGAAGATATAGAGAACGCGGAGCTGAGTAGAGCTTACGAATTTTACATACAAAATACTCCGCTCAGCTAAGCTTTTGGTGTGCGGGCTCGCTATGTACTCTGTGCGTTTGATTTTCCAAAGCTAGTGCTACTCTCTGCTCTGCTGTCTGTGTACGGTGGGCCTAAGGGTTCTGTCCAAACAAAAAAGGGAAGCTGAAATTGACCAACAGATTGCAGCTGAAAATGTTTAATGCTGTCCTAAGCATAAGGATGCAAATGTTTACCAAATGTTTCTCCCTCTTTGACTTGTCTAAGACCTAGGACGGACTTAAGGCAAGGCTTATAAATACCTTCAGTAGCAATGAAAAATTAACAATAAATATTCATACACTTTCAGTATTAGGGATTTTCCCGCCTAGCAACCGCAATTGATCAAGATAAGATGCTAATTCAAGCAGTTCAATCACAAAGGACAACAAATTGTTCCAGTCCAAATGCAGTCATCGATTTGTTTATTTAAATCATATTGCATTAACACAAACAAAAAAGAGCTAATGTCAACTTTTATGTTGGCCTGTTTGAACCTTACCTGAACCCCATCATCATCGTCTGAGAGACATTAAACGAAATGGCTCCAGGCACGCCCACATGAGCCAACGTACATGCACGAATGGATGCCCGCACATGGTCAACCATTTCTGTGAGTTAGTCAAGTGTCAGGTGGCTATATTTAGAGTCAAACACACCGATATAGATATAGATACAGATACATATCAAACGCTGGGCCATGGTCAAAAACAAAAACCGAATGTCAATGCACTAAAACATAAAGAGACATTAAAAGCCTACGAAACAGAAGTAAAAATGAAGTGGGGCTTCGTTTTTTGGAGTGGCACACGAACGATCAATCACCGGCAATGTGCTTGTCGGTTGGTGGTTGGCAGTTGGCCATGTCTTTACGCCACGAAATCAGTTTACAGTTCATCAATGTGTGGGCCTTGATTTGAAGTTCAGTTAAGTTGCTGGAATGTGTCGGCGAAATTTGATTAAACACACAGAGGAGCAGGAAACATCCAACGGATGCGGGTTCATTTAAGTGATCTCAAGTCTTTGACCTGACCAAAAATAGCACATCGACCAGCAAATGTTCAACGAGTTATGAATGTTCCAACTTTTACCTAGAATGTGACAGATCTGTCAGTTGGAGAAGACAGAGAGAGAGAGAGAGAGTTCTTCACATACAACTTAAATGAAACATGAAATTCATTAAAACGATCGCCAAGCACAACCATTTTAATGGGCGATCAACCGTGTCGAACTTTTTTGTCGACAACCGTGACAGGAGAAGGCTGGCTATCTAAACAAGCCGCAGAGACCCACCGTACGCACATGAAGACATGGCTTTCTTTTTTTCATGTTCTTTTCCCTCGTCTGTCTATTTTTGTGGCTAATTAACTTGTAGCTTGAATGTGAACATATTTTCTTTTAACACTTTTGTTGTGTTTCTGGGGTCTTGTTAAGAGGCGGGGGCGATAGATCGGGCACGCTTATAAATTCAAAAGTCAAATGGGATTTTAATGGTGAAAGTTCTATATACATTTGTCTGATTTATGGTAAAAGTTCACAGAACTTTAATTATGTGGCTTTTGGCTTTTAGCATAACTTGAAGTGAATTGTTATATAATTTTCATAAATAGCAATCGATGGCAGTTTAATAATAACGCGAAAAGAAAGTATCAATCATTTAAGGGGTCTCCCATCCTATGGAATATGCCGAAACATCTAATTAGCGCTTGTTTGTATAATTTCCAATGCAAAGAGATGGACATATGCGAAACCTAAAAGGATAGATAACGCTTATATCCCAAATTTAGTTGTTCGTTAACTTAGCAATTGTGTTGCTAATCAAGCATGTTTTGTTCTCAGTTTAAGAATAAAAGAGTATTGAAAACGTAATGTAATGAACTTAAAATAGAGAACCTTCACATCCAAATGAGAAACATGTTTTGACACTGTTTGTGCTCATCTGCAATTATAATTATAAGCTAAAAATTAGCATGATGATCTATTTATCTATATACATATAACTGAAGATGGGTCATTTGTGATCAACACTGTTTAAAAAACCAAAAGATAATGATTCGAACCCACGACTGCTGGCATGTGCGGCTGACTCCCCCATACGCGACACGCTGGCCATTTTTAATTCGGCCGCATGTTATTTTTGTGCTTCAGTTATCTATTACAAAGATAAAGATGCTCAAAAAAATTACTTTTAATCTTCTCTATATTTGTGAGAGCGAATGTCCTGACTGACTGATTCACTGATTGGCAATCATCGCACAGCCTAAACTACCGTGGGCTGCAATTTGAACAGGAGTTTTCATTAGTTGTGAAAGTGCCCGGAAAAGTCGAAAAACCGTCGGAAAATCCGATTGACTTGAAACTTGGTTTGTAAGCATAGTACGCGTGATTTCCTGATTTTGGAAAAGCCGCCCACCAGGAAAATTATCGGAAAAATTTGGATGCAAAGACTATATTTCATACGATGGACTGAAAACTTGGTTTGTAAGGACAGAATACGAAATAATTGGCCCCCAGGCGTGAAAATGCCCAGAAAATTCTGCATAAAAAATTTTATTTTTCATCCGATTGGCTTGAAACTCGGTTTGTAGTGACAAAAATTCGAATGTATTTGTGATTTCATTTTCCGATGTTGGAAATACCGCGGGGATATGGGTGGTATGTGGGATGGATGTCGCTGGTAAGTGGGTGAGATGTGAGCGGGAAGTGGGAGAGATTTGGGTGGGATGTAGAAGGGAAGTGGTAGAAAAGTGTAATGGATGTAAGTGGGAAGTGGGTCGGTTGTGGGCGTGAAGTTGATGGGATGTGGGTGGAAAGTGGGTGGGATGTGAGAAGAGGGCGGGAGGTGGGATGGGTGTGGTAAGTTGGTGGGAACTGAAGGGAAAACCCAGCAGCAAAGTCGTAACGGGGAAAAGGCAAAGTAGTAAAAGGTAAGTTTCGATTTCTGGGTTCTACGGGGGACACAAATTAAAAACTGTTTTCAAATTAGGTAAATATTTCACTCTCATTATTCACTTCGAACGATATTGTCCTAACAGTATATGAATCCTATTCGGTTTGGCTTATTTTATCCACAACTTAAATTAGGATATTTTGAATAAGAAAACCTGTAGTTGAAAATACACATTTTGCATATGGACATTTGGTGGTAGTTTTTTGTAAACTTTGGAATTCGCATTACCCAAAGACCAAATCTATATATATATAAATCTGTACGCCCGATTGACTGACAGACTCTCAGATTGACATATTATCAACCTACAGCAAAAACTGCTGGTTCTAGAACTCTAAGATTTGGCATAGACCTTCGTTAAGTTATGCAGGCGCGCACTAAGTAAGAAATTTGGAAATTTTTCGTCGAAATAGGAGAAAACGCCGAAAAATAGTTGTTGTGGACAAAACTGTTTTGCTAAAAGCACGGGAGAGAGACAATGAGAGTGTGCTGTGTGCGTGTATGTGTGTGTTCCACAAAAACAAACAAAAAATCAAATAGCGAATAGCTTTATACAATTGAATTTAATCTTATGGCACATACCAAACACATCGATAGCTTTAACAATATGTTGATCATATTTCATAATAAAGAAGTTAAAATTTCACAAAGCTAGCCAAAAATAATGTAACAGTGCTGTTATCTGTGGTCCGTCTTTTGTTAGAGGTGGTGGCACGTGATCTCATCGATATTATCGGAAAAGTGATGGCACACATGAGGTGAGAAGTCTGCTAAAAATTAGTTGTCTCCTTATCTCATTTGCGTGTCTTTGTAAATGAACTACCGTTAGGTTGCTACGCTCACAACTCTATCTAATTATTTGAAATTGCTTAGCTATATTAATTACATTCACTACATTGTCCTTCGGAATTAGAATATACTATAGTCTGTTCAGCATTCACCAGACAGGATGGGAATAATTTTAAATTCTGAAATTTCCGCGCGACTTGAAAGTTTGGTTGTGTCCCTTACGACGGGACGGGATAAAATTTAATATGCCATTGCTTTTCCACGCCTTACTTAATCTTCTTTTCTCAAATTGATTTATTTTAATCAGCTGTAAATTCGAAACTATCTAAAAATTAAGCTAATGAAGCCAATGAGAAGAATTTGCTTTTTAACAAATAGATTTAATACAAACATAGTGTTCAAAGAGCTGTACAATTTTTTCTACTTACTACGATTTTTTCAAAACTTGGACTTGGACAAAGTCGCGGCGGGTTTTAGCTAGTATATGTATACTTCTAGTAATTGTGCAATATATTTACCGAAACGCGTAGGAAAAAACCTGAATCAAAAAGTGTTTTGATAAGGAATGTTTGTTCTTATTCTTATATTCTTCCTAGTCTTTAATTGACCAAACATGCTTCAAACTTTAAATACTTAACAGTTTAATCTCAACTGTGTACGAGGGTATCCTACAACTTTTCGACTGCCGAAAAAAAATTCCTCAAAAATCTCTCCTTGTG
This sequence comes from Lordiphosa stackelbergi, assembly GCA_018904235.1. Classification (NCBI taxonomy): domain Eukaryota; kingdom Metazoa; phylum Arthropoda; class Insecta; order Diptera; family Drosophilidae; genus Lordiphosa; species Lordiphosa stackelbergi. The sequence goes on from JAEIFU010000037.1 coordinate 79,770, forward strand.
TAAAAGGGCACTTAAAGTGCAATAAATAAATACTTTTTTTGAATAAATACTTTTGTGCTTTTATCTTGATTAGATGTTGGCCTACCCTCGTATAAGCATATGATTATAAGTTTATATCAAAGCAGAAAAAATAGCACCATAAGAAACAATCAAATTGATAATTTCGAAAAGTCATCCAAGCTGAAGGTTCGTTCACCTGCCGGACAGCGGCGTTAATCGTATGCAAACAAAGGGGCAGACATCAAGTGCCGTTAGACGCATGATAAACCGTTCGGCAACAAACGGTACATTTTCGGTCAGTGTGGAAAAATGTGCATAAATAACCATACAAAAAATATGACAAAACATAGAACCAAAACACAACACCCCCCACCAAGATCAGCACGCGTTCGTTTTCCAAATCAAAGTGCTGGCACTTCAAACTGATCAAATCTCAAGAAGGGATTCCAGATTTGCATATCATTGATGACAGAGATTGAGAGAAGAGATTGAGCCAAGATGCAGATACAGGTTTAGAATCTCATAGAAAGTCTAACTAATTTGTGTACCAATAAAAGTTGATTTCCATTTAATGAAGTTTATTTTTCATTTTTTTTTATGTACAAATAAATAATTTTGTATTTTTTTTTCATGCTTATCTCATCACCCTCCCCACTATGACTCGTAAGTGACTAAGTTTAATGGGAAGCTAAAGTCGCCATGTTGAAATTTTCATTGGCGCCAAGTCAACAAAATGTGGAAAAAATTTAAGCCCCCCTGCCATTTTAATTGAAAGAAAATACTTTGCATGTTGTTGTCGACTGCTTCCAGTTTTATGGCCCAAAATATTTTGAAATTTATAATTTTTTGATGCTATTTTAAATGCTGATCAAAATATTGCGACAAAAGCATTTGGAAACAGACAAATTTTCTCCTTTGACTTATAAGCGGCTTAGTGAAGATGTTACTACAATAGTATGAAAGTCAATCAAAACGTAATATAATATAACCTGTGGGGTTACTTTAGTATTACGACAGCATCTACCCTTATAATTTCAGTGCAACCTTTGCTACAGAGTATTGAAAATATTGCCAATGATTTGGTTCAGCTAAATGCCTGCATGTTGATGCGATGATGATAAGAGGAAAAACAAAACGACGACGACGCCTGGAAACACCTCCTGGGATGGGGGAAAAGTCACAGTCATCTTAGGCAGGCAGGCAAGCAGGCGGGCAAACAGGTAATTTTCATTAAATTGCCATAAATTAACAGACACGCCGCCACTTGTATTAGACGAACAAGGCGAGAGATAGCCAACAATAGCAACAATGCAAATTTTTGTTGTATTTGCTTCTGGCAACATTTGCGTAATTCGTAACTGACGAATTGACTGCTCGACGATTGATGGATGGAGAGCCCCAAGCCCAGGCAATACATACAAATACAAAAGCAAAAACAAAATTTAATTTTATGCACTTGTCTTTCCGTCTGCAATAATTGACTGTTTATTGGCAACGTCGTCCGTCGGCTTTGGCTTTTTGATCATTTATCGAGTCAGTCGGAAAGTTAATAATTCGCACCGCTGCTTAGTTTGTCATATGGCACCACCTGGAACTAAGGAGTGGGGAGCGCCCAAAGGTGTTGCCGTGACAAATTGCTCATTGCGGAAGCGATTTAAAAAGATTTCCTTTCAACTCAAAAAGAAAAAAAAAAAATTTTTTTAGCGGGGATTTGGGGTTTTTTTTTTTTTTTTTTGGTGGTCCCTGGGGGGGAAAAAAAAAAAAAAGGAGAGGAGGAAAAAAAGAGGGAAATATGGGCATTTCCAAAAAAAGGTCCACCTGGGCCAAAAAAATTAAAGTGGTTAAAAACACTATATTTGATCGAATTTTCATAGGGAAACAATCAAATTAAACTAATGTACGCTAATCTTACATTTACTAATAACCCAATTGGATATATTCGGTTTCACAGCCGTGCTAGCGCGATTTTTCTCATTTTGACATTAAATTTGCTTAATTTTTTGGAAAAAAGTGACTATAAATTACATGTACTTTCGCTATCTAAAATCTTTCTGATGGTACAAAGGGCTATACAAGAATGCATAAGAAACCATGAGAAACTATGCCAATGCAATTAACTGCAAGTTTTTGCTTCGCATTATAGCAAAAACCACATAAATATGATGATGGAAGAAATGTCACGTTCGACATGTCACGTATCGACAGAGATAAATATTTTTTTACAAAAAAATGTACTCAAAATTTTTAAATCAAATAATATACATTTCAAAGAACTATTCATTCATAAGATTTTAAGATTATTTGGGCTTAGTTATTGTGCTAGGTTTCGCTAAACTTTGTCTTTATATAGCTACTCGCGAAAACCACTTCTGTTTTTGTCACGTTCGAATAGCTTCCAATTTTGTCATTATTTTGGAAACCGAATTTCACTTGATATACACTTTAACACTAATTAAAGTGCTTGCTAAGAGCTGTATTATACAGTAAAAAACGAATTAAAAATTCGATTTAATTTGACTTTTTTTCGTTTTCAATTTGTACGACGGTCACGGTTCGACAGAATGGAATTGCGCCAAAAAAAAAAATTCCAAAGGTTGTAAAAACAAAAAAAATTTTAAAATGGGGGTGAAAAAAAAAAAGGAAAAAAAATTTTTTCGAAGAAAGAAAGCACAATTAATGACAAAAAAACAATGAGATTGAATGAGAATGGAAATAACAAGGATAAAAAAATTAACAAAAAAGACATATGAACAATAATTTTGAATTTAAAGGCATGGGAATGAATAGAGGATACGGAAAATGTAATATAAAGAGAAGGACTATTAAAGCAAGAAAACATAAAGAACAAAAGAGAAGAGATTTGAAAAATATTTAAAAAAGGAAGGAATAAACGAAGGATTGAAAGAAAAAGAAAGGATGATAATAAGCAAGCTGATTTTCAAACCGTTTCTTAACATAATATTTGAAAACTCGTAAGGTCCGCTCCAAGGCATCGGCGTAAGGTTGGGTTGTCTTGTTGGAACCCCTAATAATAAAAACATCCCATTGAAGTCAAAAATCAAGTTAAATAATATTTTCAGACATCGTTTTGAACATACAATTTCATCGGAAGGATAAAACAATAGAAAAATTAAGTAAGGAACGAATTTAAAGCCTATGTCATTTTGTACGAACGCATGAAACATTATATTTTAAACAAAATAGCTTTTTGGGTTTTTTTTTTAATTATGAAAGAATTTGAACTGCATTTCTACGAAGAAAACATTGAATCTACGGATAACTCCGAAGCTGGGACGGAACCGAAGAGTGGCGCTTAGAACACTAAATCTACCTTGGAATATATTTAGTACTCGCCATTGGTTTGGTACACGGTTATTTGGTCATAAAATAACAAAACGAATGAATATTTTTCAAAACTGTTTTCTTCTTTTTATTCGGTCACTCAATGGCTAGAAATCGTAAAACAAGTTATTTGAAATGGCCGCATTGGGCTTTCCAGCTATGCCGAAGTCTCTCTGGCCCCTCATCGATGAAAGTGCGCGTATATTAATTCATATTTAAGCAAAAATCAAGTTGGGCAATTTTAGTACTAACGTCGCATTTTAAGGTACATCGTTCGTTTCAATTTCAAGACCCGGTCCTATTAAACGCAGTTCAAGTGGTCGGTAGGTAAGAAATAAATAATGAAATTGGTCCATTCGAACTCAACCAAATTAGCGCAGCACATTTTTAACGATTTATTTGTACTCACCGGAAAAAGGTGTGAACAACTTTTAAACGAACTAAGAAGCTGTGATCCAAGGTTTAAACCAAAACCTTAGGTTCGACAAGCTTAGAAACCGGTACGCGAACCGAACCATAGATTTCACAAAGGGTTCGAACACCTGGATCGGGTGGGCATCATAAGCTAAAGGAAAGGCACCCAGAGAAAATTGCATTAATTGTTGTTGCTTGAAGGGTCTACACCGAAAAGAGAAGGTGTGCGGCCTTAAGTTTGGGGTTTCGAAATTTCCTTTTTAATCGGATAGATTACTTCAAATCAAATTGATCTGGGTCAATGTTGGGTTGTTATAATGCCAAGCCCTTGAGATATCGTCCAAAATCGCTTTTTATAATGCATTTTTAAAATTGCCATTTCTCAGGAACCAGAGTAGCTAGAGAAATAAAGAGAAATGATAAGAATTGCCAGTGATAGAGAATTGATCAACGTTTTCGAAAATGAAAAAATTGTGACATACACTGAAAACATTTTTTCAGCTACGTGTACGAGAAACAAATTATAAAATATAAATAAAACACAAAGACACTTAGATTCAAGTCTATGACCAGCTATAAGATATAGCGATTTTACCAAAACAAAATTTGTAAAGCACATAATATTAATAATTAGAACATAAGTAATATTCATAACGCTCAAGAGAAAAACATTAACCTTAAAAACATTAAAAAAAAAATTTCTCATTAAACCCACTTCACGTGCTTGGCAAAGATATGTCACGCCGGTCGGTCCCTTTCTAACCTGTGTTTCATCTAGCTAACTACTTCCGACACCACGGACCCAATCGACTCAGCTCTCCCCTGATCAAGAATATATATAGTTATTAGGGTCGGAAATGAATATTTCTATTCGTTGCAAACTTCTGCGCAAAATTATAATAACCTTTGCAAGGGTATTAAAATGACATTTATTTACGAGTTTCATTTAAAAATTCATATAATATTTATTGCATGAAATAACTGTTGAGTCCCAATTTTTATTTTAAAACCTATAACAGTTACGGTCCCTGCTATAATGTGATTGTTTTGGTATTTGCCCCGACCTTAAAGCCTTTTACCTGAAAGTTTGAACAAAATCAAAGCTCCTTATATTTTTGACGACATCTGAAGGATATGGCATTAAAATAACCCAACATTGGGCCACATCATTTTTTTTTTTTTTTTAAGAAATCTAACCAATTATGAAGGAAATTTCGAAATCCAAGAATTTAGGCCGCACCCCTTCCCTTATAGGTCTAGAGTCTAGACCCTTTGCTAGATGATTTATCCCAGTTTATGATTAAATTCAATTTAGCTTGTTTGGCATCTGAAGAATAAATGGTTCTGAAATTTTGCGGATTCAATTAAAATTTTTCTTAATTTTAAAATAAACTGACATATTTCTTTGAAAGATGCTAACTAAAATAAGCATACAAATATCTTGATTTTCTCACCGATTCCATTCACTTCATTACGCCCACACACAAAAACCAAAACATCTTTCCCAAGAATCGTACGCTTTTTCTCAATATTTATGGTTTCTTAAGGTTTGTAGACCTCTAACCAAATTCATTCCATTCCATTTATTTATGATGCTGCTGTTGAAGCATGTGCATACAAGATAACAAAAGAGACCCCTTTGGCCAAAAGAAAGCCAAATTTCTAGGTCATTGTATAAGAAAGCACACACAAAAGTTATTTATGCAACGTGCCCCCAACTTTTTGTGTTTTGCGGTTGCGCGCCTGAAGTTCAAATGTCAGCCATGCCTCTTACCCTCGCCACAACAACAAAAAAAAACCAGCAGAAGAAAACAAAGAAAGAAAGACAAACTGAACATAACTCAAATCATGAAATAAAACATCTGTGTGCAACTCAGCAGTATTCTCAATGCTCAGTGATTTCTATTTCAATTAGACAAAGATGGACGCAGACATACATATGTGGGACGTCAGTTGCGGCGTCATAATGAACACACAATAATCTTGCAACTGCATCTGCATCTGAATCTGTTGCCCGCATCGTTCAAATTCAAATTTTATGTGTTTGCTTTTCAATTTATGTTTATGGCAAAATCAAATTACAAGAAAAAAAATAAAAAATCATGTCAAGAAATCATATTAGCATTAAGAGAGCGACACAATGACAAGAAATCGGTGTCCGCCTACGCCATCATTCACAAGTCGCCGGAATTCTGGTTGAAGTCATGTCGAGACCGAGAGCAATAATAAAATTGATTTTTTGAGATTTCTGAGCTTATGGCATATTTTACGGCCGTTGTTGTCTATGGACTTCTTTCCAATTTTATTGGAATAACATTCACTTTTTCTTTGGCACTTTCTTTCTAATCGAAAGTTTGTTATGTGTGTTTTAACGATTAACGCTGCGTGTTTTCTGCTTGTTTCCATGTGGGTGGAGGGAGGCTGGAGGACAGTTAGTTGTGCGTTGGCCAAAATCGCTAGTTACTTTTCCAAAAATTCACAAAAACATTACCAGACACCTGTTTATAGAGTTTTGTCTTTGGCGGCTGCACCAACCAATCTTTCGGTTGTACGTGTAGAGGCCTTGGGGGGCACATTCGACGTAGGTGGTTCGTTTGTAGCCTCAAATTGTTGCACCATGTAAATTGTTGTTGCTGTTTTGTTAGCTTGTCTTTTGACTAAAACAACGAAACAATGGTTTGATATTTTGTTTTTTCATTTTGTTCGCTTGATTAAAATCAGTAAATTTGCCTATTTGGGTAGTTAGATAGAAAGTCAAATTTGATTTCAATAAACGCAGAGAAGGGCACAGTGGAAATTAAATAACTTTTTTTTGGGCAACAAAAACAGTAACAGGAACGGAGGAATTCAAACGAGAATTTCTTAAAAAAAGACTCTTTTGCTCATAACTTGAGAATCGCTCATTCGATCTTTATCCTTTCTAAATCGATGCAAAATGTTAATTACTAACTATCTCTAGAAGGTACAATTCATCTACCTACAAAACTGTGGAATATATGATGATTTTTCCAATTTGCGGGGGCGGGAGGGGACGTGGCAAAAATTAAAAATAAACTTGATCTGCCTGCAAGTATAAGAAGTTTATGTCCCATACATGTCAAACCTCTATGCTTTAACAATTCTGAGATCTGTTTGTTCATTCGGACAACGGACATGGCTATATGGAGTCGGCTGTTGATGCTGATTAAGAATATACAGGGTTTGTCCGGAAATTAATAGGACTGAGTCGATTTAAAAAAATAGGTAAATTTAACATCTGGGCAAATAAACGAATACTTAGTCGACGGTCTGAGTTCAAAGGTCATTGTCGGTCTTGTCGAAGTCCAAGGTCTTCCAGCACAGTCTTTATCGGCGACCTCTTCGCGGCCCTCCAAAAAGGCCTGGTGCCACCGAAACACACAACTTCTTGCTGAAGCAACATCTGGGTAAGTCTGCTTGATCATATCCAACGTCTCTATCGCAAATTTACCGAGTTTCACACAGAATCGCGTACCCCTTGACGGCTTAAACCACTCACAGAAATAAGTCGCGCGAAAATGCCTGTCCTGACTCTCCAGGTGCTCGGAGAAAACTTACCAGCCGCTCCGCACCCTTTACCGAATCCGGAGAAATCAGTTCTATTACTTTACGGACAAACCGTGTATATACTTTGTAGGGTCGAAAATGATTCCATCTCCCTGTTACATACTTTTGCACAAACTTAATTTACAGAGTATAAAAACATGCAAAAATCTACACGAAAATGGAGGATTTCAACTCTTTTCTACCGCGATTTTCAACCCATTACATTTGTGTAGTTTTTTAGTTTTCTCATTTCTAAACGCCGAGTGTAGCTATTCTGCGCACCACGTTTAGTTTTCTCATAACGAACGATGCATTAATATGCATCTAATAAAAAATCAGTTATAAACACTTAAAAAATCAAGGCTTAAAATTATCTTTTATTCCATAGTTTTTTTATTTAAAAATATAAGGTTATCAATACTATCGCTTAATAGCCGTGTTCGACTTTCTTCTAAAATATGGAAAGCACAATATAATATATTCATACAAAATTTCATATACAATTTCTACAGGAACATCATTTCATTTTGAATATTATCAGATTTCGGATTCGTGTATGATGAATCTAAAAACTAAGTAAATGGTGCATTACTGCACTTAAAAAAATTTAGCATAATAAAGAATACAATGTTATTTGAATTCTGGATATAAAAACCAGGCAATCTGGTGCAGCGAATATGGCTTTAGTCGATTTTTAACTGATGGATTTCATTATTTCCGAAAATTCCAAAATTCCAAAAACATTTTCTACGATTAAAATAAATTTTATAAATTTCGTAAGTACTACATATCATATATTTACGATGTTCGACTTTGGCTCACTCACGGGTCACGGATGCTCGCGCACGGAGCTCTTTGACAAACAGTGACACGTTTAAATTCACGTCACGGGTACACCTCTAATAGAAAACCTAAGCGTTTGTCTGGTATTCAGATTGCGAGAAATGTAGAAGGTATTTGGAAAGAAACTGGTTTTCTAATGTCGTGTTGACTTTGCCTTTGCCCACGCAGCATTTAACTTTTTACGTTTAGATTTCTACACGTTGCGCGCAGTTTTTCTGCACGCCGTGTTGCAATTTAGCAGGGCGAAATACGTTTCTTTTGCTACACGCTCCGTGCCGCCAATTTTGTTTTCTCTGTGTGAGTTTACTGTAAACTATGGTAAAATAAGTCTTTTTGTGGGCCGGAGCATTTTCAACCGTAATTTCTGGTTAAAATCTACTGTGCTACCGTAATCAGTACGTTATGTGTTATGACACTTTTACCGTACCTGATGGTAAGTTCAACCCACGACGATGGGTTGGCGCATTTTAAGCACAGAATTGGTTGAATTTACCGACCAAAATTTACTGAGCATGGTTTCGACACGGCTTGTAGCTTATGGATTATAGTCGAGCGGGCTAAGCTGCCCGTAGTCTGTGTGTGTTTCAGTCTTTGAGGTACCGAGTTCATGTCCCAGTAAGTAAAAGTAAAAAATAGCTCATAAATCCAGATATTTATGCCTGGTGTCGCCTCCATAAATCCTAGATTGCCAAAAATTCAACATTTTAGTTTTTCCGATGAAAATAAAATAATCATTTTAAATCAACAGGGCTGCACCACATAGTTGGTCATTTTGTTGGCCTGTGTTGAAATCTCTCTGGAAATCAACAGAAAATTTTCATATTAATCAAATTTGTGTAGACAAGTCCAGTAAAGAGTACTCTTTGGCCAAAACAACAACAATTTCTGTTAGTAAACAGCTGACATTAAACAACAATTTTTTTTGCCTTTGCCCCGAAGTTCATAATAACAAATCGAAGTCGATAAACAAAGAGGAAGAAGCAGCATTAGCAGCAGCAGAATTAATACAAAAATGCCTTGCACAATATCCAGTTTGTGGCCGTCCGAATGTAAAATTGAAAACAAATAAATAGCAACAACAAACGAGTGCTAAAATAAACAAAAACAAATCGAAACTTCGTTACGTGGGCGGGGTCATCAGCAGATCCCAACAGGTCTTTCAGTCATAAAACTAGAGGAAAAACCGTTTTCTTTGACTTTTCGCAAAGGTGTAAACACAACAATGAGCCAAACAGCATGGGGCACGGCACTGCACCGATGGTGCATGATGCACAAAATGTGTGAAAACACTACCTGTACCAAAAACACAAGGTGTCTGTACGGATGAGGCTGAGGCGTGCCGAATCGAGTCCATGAAATGTGGAAAAATGCCATGAAATGGGCTTTCGTCAAATTAGCGTGCGAGCGTTAACGATGCCGGACTCCTACTCCGGTCGCTGTACAGTGGGCAAAATTACAATTTTTAAAGTACAAATAATTTTATACTCGATTTAGAGGCAAAGTAGAGGTAAAAATCTGTCAGCCCTATCGATAGTTTGGCAATATTGGAAAAGTATCATTTCGATATAAATATTTTGGTGTCAAAAAAATCGATATTTATCACAAACCCCGGGATCTTAACAATGAACAGGTCAATGTCGAAAATCGTCTGGCTGCAAGCATGTTATTCCTTCTTCAAACTCAAGTGTGCGACATCAAATCGTACGTCATTTATACGTAAAATCGCTACGATACGATATTAGCCTTACATTTACCGTTTTTAATAATGAGCTGCATATCAGCTAAGCATCTCCATGGTTTGAAATTAAACGCACCTTTATAGTTGTTGAGTTGCCATTGGTCTTTAAAACTTTATTGCACAGTTTGCACTGCAATTTCTGTTTATCAATTTTAATAAAATAACTTTTAAGCATTTTGCTTTACATGTCCAGAGCACAAGAAACAGTTATTCGCAACAAAATGACCGAAGGCTAAAACAAAAATATCACCAAATAATGATACATCGCCTCGGAAAAATATGCGATTTAATTTTGGGCAAAAATATCGATATATCGATCATATTTTCAACATTCCCTATCAAAAAGCAAGTTTGGCGATAGTTGGAGGAGAGACAAAACTGAGGTACCGCATTTTTAACATACAAAGGATAACTAAACGATATGTGGTATCAATTCCAATTGAGCTATTTATATTGGCAGAATAATAAATAACAAGTTGAGAATTACAAGCAAGCATTTTTGGTTGAATGCATTCAGATAGATTTAAAACAAGTAACCCTTTATTTACCTGGCCTTAGATGAGAGTCGTCTGTTCCATCGTGTTTCCCGAAGGGAGGTAAAAATGCGATTGCGATTGAGTAAAGTGATGTCTACTGGAAGAATCGCATTCTTATGTTTGCTGGAAACTATCTCACAATCTATTCCCCCTTTTACACACAAAGAAAATATCATGATAAATTCCCTGCAAAGTATGCTAATGAATAAAACAAATTCATTTTGGTTACCTTTAACTGATCTAACAATTTGATTGAATGTACAGTTTGGAATATATATGATTTTGCGTTTACTAAAACTTGCTTACTTTAAAGGGCATTTATCATGTTATTATTTTAGTTTCTATGAACCCAGACTCGAACCAATAACTTAGGATCGATATGTACTCAGATATGTTTACCAGCGATAATTTCACTTTACTACGGGTTCGAACCCCCCGGACCGGACCTTCATATCAAAGGTGTTTTTCAGGTTTACAGCCTTGGTTCAAATGAAGACTGTATTCGGTTGATTTCAAATTTATTAAAGCAAAATGTTTTGCCTACAAATTGAAGTTTTAGTCCACAGTGCTTTGTATCAACTAGAAGCATCTGTTAGGCTCTCGCACTGTGGGATATTTCGCACTTTGCGCTACATTTCAGTTGGCAGTTCATCTGCTGCTTGCAAGACTTTTACCTGCCCCTTGATTTATATTTGCTACAAAAACTAAAGAAGCAAAAAAAAAATTGCTGCATTGAGTTTTTATCTGCATTTGCATGCCAGGCAAGTGCAGGGAACCTTGGCTGTTATCTAACTCAAAGAATGCTTTCGTCTGACTTTGGCACTTGATCTACACACACACACACGTACAGAAAGCGAGACTCTGGGAGACTGAGGCCTCATAAATTTTCTCGTCGTTTAGTTTTTACGATTGTCGGCTGGCTTTGTTGGATGGACCAGACGCAAACACACACATACACACTCATCTAAAGATACAGATACATGCTAAAGAGTTGAAGTGCCAGGAACCCAAGACAGCCGCCTCCTGCTAAGTTCATTTCTTCTTCGTCTGCGTACTGTACTACAAGACCTGGAGCTGGACCTGGGACTTCGGTTTGAATGCTACCAAAAAAAAACAACAACAACTAAAAACTGGTCGTCGCCTGGGCCAAAGTTTGCGTGCTTTGCAGAAATTTTATGGTCATTGCCTGAAGACTTTTATTCTGCCAAAAAAACACCAAGAAAATATAAGCTTGGACCTCATCAGGTAGCCAAGCTAAAGAAGCTTATTTTTTTGGGTTGAAATTGATCACTTTGAGAACAGGGAAATGAACAAGGACGAAAAGTATTTAAAGTCATGCAACTATTTTAACGGTCTTTTGTGGAATCTTTGCTTTCCATATAAAAATGATCATTTTGCTTCAATTACTGAAACGCAACCATCGGAAACAACTAACCCTCTAAGTATCTTACACTCTGAACCAATTTTAAGACATTTCCAAGTGGAATTTTAAACCAGTTTTCCAATTTCGGGTAAAATTATTGACCCAGTTTTTTGAACCGGTTTTAAGCTATTGAGGGGTAAGCGAAGAGAAACCCCAACGGAAGAATAAGTTCATTTAACTTTGTTGCATCCTTATCATAATTTTGTTTGCTGTTTCTCTCTTAAGTTCTTTCACAAAAATGAGAAGGAAATAATATTGTCTGAAAAATATTATTACTAACAAAATAAAATCCAAAAAGATAAACAAAAGTAAATATTACCAAATATTTTGAATGAACAAGAAATAAGCTTTAGGCTTTGGAAAACTTTGCTATAAAACTAACCATCAGAACAATGGAGTTAAAAGTGAATGAAATCAGGCACAAGCATTTGGATTGTTTTCAATTGAGAGAGAGGAGTCTCAGGTCTGAAACACTATTGAAATCATTAAATATTTTTTTAAATATAGATCCGGTTTTAACTGTTTTAAAATAAAATTGGAAGATTTCGAGTTTGCAGACCAAGTTTCACTTACTTGAAAATCAGAGATTAAAAAAACTGTAACCGAAACCGTAACCTTTAACCGCTAAAAACACTTTATAATTTGTAACCGACAACTTTTATTAACATAACCGGTTATCATAACCGAAACAGAAACAAATATGTGGGTTAATTTCGGTTTTTAATTTACTAGTACAAATTTCAATAGTAAAAATATCGAAAAGTTTTTATTCACATAAATTGGCTGGTTATTTATATTTCGCAGCATTTTTGCCTATGTAAAAGTAAAATAAAGAGAACGAACCAGAAAGAGACAAAGCAGCTAACCAAATTCTTTACCTTCCTCCCCTTTATTTATATTTTTTATTACACAGCCAGTTTGTTCGTTACTCTTTTCCTCCGAATGTGAGTGAAACAGAACGCCTTAAACATACTTCTGTATGTATATACAGAAAAATGTTTCTGGCACGCTGTTATCTTGCTTTTCAACTTGGCGCCATTAACTGCGCAAGTTGCGCTGTGATCTTAACCATGGAGAGAAGAGAGAAATGAATGATTTTTATTCGTTTTTCGATTCATGACAAGTTTGCTTGTGGACACTACTGTTACCCTTACATTTTTAAGTTGGGAATTGTTTTCTTTGGATACAGAAATAAATGACGCGCAATGTAGGAAAAAAATTTAAGTAGTTTCTCCCCTAGCTAAACAAAATTGAACAAGTTTTCCGTTTGATTGTTATTGCGCAGATATTGCAAGAAAGATCATACACACACTCGCACTGTCAAAGTGATATTTCATCCCAATAACCGTAACCGTAAACAAAACCGGAAACAGTATTAAGGTAAACAACCGTAACCCGTTCCGTAACCATATACCCCCAACCATAATTTAGCCGGAAAAGGAAATAAGGGATCGGCCAAAACAGTAACCGTAACCCTAACCGTTATTCGTTTCGGTTTTAGTCTCTGTTAAAAATTCAATATTTTAACCAGGGCTGCAACTGGTTCGGAGCCGAATTTGGGAAGTCCAAGCTGAACCTCAACCGTAGCAGACAAATTTTTTTTCGCCCCAACCTTGTGAAGATCGGTTAAAAAATAACATTTCAATAGCATTTGTTTCTCTATCTCCTGCAAATGTTAATTTTCACATTGTCCAATAAACCGAAATGTTCAATAAACCGACATTCAAACTAAAAATTATTCTTGAACCTTCGTTCGATCCTGAACCTAGGTTCAGCGCTCTTCTGAACTCGCTCCGTGAACCTGAACCCAAAATTTTACCTATTTAACTAATTTTTAGGTATTAACTCCTGAAAAGTTTTTATTTAAATTGTTGTTGTTACAAAAATTCATGTTCTTAACTATTTTTATTTTTTTTGGCCCTTTGTTCCAGGAACACAAGTTTCGAGTGCTCTCACAATCGGTTTAGGGAATGACATCAAATTACCTACACAAACGTGTTCGCAGTTTACGTAAAGTTTACAGTCCGGGACGAGAAAGAATTCACAACGTCATATGAAATTGCAGGGTCTTGATGAGAAAAAATGCTCTTGAAACCGAAATAAGTCGGAATACATTGCAGATTTGGAGCATAAGCCTTCAAAAGCTGCTATAAGTTTAACTTCTTACGGATAAAAAAAAGCGCCTGTGATTTTTAAAATGTCGAAAACTGAAATGGATTTTATCACGTTTTTATCAGATCTGGGCAGAGCTTGTGCCAAGCGACACACAAACTTGGAGTCCCTGAATCTATCATTGTGCAGTAAGTGGTGCTCTTTTTTCAAAAGATTAACGACACTGCCGTCTAAGAACGACTCTTTAAACAGGCATACATTTCTGATATCTCTTTGCCTAATCGATTAATCATACTTTTATTTTGAGCTCTAAGGTCACACGCACACATGCGGCTGAAAAATTAACTGACGGCTAAAAAACATGCTTAAATTTTTAAGCAAGCAACTAAGCTTACAACTGAATTTTTAGAATCAATCCACAATAGCGTGGTTATTTGTGAAGATCAGCCTTAAGTTCTACCGTCAGTTCATCTTTCAGCCGCATGTGTGTGCGACACCTAACTTATAGTGATAACTGCTTGGGCGAAAAGCAAATTCCTCCTTTTAAGTGCCTTCTCATCAGCCTCACAATTCGTAAATTTTAAGCACTTGGGTTGCCACTTCTCAAATTGTTTTCAAGCAGAGATTAAAACCGTAGCCGAAACCGTAACCCCTAACCGAAAATTTTTTTCTTATAACCGTAACCGAATACCTTTCATAACATGACCGGTTATCAGTACCGAAACAGAAACAAATATACGCGTTAATTTCGGGTTTTCTTCTACTAGTAAAAATTTCGATAAACAAAAATTTATTTGATGTAAATATGCAATGAACAATTTACATACATACAAGAAAAGAGAGGGAATGAGAAAGAGTGAGTGCAGCTAACCAAAATCTTTACCCTCCTCATCTTTCTTTATACATATGTGATATTACACTGGATGCTGTCTAGTTTAGCCGATCCAAAAATGCACGACTTGCGCTCAATTTGGCAGCAGCTAGTTCTGATTTACTTTTCTGTAACCTGAGATGTGGAACAAGATTAGAGATACTTTATAAGTAAAGCTACAACTAAGTGTGAAACATTAAGCCACAACACTAAATCTCACAGTTATTCTATGCAGATACGTTAGGCTAATCACAACAAGCGTTTTAAAGAGTTCCTAAAACGTATTCCCACGAATTAATTTGGTTTTAAAAATAATAAAAATCCTATCTTTAGTTTTCGCTTACAAACTACTAAAATCTCTACCACTTCAAATCCTACCTTGAGTATATCTCCAAAATAACCCAAGTCATTTATAGCTTGCTTACTCATCAAGCGGCCCACCAAAAATATGTCAAGCTCAAAGAGTTGCCTTTAATTATGACACATTTACGAAAGCCCAAATTTACGTCTGTAAGTCTTGAATTGCTGCCAAGTCATACGTTTTTTGTGCACGAAACTACACCACAACTTAACTCCAAAGGAAAAGACCGACAGCAAATCAAGAGACATGACGAAAGTACTTTCATTTTCACGCTCATAAAACTCGAAAATGTTGTCATAAAAAAATCAGAAATGTAGCAGAAAAGACACAAGTTAAGCGGCTTAAATGACATTTAAATAAATAAGCAAAAGGAAGGAGGGACAGAATATAGAAAGGTAAACGCAAGCAGACCCAAGATCCCTTTCACTGTCGTGCCTCGGCACAGGAAGTTTGCACTTTGGCGCATCGAAGAACCCCCCGAAAAAGAAGAAGCAGCGAAAACCCCAGGAGTGCAGACCACGTTCGTCTGTGATTACACTTTAATCTCGTTATAATGAGGCAAGAAAATTACTTCAGCGGATGTGTTGAGCGTGCCCGAATTCGAATGCGCTAAGCTGTGGTTGACATCCTGGATGCCAGCTGGGCACCATTCATCTCAACTCTCAAGTGCAGACCCCAGCGATTGAATTACCATACAAAAGACACACAGCGAGAGACAGAGAGAGAGAGAGAGAGACCAAAACAGACAACAAAATGCACTTGTTCGGGTAATTTTTGAAATATGATGCCGCCAGGCGCTCAGGTCATAAATAAAGCAAAGAAGGGGAACTGGGTAAGGAAAAGTGTTGTAAGATAAGGTTAGATAAGCGGCAGCAAATACCTGAGCACAACGAAACGCAATAAACTGAATATTTCCTTCTTCATAACTCCGTGGAGTGGGGGGGGGGGGGAAGTATGAATGAAAGTGGATTTAGTTCTGGGGGATGGAACCGCATTTAGGCTTAAACGTTTTTAATTGGAAACTGAAGCGTGGAAGTGATCATCAGTAGTGTTCAAGGTTGAAAAATAAATAAAGATTCGTAGAGATTTTGTGATTAATCTTAAAGTTCACTTACATTTGAAACAGCATAGGCCGGAAGTTAGAAATCTGACAATCAAACTTAAAACTGTTAAATCATAGCCTAGAAAAACGAATTTGACCAAAAATTGAATCCTTCTTTCAAAGGTTTAAGTGTATTTATGCAATTATAAGATCAGTCTAAGAAAATGTCTGATTCCTGACGGACGGGGGATGGAATTCAATTTGCTTTCCCGTGTTCATTTCTAATTTGAAGAGGCCTTATAACCAAAAGTGGGAACTTTCTACTTTTATAAAGACCAACATACTGGCACCTTTTGAGTAAACTATTTATTCCTTGCTTAAATTCAACACCAGATCGGGGCATACCTGCATTTAATTGCACACCTGGCAAAATCACCGATGACTCCGCCTTGAAGCCCGCAGCATCAGGGCGGACTCCACTGCTACTGCTGGTTGGCTTTTCCACTGCCATATCCAGTGTGGTCGATGCATCCAGATCCATTAAAGTGTTGCCCTTATAGAGACCCGCACTGCGGTACTCTTTAGCAAAGGGCGTGGCACCCTGAGCCGCCCCCAAGAGCATAAGTACCATCAGACTCATTTTGCACATTTCACTTTGAGCCGCTTTTCCTTTTGGCCACATCATTATGGTACATTTATACACACACATATACACGCGCACACACAAACAAACACAACCAAAAAGAGCCAATTCGGTCGGTATTATAATTTAGACGACGCGTGACACATTCAATTAACACCACAGCCACCGCAACAGCCGCCGTGCGCAAAAAATTAAACTTTTGATCATTAAATTAGTTAAAGTCGAGCAGCCCGACAGCAACTTGACTTGATGAGGCCCCGTAAATTCAATTAGGTGTCGGCAAGTTGGTTACTTTTTTTATTTTTTTCGCCAGTTATGGATTTTATGTATGTCAGCAATTAGTCGAAACGCCGTCCACAACTAGAACAAGTCACTTCACTATGTCAGAAGATTGGAGAACTGTGAAAGTAAGGAAAAGAAAAAATGAAAAATGGAGGAGATTAGTAAGACGAAAACTTGAAATTGTTCAAAGCCTATGGCTTAATCTTGTTCTACATGCAAAACTAAATCACCCAAAACACACAGAAAATGTTCAACAAAGCTAAGGTAATAAAGTTTAGGATGCTTTAGCCCCCAACCCTTTCCTTGACCGTTAGGGTGTCCAAAAAAAAATGTTTACTGTCGTACCGGCATTTTCTGAAACCTCATACTCTAGTATAGTATTGTTGGAGATTTTTTCATATTCTTCGAAAGACGATTAGAGGTCGCGCAAGTCGAATTTTCCCCAAAAATTTGGGTTTCGGTACTGTTTTTGAATTTTACTTATAACTTGGTCAAAGCCCACGATTTTCTCAGTATTCAAATCAACAATTTTTAAGAGAAGTTCCCCAATTTTACTTTTATGAGCTTATCCCATAAGTTTTAGTGGAAATTCGACGTGCGCGTTCGAAAAATCTGAAAAAATCTCAAAAATACTGAGTTGATTAGATGAGTGTGATCTGACAAAAACTCATCAGAGGTCGTTTAGCATGGAACTGGGTCCTGGCCTTTCCTCTTCCGTCACGCTTATCAATACTAAACTTTCAAGAACTGAGTCAGCGTAGATTCTCCGTTTTTGCTTAAAGCCGTGTATCCAGCACCGCGGAAACTAAAAATTCCTGGCAAACTTCATATAAAAACGAGAAGGCCAAGCTAACTTCGTCTTTGCCGAAGTTTTTATACCCTTGCAAATGTTTTAGAGTTTAAGAACGCAAGCATTAAAATCAACAATTTTTCTAAATAAAACCCATTTTCCGACCGATGGGGTTCCTATGGCAGCTATAAGATGTCATCCGATTTTGACCAAAACTTCCAAATCTGTGTAAAAGCGCACAATATTAATAATCACTGAAGTGAGACACGTTAACATTAAAAACAAAAAAGTTTTTCTCATTAAAACCCACTTTTCGACCGGTAGTTCCTTTGGCAGCTATAAGATATAGTCATCAGATTTTAACCAAAACTTGCAAATCTGTGTGAAAGCGTATAACATGAATAAACGCTGAGTTGGGAGACTTTAAAATTAAAAACAAAATAAAGTTTTCCTCACTAAACCCCATTTTTCGACTGATAGTTCCTAAGGAAGCTATAAGATATAGTCATCCGATCCGGTCGGTTCCGACGTATTAGCAGTGTGTAGTAAAAAGAAGACCTGTGCAAAGTTTCAACACGATAGCTTTAAAACTAGAGAGACTAGTTTGCGTAGAAACAGTCAGACAGACAGACAGACCGACGGACAGACAGACAGACGACGGACAAAGATAAGTCGACGTCCTGATCAAGAATATATATAGTTTATTGGGTCGGAACTGAATATTTCTATGCGTTGCAAACTTCTGGGCAAAATTATAACACCCTTTGCAAGGGTATAAAAATAGAGGGAAGCGACCGAAGTTTATATACCCTTGGAGCATGACATATGCCTGCCAATTTTGTTACTTTGTTATATGGCAGCTGTACGATATATTCATCCGATTTTTATCAAACTCTCCAAAATTGTGTACAATCAGATAATATTCATAACTGGAACGTATAAAGACGCTACCATTGAAAACAAAAAAGTTTTTCTCACTAGAACTATTTTTTCGACCTGTCGTTCCTATGGCAGCTATATGCTATAGTCATCCGATTTGAATCAAACTTGGCTGAATGTTTGTTAGCATATAATATTGATCAGTAACGAGTTTGGGAGCGACAGCATTAAAAACAAAAATGTTTTTCAGACTAAGACAACTTTTTCAGACCTATCTTTTGTATGGCAGATATACTATATAGTTGTCCGATTTTCATAAAACTTGCTGAAATTATGTGTAAGCATAGATAACTTATAAATACGAAGTTCGGAGACGTTAGCATAGAAAACAAAAAAGTTTTTCTCACTTAAGCCCCGTACGGAGAACGACGAAAAATTCGTTTCGATACAGTATTTCACATAAATAGAAACACTTTCTAACAGCACATGAGCATCAAAGCAAAGCCAAGGAGTACGGGGCTTAAGACTAGTTTTTTGACCGATCGTTCCTATGGCAGCTATATGCTATAGTCATACGATCCGGTCGGTTCCGACAAATGTGCAGCGTATTTGTACCAAAAGACTTCGTTCAAAGATTGGTTATAATAGCTTTAAAACTGAGCATAGAAACAGACGGACTGACGGATAAAGGGACAACTCAAAGGGTATAAAAATTGGGACAAATCAATTTGTCAAAAAATAACCACATTCCATATTAAAATCCACGACGGGTTCCTGACGCCCCAACGAACCGGACTTGGGGGTGGGAAAATATCTGAACCAATGGGAGAATTAGCAAGCATATTTCAAGCTGAAGTATGTGCCATCTCCCGTTGCGTAATATGGGAGAAATAGCTATCATCTCCGATAGCCAAGCAGCGCTTAAAGCGCTCAACAGTAATAAGTTCACCTCTAAGCTAGTCTTAGAGACAAAGTACAAACTGGACTAACTAGCCAGCAGGAACAACCTGACCCTACGATGGATACCGGGACACAACAACATCCGCGGAATCAAATTGGCCGATGCAAGGGTGCAGCCACCGCAATGGTAGTGCCAGAGCCCTATTGCGGTATAGGCCAACATACAATAAAATGACTCCTAAGAAAAAATCGCGCGATTTTTTAAATAAAATTTTCGCTTTTCAAAATATTAATTTATAGGAGGAGGATGTAAACGCGCCTTCAACTTTACCTCTAATGCAGGGTTCCCCAAGAAGAGGGCTCTAAAATGTGACTGTGTCTCTTTCTAAAACAAAGTGAAGCATGACTTCGGCAAGCACTCGGTGTGAATTGGCGTCTATGTTCGTGCCCCAGGGGCTATAGTTGGGGAACTCTGCTCTAATGGGTGGTGTGAAAAAAAGTCAGAGCCTCATCCACGTCAACTAAATAGGCCAAATTCCTAGAGTTTTATTTTGATATTGGTCTGTTTTTGAACTTGAAAATATCATTGCAGTTAAATTCTAGGTGTGAGTTGTTGACAAATTTAATATTTTTTATTATTTATTTGACATTTGAAGAAAAGCACATGCATAAATTTGGTGCAAAAACAGCAAATTTTAAAATTCATTTAAAAAGAAACCATGGATGACCGCCAAATAATTTCTGTACGTAAATTCATTATAATTCGCGGTCTATCGAGGAAAAATAATTCCGTAATTTTTGGAGAGGAAGGACATAAAATAGACAATTACCTTGGATTTTAATATTATTAATTGTTGTTGGGGAAGTGGTGCACCGCGACCAATTTTGGTCTATTGTGCCCCCTACTGAGTTTACAATTCTCCTAGCAGCCCTATTTCCTGTACAGAAGCCAGGATTTTTGTGGGTTCTAAGTTACTGATATTGCTTGGGTGTAGAATGTGTTTCCCAAATCTGCTGAGTCTGCGCCTCGCTAGGGCATCGCAGTGTGCTAGTATATTTTCAGAGGACTCCTCCTTCTCTTCACAATATCTGCAAAGTTGGGTGTTTGTTATTCCCAACTTGTGCATGTGGCTCCGCAGTCTGCAGTGGCCCGTGTAGAGCCCTGTCAGAATCCTGAGGGCATTCTTTCCTTGTTGGATTTACTTTTGGAACCTTTTGAGGTCGTGGTTCACTATGCTTTAGCTTGTCTCATTCCACTGGTGTTTACCCAGGAGGCTGTTCTAAGCGAATTCGCTTCCTTTCTTAGGAGTCCTTTTATTGTGTGTTGGCCTATACCGCAATAGGGCTCTGGCACTACCATTGCGGTGGCTGCACCCTTGCGTGCCAGTTCATCGGCCAATTCGTTTCCGGGGATGTTGTTGTGTCCCGGTATCCATCGTAAGGTCAGGTTGTTCCTGCTGCCTAGTTGGTCCAGTTTGTTCTTTGTCTCTAAGACTAGCTTAGAGGTGAACTTATTACTGTTGAGCGCTTTAAGCGCTGCTTGGCTATCGGAGAGGATAGCTATTTCTCCCATATTACGGTCTGCGCAACGAGAGATGGCAATACTTCAGCTTGAAATTTGCTTGTGAATTCTCCCATTGGTTCAGATATTTTCCCACCCCAAGTCCGGTTCGTTGGGGCGTCAGGAACCCGTCGTGGATTTTAATATGGAATGTGGTTATTTTTTGACAAATTGATTTGTCCCAATTTGTATACACTTGGAGAGGGTATATTAAAATTGTCCGGATGTTTGTATCGCATAGAAGGAAGTTATAAAGCTATCAGTTTTAAAGCTATCGTAACCAAACTTTGCACGAAGTCTTTTGGTACAAATACGCTGCACATTTGTCGGAACCGATCGGTTGAAAAACTAGTTTTAGTGAGAAAAACTTTTTTTGTTTTCAATGCTATCGCTACCAAACCTCGTATTTATATGTTTTCTAAGCTTTCACATAATTTCAGCAAGATTTATGAAAATCGGACAACTACATAGTATAGCTGTAAAGTCATGGAAAGGAAAATTTTTTGTTTTCAATGCTATCGCTGCCAAACTTGTTACTGATCAATAATTTCTGCTACAGACAATTCTGTTAAGTTTGATTCAAATTGGTTATATATATATTTATATTTTTAATATGTTTGGAAAAAATTTTTATTGTGAAAAAATTTTTTTTTTTTTTTTTGCGTCTTTATACTTTCAAGCTATGAATATTATCTGTTTCAACACAATTTTGGTGAGTTTGATCAAAATCGGATGAATATATAGAAACTGGCAGGAATATATCATGCTCCAAGGGTATACAAACTTCGGTCGAGCCGAAGTTAGCTTCCCTCTATTTTTTTTTATTTCCATTTGAGCTTCTGTTCCGAGAATATATGAGTTTTGACATTTGGTTAAAAAACTTTCTTGCCGCTTTAAAATCGATATTTTATTTGTTTTATATATTTTAGTACGTGTAAACTAGATGGATTTGCACACTATCTGTTGCATACTAGCTCCAAGAACGATACAGAATCAAAATAAAATAACATCAAAATTGTCCCATTGATGGAAAGTCTAAGTAAAATATGTAAATTTTTGTATCATGTGTCAAAACACTTTCTTAACAGAATGTATAACGGAAATGCTTCAAAGCCACACACACACACACACACTCACACACATTGCCAACAGCTGTTACTTAGGCCAAGAAGGGCGCATAGAAATATCAATTAAAATATGTCTGTTAATTTCCATTTCAAAATCCCCATAAGCTGTTGGGCATGCGCAAGGATCACAAATTTCCACAATTAATATATAAAGGGAAACCAAACCAAAAACCCACCCCGCCCACGTCCGCCGTTAGCGCCGCTCATAAATGTCAATGCAAGTGGGATGTTGTTGTTGTTGTTGTTGTTGCCGCACACATGTGAATCTGAATCTGCTGTCTTGCTCATTCTGCCAAGAGTCCTCTCTACGCAGAAGACACAATAGCAATAGCAAATAAACCCAAAAAAAAACGAGTTTTAAACCAATATTTTGCCATCAGCAAAATAAACAAACAAACAGTAGGGCAAATTATTAATATCCGGTCGAAACAAGTTAAAAATTGGTTATATTCGCACCTTTATCAAACTTTAAAGCACTTGTTATATATTTTTAAACTCCCGCGCAGAGTTAAAGGTAAATCCCATATTAGAAGTTGCTAGCAGCAAACGACAGTTTTGTAAACATTAGCGCACACTCGATGTGGTTTAGGTTAGCTTAAACCGTTAGCGAAATTATTAATATAATAATAGTTTTTGTTGTTAACAACCAACAAACGTCCGCGACAGACAACCGTACGATCTGAATATTAACAAACGAATGAGAGCGCGGGCAAGCGAAAGAGAGAGCACGCTAATAATGTGCTAGCGCGTTCAGCAAAAATCCCTTACAATCGAAACGCGAATAACGATCGATAACAGGCGGGTAATTTGTAAAATTCTTTTTATTTAAAATTATACACACGCAGACAAACTAAACAACAAATTGAACTATAATTTTTAAAAGAAATTCCTGAATATGCGTACCACAGCCTGAACCCAACGCGGCACAGCCCTCTGCACAATCTCACGCTCGGCCGTCTGGGACAAGTCGTACAAACGATCCGCCTCCGCCTGCAAACGTTCACTCAAATCCTGATTGTTGGTCACCAAACAAACTTGAGTCTCCAGATCCCGATTCACCGAACGCTCGCCAAAGTTCGAGGAGCCAATTAAGGTAAGATTTGGCCATCTGGCATTGGGTAGATAGTACCACAAGCCCTTGGCATGATAAGTCCAGCCTTGTTTCTCGTATTCAAAGAAGTTGACGCGATGTTGCTGCTTGCCACGCACCAAACTCTCGTAGAAACTTTTGGCAATGAGGCTGTAGGCGGCGGGAATGCCGCCGGCAGGTCCTTTGGCACCCTGGAAACCATTGGCCTGGGGGATGGATCAGAGATGAGTGTAAAGTTTCAATGAGGCTTCAGCCCGCTTACATTAGGATGAGCCATCAGAATGCTGCACTGGGCCAGGCACTTGTGGGTAATGGTGTCCATGTACTCCTGCGTCAGATTAAAGTAGCCCGTGGCCAGCTTCAGCCTTGAGCCGGCTATGCAGTTCGAGAGCAGCCGCTTGGTAATCACACTATCATGATGTATGCCAATCTGTCCCATTTCCAACAGAGGGAACACCCAGGTATCCGCCTGCCGTTGCTGTAGCTCCGCCTGCCTCTCGTAAGTCTCCTGTATGAGGTCCGCTATGCGCTTCCTGGCCAGCTGTATGAACTGCTCCTTGGTGCCCTCGTACGGCAGTATTTGCCAATTGCGATGCAATCCCTCGGTGGCATCTGGTCCCACAACCAGGCTGAACTCCTGCACACGCTCTATAAACTGAGCATAGAAATCCGCCAGTGGCTTGTCCTCTATAAGTATGTACCGATCCTGGCGATTCGTAAAATAGTCCTGCGACAAATTGGCCCCTGAAATGATGACCGCATCATCCATTAGGTACACCTTCATATGCTGCAGCCCCAGCAGCTCGTTCCAGCGCGGTGGAGCCAATCGCTTGGTCATGCCCCTCAGATCGGGTGTGTGATACAGCGAGAACTGCACCCGCTCCTGGAAGTCTCTGACCAGGGGTAACAGCATGGTCTTGGAATTCTGTGCGCCACGTGTTCCACGGTTAAAGTCCAACAGCACGTTGAGCCGCAGCTTCGACTCCGCCTGCAGACTGTGACGCAACGTTTGGACAACGGCGCTCTCCAGCTGCCCCGTGCCCAGATACAGGCTGGCCAGCACTATGCGCCTCTTGGCCTTGGCTATGCGTTGCACCAGAGTCTCGTAGAAGTGTTGGGGCTCATGGATCACCTGAATCTGTTCGCCACGCAGCGGAAAGCAAGGCGCCAGATTGTGTAACCAGTGGAGACTCTCCAGCGCCGGAGTGGCCCCAAATCCGGTGGAGGATAGCAATTGCGGCGCCTGCTGTGCCAGGCAGCCAATAAAATCGCCCGCCTGGGTGGCGGGACTTAGCTCCTGGCTAAACAGGCGACGCAGGTAGAGCATCATCTTGAGACGTGGTTCTTCGGTGGCTGCTTATGAACGAGCGGGGCGGGGGGGCATCTTTCACTGGTATGGAAGTTCAGTTTCATTCATGGGTGGGGCGACTGTTGTACAATAAATCTCCTTTTGTTTGTTTCTTCAAATTGGTTTCACCTGATTTTGCTTGGCCTGTTGCCTGTTGTTTATTGCTGTTGCCGTCGCTCTCTCTCTCGTGATTTGACATTTGAGCATGTTAACTAACATTTATGTTAATTCACGCTCGCAGTGATGAGTAACAACTAGCTATTTGATTTGGCTAGATATTTTATTTGAAACAGACAGTGAATAAAACATTTTTGGGGGAGATTTATGACAAGAAATGCTGAGGAGAATGTCTTATGTGCTGTCCTCACTACAACTGCATTTTGCATTTTCGCATTTTGGGCAAAATGTACATTTTCTCCCACACAATTTTGTATGGCCACAAGAGATGCCCAAAAATTGCATTTTGAGAAAATGTAGTCGCATTACTCGTTAGCCATTCGATTTCTACTCGATAATCGATCATTTTTTGGCTAATTTTTTAGAGTTGACGAAGTGGTCATCACTACTAAGCGCGCGCCAAATGGCAAAATTTTAAATTTGCCTAAATTGAATTAAATTTAAATTAATTTATACTTTTTTAATAACTTACCTATAATATCAATAAAAACACAATGAATTGCCGAAACTAGGGACTTCTAATTTAGTTGCAATTGGACTCAAGAGACCACAATCCTTTTAGTCTGGTCCCCAAATAATTCAAGCATTTACAGAGAAGAATTTGACATAGATGAGCTTTAAACCCTTACCAACATTAAAGTTTATGTTTCTAACAGCGCAATAAATTTAAGTTGAATATGTTTGTATCATTTGTTACCTTGTTGCCAGCCATTTTGTAAATTGTTAAAATGCAAATGCAGAAGAAACACAATGAGGACAGGATTCTGCATTTTCAGAGATGACGATAACTTTTTTGAAAATGTGCTTCAGTGAGGAAGCCATATTAATTGATTTTTTGGCCGAAATACTAAAACACACACGTGTATGAAGAAATGCAGGCTGAACTAGGAGATCATGGATACACCTCTTCCGCAACTGAAATTAAAACTGAATTGGAGTCAATTCGTGAAAAATACGTGTAAATAAAAGGCCAATACATATTTGCAATGCAGGCACTTTGAAAAAGTGTCGCATGTCCTTGAGTTTTTGCGCTCTGTTAGTTTTTTAGCCCATGTCGAAGAAAGGGGGTAACGACATAGCTCCGACGACATATCTCCGCCGTGTTACAAACGACATATTTCCGCGAGGAGGTATGTCGTTTTAAAACGTCATATCTCCGGGCGGAGGTATGTCGTTTCAAAACGACATATTTTCGCCATGTTACAAACGACATATCTCCGCGCGGAGGTATGTCGTTTTGAAACGTCATATCTCCGCCGCTTCATAGACGACATATCGCCGCGCGGAGGCGACATAATTTATCAGCAAAAATGTTCCCAAATTAAGACAGTATAAAATATTTAACAAGCTTATACATTTTTTAACAAGTTGAGATCATAAGAGCCTAAATATTTATTTTTTTTTAAATAATTAAAAACAAAATAAAACAAATTAAAATAGAATAAAAATATTTACTCTAATATGATCTTAACCTGTTAAAAATGTATTAGCTTGTTAAAATATTTTATACAGTTTTAGTTTGGCAACATTTTTGCTGATAAATTGCAGAATTTTCAAAAAAACCGTCCAAACATCATTTATTTCGTTATTCATGGATAAGAAAAAGTAAAACGCGTAATGTTTTGCTCTAAAAGCTTAAAAATAAAAATTAGTTTGCAGCTTTTTTGTTAAATAACACTTGAGTACATAAAGAAGAAAGAAGAAGAAAGAACAACAAAAAATTGTTTTTTTGGGAAATACACATATTTGGGGCGCTTTTAAGGGATGTAGAAGTGTTCAAATTGTAAAACCTTGTTCAGAAAAGTTGTTTGGGGTCTGAAAAGCTTCACTTTTGCCAAAGAAAGTATGCGAAAATTTCTGATTTTGTTAATGTTATTCTCAAAAAGTCAAAAAAATACGTTTTTGAATAAAAGTTTTTAAAGAAATACTCCCGAAAAAAACACGAGCTACAACTTTGCTGAAAACAGTTTGCAATAATCACCAAAACTGAATAAGCTGTTGGCCCAAAACAAATGACACCTTTTTTTGTTGTCACACCCAATTTCCAAAAGTTTGAGGGCCCACAAAACGAAAAGTGCTACCAATCTAGCCAAACGCTGATAGGGTGACCCAGTTCGAGTAGCTCTATCGATTCCGCATAGTGTAGTTCGGTATTTTTTTGACTGTTGCATATCTGATCTTGATGCAAATTTTAGGGATTGTAGATATTGCGAATATAAATTAACGTTTCAAATTTGAACTCAATATTTTAAAGATTATAGGAATTATTAAGCATTTTATGATCGGAAATAATTATTATTTGATCGGAAATGATTCCTTCTGCCTGTTACATACATTTGCACGACTTAAGTATACTTTATTTACTCTACGAGTAACAGGTCTAAAAACAAAATTTAAAGAAAGTTTTAACAAATTAACCCTTTATTCATTAAAGATTACAACCGTGGACAAAAGTATTTTGACAAAAATATTTCATAAATAATCCATTATATCTTTAAGGTAAAAAATCCTAAAATTTTGAAATTTGTATCGAATACTTTTATACAAGTACGCAGTTGCTTAAGGCCTATTCTCAGATAAGATAAATTATTAGTTTGGTACGATATTTTACATGTATAGAAACAATTTTGTACAGCTTTGAAATCTAAATACGTTTGAAAAGGCATCTTATTTGTATGAAATTGTTTTTATTCATGTAAAATATGAAATGTGAAATGAAGTGGACAAAAGTATTTTGACAGAAACTCAAAACTAGTTTATTCTTAGCACAGAACCTAAAATGGTACAAATTCACTGTTTCTTGTCAAGTTTTTCACGCTAAACTCGAATCTGGCTTTATAAATTCCACATCTCATTCATATCTCCGCCAGAAAAAAGCGACATATCTCCGCCGGCAAAATGTACTGGGCGGAGATATGTCGTCGGAGATATGTCGCTATGCCGAAGAAAGCACGATGTTATGATCCGACCTTCTTTCCTGGGTCCAACTGTCGGTCGCCGGCTAGCTTACGGCTGACTCAGGGATGAGCTGGACTGGTCGGCCAACAACAAAAAATTTAAAATTTTCAGATGCCTGTCACACCAAACATTTGGCAAAAACAGATGGAAATGTTTGCCTGAACACTACCCGCCCTGCCATAGGTTGACTTTGTTGACACGAACTCGGACAATCCCCTTTCTCCTCAGATACTAATCTTCAGGCTGCCATCTCACCCCCTAAACAAATTTACAGCCGCGGTATCAACTACAATGACTATTGTAGAAGGGGTTATATGGCATCACAACGGAACCGTTTTGCAAATCACTTAATAGCCAACATCACCTTTCAAATTTTTACCTTTTGTAAGCCGTCACAAATTTTGGCCCGATTTGGCCTCTTTCAAATAAAAACAAATAGTTTAAGAAAAAGTAATAAGTAATTTGCAATTAATTTCAAATTGCGATTTTTTGCGTTTTACGAGTAATTCCTCTTTTTGTTGGTAACTTTCGAATAAAAAAAGCCGATTTGTTTGAAATATGGCTAAATGAAGGCACAAAAAAGAGAAAATTTAATGCCGGTTGACAAAATTGGAATTGATTCCATTTCGAATGAAATGAAGTGACACATAAGCCAAACAATACATTTTTGGCTTAAAATCAGCTCAAAAGTAGCAAAAGTTTCACCAGAAAGATAAATGTCTTTATGGACCAAAATCATGGGTGCCTAAATTTTGTACTAAGTTTTGTGGTAGATACATTTAAAAAAACTATACTTCTACGGTTGTTGGACGACCCTGTTTGTCATTCAGAGCCAAATCAGAATTTTGAAAAGAAAAGAAGACGCAAAGCTTTCCAATAAAACAGCTGATACTAATCTTCTCGCCTCGTAAATAATGTTGTGCCGATTGACTGCAGCCCAACAAGACCGTCAAAATTCGCACAATTTGTAATAAAGATCCCCAAAACCCAATTCCACTTTCTGCTTTTTTTTGAGAAAAATAGGGCTGTCGATACTTCAGATCCACTAATTTCTACAACATTTACAGATAGACAACTATTATTTTGCAGGGAACTCACAGAAGAGTTTCACATTAGCAACCAAGACTAGGAAACTAATGACAGTGAAGAGAGCCTGTTTGATTTAAGTTTAGATAATGCATTAGATTTAAGCGATTAATAAACGTTTTAGAATAATGAAAAAAGTTGATTGCAAGAGAGGGTTGATTTTAATTTTTGGTCGTTAATGGGTTAAATTCCATTTTTGATTTAAATTTATTTTTATTTATGAAATTCTTAGTGGATTTAGTTTAAATGGCATGATTTTGTAGTGGAGGTGGTGGTATAAAAACCTGGGCGCCACCCAGAGGTGGGTGGCCCATTTCTCCTGCAAAACTGGATCCTCTGGGTCGCTCCTGCCAAAGTACTCTTTTAAGGCTCCTTTCTCCTTGGTCCGTATTACCACAATACGCCTACAACAAATTAATTAAAACCTGGCACTACACAATATTTCTTCTCTTACCGAGATTGAATTCTTAAAACTATTTAAATCAAAACTTTTCTGCTAACA
This sequence comes from Lordiphosa stackelbergi, assembly GCA_018904235.1. Lineage (NCBI taxonomy): Eukaryota > Metazoa > Arthropoda > Insecta > Diptera > Drosophilidae > Lordiphosa > Lordiphosa stackelbergi. The sequence continues at coordinate 109,359 of JAEIFU010000037.1, forward strand.
CATACAGCAACACGACAGTAGGTGATGACTTTCTAAATTGTTCTACTCCTTTTTCTTCTTCCTCTGGGGTACGGAAAGAATAAGATGCTTTTTCAAACGTATTCAGATTTCAAATTTGTACAAAATTGTTTCTATTCATGTGAAATATCGTACCAAACTAAAAATTTATCTTATCTGAGTATAGGCCTTAAAACTCAAATAAAGAGAAAAACTTAAAAAAAAGTACTTTTCAAGAATTTATGACTTCAAAAATACTTAAATTGAAGTCTACAAACAGCTCTGAATACAGAATCTCCAAACAAACATAAAATATATTATTTCTAAATAAAAATTGGGTAGTCTAAGTTTTGAGCTGATTTGAAAGAAAGTTTTGTGATTTCGTCATAGTCAGCAAATGCATTTTCTGTGAATTTTTGGCTTGTTAAAATGTAATCTAATAATTTTTCTTTCCCTGTATTTCCCCATAAAAGATGGATATTCTATCGGCAGGTCATCCGCTGCAAATGAGCAAAATGAGTACCGTAAATAAATATTATTTCATATTTATACCCTTTACTCGTAACTGAGCCAAAACTTTATTTCTTCGGCATTTTGCTAATTACTAACTATCTCTAGAAGGTACGAATCGTCTATCTTTAAAACTGTAGGAGATATAACGTTTTTTCCAAATTGCGAGGGCGGGAGGGGACGTGGCCAAAATTTGAAACAAACTTGATCTGCGTGCAATAAAAGAAGCATTTGTCCCATACATGTCAAACCTCTATCTCTTACCATCTCTGAGATCTAGGTGTTCATACAGACAGACGGACAAGTCTATATCGTCTCGGCTGTTGATGCTGATCAAGAATATATATACTTTATATGGTCGGAAATGATTCCTTCTGCCAGTAACATACATTTGCACGACTTAAGTATACCCTTTTTACTCTACGAGTAACGGGTATAAAAATCTAGCGGTTGTCGAAATATCGATATCGAATAACTTTTGACGATATATTTATGAATACTTTTTTTTGGTTTTTGGACAAAAATGAAGATTTCCTAAGGGCATTCTCTTGGATGTTAGTAATGTCAGTAATACTAGTAATATCCAAGAGAATGCCTTCGGAAAACCTCCCTTTTTGTGGCCGAAACCTATAAAAATACACACCAAAAATATATTCAACAAGTATTCGATATCGATATTTCGACATCCCTAAAAAAACATTATACTTAGAATAATCGTACAAATAAAAGAATTATACCAATTTGGTTCTATTTGCGTCTAAAAGTCATATCTGCAATGATTTTTGACTTCATGATTTTTTGCACATATTCCTCAGTAATAATGATTATTTTTTGAGTGTTACTAAACAACTCGGGTTTTAATGATTATTGTCTGAGTGAAAAAATAATACTTAAAAAATAATGATTATTTTGTGATTTATATTTTTTCGCTCAAAAATATCACTCAAGATGCTATTACGACCATTTAAAAAGGAACTGAAACAAAATAACTATATATTCTTAGAAAGTGAACCAAGGCGAACCTTTTAAACCAAAATTTGATAAAAAAAAACTCTTCCTCTAGAAGCGATATTGGTGGACAATGTGGCAGTGGCGATCTGACACCGGATTTCAATAGATGTCGACGAGATAAGACGAAAATATTATGACCAAGTTTTCCAATTTTTGCTTAGTTTTCAAGATATCCGCCCACGAAAGTACAAAATTTCACATGTAATTTTTGGCAAGAAAAACAATTTTCTGGCCAACCAAAAGGACACAATAAAAAAATTATTTAATTAACTTTACAAAAAGAAGCTTCTGCAGTGACACCAATTTAAGGACTGAAAAAGATCATTCGACGCTCACTTGGGTTGCAGGAGCAGAGTGCACTACTTTGGCCAGCTAGTATAAAAATGGGTAGTAAAACTATTTATCCTTCCAATATTCCATAATATGTATTCTTATTGGTATCAACAGGCATAGGGCTATAGTTGTCTATCTCTCGATAAGCCGCCCTAAAAAATTCAACATTTTGTTAATTAAAAGACCGCCATCATAAAATTATTTTCTGTCCATAAATCCACAATAAAAATAATTATTTAATTTTACAAAAGACTTGCTCCTTTATTTTTTAATTTTGAATTTTAATTACAAAATAAAATAAATTGTTAAATCTTGTTGAGCTAACGCCATTAACATCTACACTGATGGCTCTAAGCTCGACGAAAAAGTAGGAGGGGCGTTTTCTCTCCCAACCTAGATTTGAACTTATCGTTCCACCTTCCTGATCACTGTAGTGTATAGTGTGTATTTATATACTCAGACAGTCAAGCCGCCCTTAAAGCACTTGACTCACATACCAACAATGCTAAAACACTTACGGAATGTCGCTCATCTCTGAATGAGATCGCACGGCATTTCAGTATACACCTTATATGGGTGCCTGGTCATCGCAACATAGAAGGAAATGAGTCTGCGGACAAACTGGCCAGAATAGGTACCACCATCGAGCTCCTTTCAGGGAACGATAGGGATGCCTATAGCGACATACAAGCTTCACACAAAAGCTGAAACACTTCGTCTCGCTACGAATCGGTGGAAAACCCTTTCTTCCTGTGCAGTAGCGAGGCTTACGTGGCCAGCATTCGATCAAAAACGTACTAACACACCTTTACGTCACAGAAGGGACCACATATCACTTCTGGTGGGGACCCTCACGGGTCACTGTCTTATTGGCAGACACGCAGCACGCCTAGGCGTCACTTACCATGACTTCTGCAGAATTTGCGGACACGAAGAAGAGAAGGAATCGGTACAACACCTTCTGTGCCATTGCCCCGCCTTGAGTAGAAGGAGACTCAGGACACTTGGTCAACCTCTGCTACTCAACCTCTCGGAGACATCCGGGCTAGAGATCCCAGCTCTGCTCAAATTTATTCTGTCCACACAATGGTTCAGTATCGAGGACCCCCCTCAGTACTAAAAAGGGTTAACAGGGAATAAATATGGCATCGCAATGGGCCCAAAGTGGCCTAAGTGGGAGAGCGACTTGGTGTCACTGCAGAAGCTTCTTTTTGTAAAGTTAATTAAATAATTTTTTTATTGTGTCCTTTTGGTTGGCCAGAAAATTGTTTTTCTTGCCAAAAATTACATGTGAAATTTTGTACTTTCGTGGGCGGATATCTTGAAAACTAAGCAAAAATTGGAAAACTTGGTCATAATATTTTCGTCTTATCTCGTCGACATCTATTGAAATCCGGTGTCAGATCGCCACTGCCACATTGTCCACCAATATCGCTTCTAGAGGAAGAGTTTTTTTTTTATCAAATTTTGGTTTAAAAGGTTCGCCTTGGTTCACTTTCTAAGAATATATAGTTATTTTGTTTCAGTTCCTTTTCAAATGGTCGTAATAGTATCTTGAGTGATATTTTTGAGCGAAAAAATATAAATCACGTATTATTTTTTCACTCAGACAATAATCATTAAAACCCGAGTTGTTTAGTAACACTCAAAAAATAATCATTATGAAATGAGCAAAATAGTACAAATTAGTAAATAATCATGAAGATGGGATTTTTAAAATAGCACTTATAATGATTACGGTCCAAGGTAGGAAATAAATTTGGTTTTAGGAAGGAGACGGCTTTACCCCCATTTAAAATAAAATAAAAATGGGGGGGCCCCCGTTTTTTTTTTTTTATATTAAAGGTGGACGCACCATTGGTTTTTTTTTTTACTAATACTCATTCTCCACGATTCTGCATAGAAATCATATTTAATATGCACTAAGAAAGAAAATTTGGAAAATTTCACCGCCAAATTCGTGAAAACGACAAAGAAAGTCCCGAAAGAGCCCGAGAGAGAGAGTGAGCATGAGAGGGATCACGCTCACACAAATTAGGTGTGTGTGTATTACAAGTATGTCATTGCTCTCTGAGACAGATGACAGCTGCTACATATTTTAGAATTAGGGGGGGGGGTAGAGAGTGTTGGGGGAGAGGAGGTGGTTGTTGGGGGGAGTGGGGGGTGAGCGGGTGAAGAGGAGGTGGGGAAGAAACGGGAAAGTCAATTTGAATTAAATTATAATTGAAGAGTGCTGCTGCAGCTCTGATATGAAATTCACTATGTGGCCGTGCGGGAGAGGTATGTTTTCGGCAAGTACTTGACTGGCTGGGACTAACATAGTAAATCCGGAAATTTCGAGCGCCTAGAAAATTTCGTTGGGTCCTTTAAGGACGGGATGGACGGGACATAACACAATTTTTGAAAATCTTGGACACGGACGAAGTCGCAGCGGGTTCAGCTAGTGTCTTATATATGAATGCCGCCAACCAGCTATCGTGGCGGGACTACCAGGAGAGCATGATGCTTCACATGTGGAGCGCGAACTTTGATCTTCAATTGCAGACATAGCAGATCCAATCAGCTGATTTGTGACATCATTCTTCAGTGGAACAAGGAAAATTCACTTTTTGAGAAAGTCCTCAAGAATGCGCCAGTGGAACAAGGGTCCGATAATATTTATCTTTGCTTTGGAAAATCAATTAAAAAATTTGTGCAGCATCCTCGAATATGTTTCTTCAATTCGCCATCCATCTGAAGTATTTTAATTTTCTTGTCAATCTTATTATTATATTAACCACTGATGGAAAAATCCATTTTTTTTAACGACTTGAGCAATCAGAAGATCTTTCAGCAAGCCGGATGCGACAGTGTTAATTTCATAAAAACCAAATATAAAAAATATTGCATTGTCATATACGGGTGTGTTCCTGAAATCTCTAGAGGTTTTCGTATAAACGTTAGCATTTCATATTAAAGCTATTTTAATTTAGCCCCTAAAATGGCTCAAATATGCCCGGCTACTAGATTAGATGACAAAAGTTGAGCGATTTGAAACCGCCTGCTCAAAGCCAAGTAGATTTGAAGCGTACGGTTTTCCTTCCACATAATCTAGTAGGCGGTCTGATTCTTGGCACTTTGCAAATAAAGTAGTCCAAGTTTAGTTCGAAGTGTAATCGTTTATACGAAAATCTCTAGAGATTTCTAGAACACCCCTGATTGTGTATTTTCAATAACTGCAGTAAACTCTGTCGGGGGTGCCACAGAAATCTCTAGAGATTTTGCCGACGGTTGGTTTGTAAATCTCTCGAAAAATTCGTTGGTGCCACAGAACTTCTAGAGATTTCATTTTCTAATTAGAAAATCTAGTTGGAGCACCAGATGTTCCTATTGATATTCCATCTCTAAAAACAGGGCTGAATATCTCGCCAAAAAATTTCCCATTTTTTGGATGTGGGTTAATTTAATGATTAACTGAAATTTTTTGATTGTGTTATATGTTTTATGATGCGTTTTTAAATAATAATTCAATTTTAAGTCGCATTCTCCGCCAATATAATGCAAAATTTAAAAATTTCTTGGCGCCAAAGATGAGGAATTAGTTTCCAGCCCTCAATCTGCTAGCTGTAGAGAGCGCCACTTCGACAAAAGGCGCTAGTGAGAAAAGAGCCTTGCAAAATCTCTTAACAAAGCATTAGAGGTTTGAAACCAACCAATAGAAGGGGGGTCAAATTTGTTTAGTGAATAATTGTTGACGGCGCTCCAAAAACTTTGTAATTAAATTGCCTCTGACAGTTTTTTGCGGTTTAAGGGGGGAGGGAGGTAAATTTTGCAAATCTGAAACAAACTCGATCAGGGTGCGGTATACAGGGTTGCCCATACTCGACGGACCCATGTTTTTTTTTTAAAAAATCAAAGAAAAAAATAAAAATTTGGCGGTTGGCAATCTTAATCATTTAATTTGTTCCAAGTAGATTTGTTTACATCAATTTTTGAATATGATATCTCTCAAATGGCCGCCTCTGGCGTTGATGGCGTATTGTGCCCTTTTTGCAGCATTTTCCATCGATTTCGCCAACATTTCGGCCGGAATAGCGGCTATTTCTTCACGAATGTTGTCCTTGAGCTCTTCTACGGTCCTTGGCTTGTTAACGTAAACCTTTGACTTCAAATATCCCCCACAAGAAGAAGTCAGGCGGCGTCAAATCGGGCGAACGCGGTGGCCAGTCCAAATCACCACTTTTCGACATCAAACGGCCCGGAAACAATTTCTTCAGAAAATCGATTGTTATGCGGCTTGTGTGCGGTGGAGCGCCGTCTTGTTGAAACCAGAACTGCCTCATACGCTTTCGACGAATAATTGGCATCACAAAATTGGTCATCATGTCGCGATAACGCTCCTGGTTGATGGTAACAGCATGGCCATTTTCATTTTGGAAGAAAAACGGCCCAATGACCGTTTTCGCACTAACGCCGCAACAAACTGTGACTTTTTCGTCATGAAGAGGCACTTCTTGAATCTCCTCAGGATTTTCAGTAGCTTTTTTTTTTACGGTCCTTCTTATGGTATTTTTAATTTTTAAAAGCACGTTGAGTTTTCACAATTGACTTGTTCTGTTGAATGTAAATTTCAACTTTTCAGAGCGCTCGCGTGGCGTGTATTGTTCCATGGTAAAAATCTGCTTGGACTGACGCTTCAAACGCGGTATGTCATTAAGTTACAGGCATTGTTCTTTCCTGACGCGCAACAGACGACGCACCGCGCTGTGATGCTGATCTTTGGGTCGAATTGTTTCCTTCTCCCGTTACATACATTTGCACAACTTCTGATCCCTTTTACCCTTTAATGGTACGGGTATAATTAGAAATGACGGGAAAAAAGCTGATTTGGCAACACTGTTATTTGACCGCTGCGCTAGCGATGGGGTGGTTAATTTTATACGATATCTTTTTTATCGATATCCCTTGCGTTCGTGACAGGTACATAATACCATAAGTAGTCGAACGTGGTCGCACTAATGTTAATCAAAATGTACTGTTAAACGCCAAATACTGTTCAGTGTTAACATCTGCTCTTAGCGTGTAAAAAGTCACTGTGACCTGGCAAATTTTTTCAGATATTTACATTAAAAAAGTGGATTAAAAGCATCCTAGCCTAGACACCAATGCGTGTTCGCTTGGCAGTGTCCACCCCAACGAGTATTTCGATCATATCAGCTACCAGCAAACGAGAAAATTCAAAGTCGAGACTCCCCACCCCCCCCCAAAAAAAAGCAAAAGCAAAAACAATTTTTTTTTTTGATTTGTTCAGTTCAGTAGCATAGGGCAACACAGCTCTACCAGCCATGTCCTGGACAGAGAAAGTCGACCCGGAGCTGATCTTCACCAAGCAGGAGCGCATTGGCAAGGGCTCGTTCGGTGAGGTCTTCAAGGGCATCGACAATCGCACCCAGCAGGTGGTGGCCATTAAGATCATAGATCTGGAGGAGGCCGAGGATGAGATCGATGACATACAGCAGGAGATTATGGTCCTGTCGCAATGCGATTCGCCGTATGTGACCAAGTATTATGGCTCGTTCCTGAAGGGCACCAAACTGTGGATCATCATGGAGTATCTGGGCGGTGGCTCCGCCTTGGATCTGATGAAGGCTGGCTCCTTTGAGGAGATGCACATTGGCATCATTTTGCGCGAGGTGCTCAAGGGCCTGGACTATTTGCACTCGGAGCGCAAGCTGCATCGCGACATCAAGGCGGCGAATGTGCTGCTCAGCGAGCTGGGCGATGTGAAGCTGGCGGACTTCGGGGTGGCCGGCCAGCTGACCAATACCACATCGAAGCGCAACACCTTTGTGGGCACGCCCTTCTGGATGGCGCCGGAGGTGATCAAGCAGTCGCAGTATGACTCCAAGGCGGACATCTGGTCGCTGGGCATCACGGCCATTGAGCTGGCCAAGGGGGAGCCGCCCAACTCGGAGCTGCATCCCATGCGTGTGCTGTTCCTCATACCCAAGAACAATCCGCCCCAGCTGACCGGCAACTATACCAAGGCGTTCAAGGACTTTGTGGAGGCGTGCCTGAACAAGGACCCGGAGAATCGTCCCACGGCCAAGGAGCTGCTGAAGTATCCCTTCATCAAGAAGGCCAAAAAGAATGCGTATCTAATTGATCTGATTGATCGCTTCAAGAAGTGGAAACTGTCCAAGGGCGATGAGAGCGAGACGGAGTCGGAGAACTCGGACTCGGATTCGGACGCCAAGCAGGGGGGCAGCAGTCAGGATGAGCCCTGGATCATGACCGTCAAGGGGCTGCATATCAATAGTGCTCCCCGGGCGGGTGTCAACAGCTTCCAGCTGCAAGAGCACGAGCTGACCATGCAGAAGCTAATGCAGACCACACACTCCCCCGTGGTGGCGGAGGAGGAGGAGGCAGTGCCTCTGTTTCGGTCACCACAGCCACGGCCCTCAATTCCAATGAGCTGGCCGTGGCCCATCATCACCACAACAACAACAATCACAACACCAACAACAATTTGAGCAACAAACATGCCAACACCACCACAACCACCATGTTGAATGCCTCCCCTGCCCCCATTCCGGCCCCAAATCCTGCTAATGCTGCTGCTGCTTCCACCTCCTCATCCTCCTCCGCCTCCGCCTCCTCCTCCTCGTCGTCGTCATCTGCCTTGGCTGGCAATTCGGCCTCGGCTGTCGGTGTCAGCACCTCCGCCTCGGCCAGCGAACTTATGCAAAAGCGTTCCAGCTCCAAGCCCGAGCTACGTCAGAGTCGCTCGGCTGTCACATTGGATCAGGTGGAGGAGCGACGCGCCTCGCTGGGCCTATCCCTAAATGCTTCCGAGCAACAGCATCAGCAGCGCCGCAGCAGCCAACGTGAATCATTCCATGCCGAGGAGTCCACTTCCAATCATCCAGCTGTCAAGCAAACTCCCTCCGGCCAGCGTCACAGCCAGACAAACAGCGCTTGCCTCAACAACTTCCTCTTCCCCGTGCTGAGCGATATCCAAAGGAAGTACTCGGGCGGCTCCGGCAGCGGTGGCGGTGGCGGTGGTGGTAACCTAGGCAGCCACAAGAACTTGGGCATGGGCAGCGACCTCAAGTCCGTCTTTGAGCTGGCCGAACGCTCCAGTCCCGGTTTCAGTGACCTGTTCATGAAGGAGCTCATCCATATGCTGGTGCCGGGCTACTCGGAGACGCGCATCAACAATATCATGGATCGTACCATACGCCATCGCAAGTAGACCACGCCGGGGCAGAGTCGAAATTCCACAACTGAAACGAAAAAAACTTAAACGAAGCCAACGGCAAACATATTCCGACATTTAGTGGCCAATTTGGGGGAGCAGCAGCAGCAGCAGCAGTTGAGAGATATGTATATGTATTTCAATTGAACAGTTATGTAAGCATACCATATATATATAAACATATATATATATACATAAATGTATTCGTTTGTTTATCTGCAATATTAATCTAATGTAAAACATATTTAACTTGGAAATAAACAAAACAACAAAAAGCATTCAAACTTGGCGGCTGGCGGGGCGGAAACGATAGACTTCCGCACTTCCATAATGTATCGATAACTCTGCTTTGTTAGAGATGAGCTGAAAAAGGAACCTAATTGCTCGTTACTTAGCCGTTGCATTTGAACAAATGTTGGAACAACTAGTTTTTAGCCATTATTATTGACTAGCAGGTACGCCGAATTTAGAATTTTAAACGCAAAACGAAGATGTGAATCCTACTTGACAATTGCCATCTTTGAAATCTTCATCTAGCAAAATTCGCGATTTTTTAACCTTTCGATCTTCACCTTCCTTCGTTTTACCCGTCTTTTTGATAATCGAAAGTCATTATAAAGTGTTGCAAATATAAGAACTTTTACAAGTTTCTAATATTTTTAAACCAATTCACCGACACCTATCCAATCTTTATGATAATCTGAACTCTTATACTTTGTAAATATCGCGATTTTTCAGCAATTTAATTTCAAGGCACGTATTTAAATTATATGGAAACACAATATACATACTATTGTCGAAGAATATGATTAATAGCGAGTCCAGCACCAGATTTGGAAATCACTTCAAAAATTCGTTTTGGCTTTTGAGTCTATGACCTTTGAAACTCTGAAATAAGATTTCGGCCATTCATTGACTACAGCAATTCTGAGTTCTTCCACCGACTCGAATTTGGGATTACCAGCATATACACGTCATTGCCAAGTTACCCACATGTTCTCTATAGGATTTAGATCTGCGGAACGTGCTGGCCACTTCATAACATCTGCTTCTCCTGAAACCAATTAACGCGGAGTCGTGATACATGTATAGCAGCGTTATCCTCTTGCTGAAAAATGGTTTCTGAAGTAGGTTGCTGATCAAAAAAGTTTATTAATACTTCATCCAACATGGTTATATACTTTACAGAGTTCAAACGCCCATTCACTTTACATATGGGGGTCCTTCTATAGTAACTAAAACCAGCCCATATATTAACGAACCTCCTCAAATTCTGCTTAAGCTTGGTATGGAGATACCCGCGAAATGCCCGCGGAATGAAAAAGTCCATATAAAAAAAATGATTTCGCACGGATTTCGCAGGTTGCTGTTTCGTGAGTTGGTATGGAGTTCACGCGCGAAATTGTCATATCGATAACAGAGCGTTGCCACCCGACGTCAATGTGTCACGCGATAGTCACGCGATGAGAGATGATTTCGTAGGTGTGAAATATATGTAAACATATTTTTCGTACTCATGGCGGTAGGCACCATATTGTACAAACAAGTGTTGTGGCGCGGAGTTTTAAAATGAGTAGAACAACTTTTTAAAAGGCTGAACAACTTTTCGTTGGAGGAGAAGGTGGCCCTAGCTCATCCATGAAAAGCATTATGATAGCGGGTTGACAAAATTATCTGGGAAAGTATAGATATTTATTGAGTTTAATTTTGCTATTCACAATTGATTTTTTTGCTAGAGATCATTGCAACGCGGCTTGGGCTTCGTTAAAGGACAGCGCCATCGTTCGCTGGCGGCGTCCTGCAAGAATGTAAGAGTGAAAGCGGTGGTGTAGTATCCATCGCAACTCAAGGAGGCATCGATTTGAAGTGGGTGTCAGCTCTACTCATGTCGTTTTTTTCCCAACTTGTCGGCACAAGGAATGTATGCGTATGCCATGCATATAAACAAATAAGTGCGGATTCTCTTTTCAAGAACATTAGCTCCTCATTCGAGAAAGGGCAGATGATGAGATCTTGGCCCAGCACAAGAGGATTCAATTGTGGCGACGGCGATTCCGTATGTCTAACAGATGAGCTGCATAACTTTCCAATGGTCAGACTAGGGACTTTTTGTCGCCGCAAGTTGTGGACTTCATCTTCTAATCTATGCCGCTGCATTATAAGTATATAACATCAAGATGCCATGGGCAAAACAGTCGATTCTGCCCTTTCCTAGTCGTGTCCAAAGGAGCACCAATTGCCAGTTGGAGCAAATTATTGAAAAATTACACTTAAAGGTCACGGAACCTATAATCGATTTATTTATTTGCGATTTATTTACGTTTTATATGTGCCTCCACTTGGATCTTTACTGCAAGAAAGGACCCTGAACACCTAGAACCCTTCACTACCGTTTTCTTACAAATCACATAAAGCTATTGTAGCAAATATTGCATCATTTAAAGCTACCTATAACTCTTCGCTGTTAATTAGTTTAAATTTTCCCCCGCCAAGTTAAATTTGAAAACAGAGCAACTAGAGATGTGCGCTTATTTCGCACTTCTGCTATCGACGAAATAATATCGGTTTCGCACAGATTAACTTTTCGCAAGTATCTCCGTACAAAGCTTTAATAAAAAAAATTTTAGGGCTTACTTCAAATTTTTTTATAAAGTGCAATTTGGTAATAGTAATTCCATCTGGACCGAAACCAAGTTTATTTTCAAAACGAAAATTTTTCCTTTCGTTTGCGAGAAATTATTACCTTTTTCAATTTTTTTTATTTTATTTATTTATTTTTATTTTGTTTTTTTATATTTTATTTTTAATAATTATTTATTATTTTTTAAATTGATGTTGAAATTATTGCGCAAAAATTGATAAAACTTATCGCGGCAAACTTAAAATCTAGCAACTTTATGATCCTTTAAGCTGGTTACTTATTTTTTACTAGCTTCTTTGAAAATTTTTTGTCCTTTCGTATTTTTTTTTTGTTTTTTTTGTCTTGGTTATAGCGGATTTTGCGAGAGAAATTTTTTTATTTTTTTTTTTTATTTTTTTAAATTATTCTAGACATCGGATTTTAGGTTTTTTTTGTTTTTGGTCTAAAAAATTCAAAATTTTGGCATTGGGCTAATAAAAATATTTAAAATTTTTTAAGATGATCATATCCAAAATATGTTTTTTTAGGTAAAAAGAATATGCTAAAATAGGTTCGAAATAGGTCAAAATATGTTAAAATAGGTTAAAATATGTCAAAATATGCTCTTCTCAAAATACCACTAAAATTCCGTACTTATGTTTAGAACGCAATAAATACTAAACTCGAGAAGGTACTATACACAGGCAGGCTCTGTAAATGCCTCATAGCGTACTATTCAAAGCACAATTACGGTAAATGGTTTGAATTGTATTGTACTTCCGTTTTCTCGTACGGTAGGAGTCGAATAGTAGTGACCGCAAAAGGCAGTACCGAATTTTGTGAGTGTGTTCAGTTCACATACGAGCAAAAAGTGATTCGGGGGCGCGAACCTTATAATAAAAATATTATGAAATTTCGGTTTTTGTTTAGCATCTGGCAGACTCCTGCACTTAGTTGCAAGCGAAAATAATGGAGCTGATGACGTTTTGGATTTTTTTCTGTTCGAATTTTTCCTCTTCACCATTGGTCATCCATGGTATCGCGGATCGGTAAGATAACAATCATAGCCTTGCAGTTGCTTGTGGTATTTAAAAGCAATTTTTTAAGGAATTATTGATTAAACTACCATGGAGAGCCTAAGCTAAAAAGTGTGCTAATGCAATAGTTATGAAATGATTTTCAACTTAATTGGTATTTTAATATGGTGCAATACTGCTACTAGTCCTCTTCTTTTCGCATTTCGCAATTTAATGATTTGTCAATCACGATAAAGTGATTTTAAATACAATTCTTCTTTTTCGTCCTTCCTTTTCCATTATCTAAGCTCTATCGTTCCTTTCAGAGTGTAACATACCTACTCCAAGGTCCAAACCAAAAATTCCTTTGCACCGAGCGTTCCTAACCGAAACGGATTTGCTCGCCCGCGTGGTGAACACAAAAAATTGGGACCTTCTTTTCTTTCGGTCGGTGCGCTACGAAGCATTTACCGTACTTGCTATGTTCGTTACTTTCGTTTTTAACCATGAATAAAAGGCATATTTTTATGTGCAGACGCCTACTTGGTAGCATATATTTTTTCTCTAAATATGTAAAAGCATATGACATATTCCAAAATAGGTCGAAATAGGTTAAAATATGTTAGCATATTCTCAAATATGCTTTTAGGTCGAAGATATGCAAATATGTCAAATATGCAAAACGCATGAGGATTTAAATTATTCTACTTTTCATGAAACAAATTTGTATGCAATCAGAAATTTTTTTGGACCGCACAATAAAAATATGTTTTCACCTAAAATCCGATGTCTATGATTACATTATCTACTGCAGATGGAGATCTTTTCAATTTAATGGCAATTTGCTCTCTTGGGCATGCCAGTATCCTTGTAAGCAAGGATTTTGGCTTTTTTCTTCAGATGATAATGTTTTTCCCTTTCCTATATCAATATTGAGGGGAAATTTTCAATAGGATATAATTTGTATCTGTTTAAATTCAACACGTATACATAATTAAACTATCAAATTAAGAAAATTTTGCACATTCTTCTTAATTGAGGACTTGAAACACACTGCTTTTAATATAATTTCGCTTCAAAACGTTCACAAACTCTGAGTAATGGGCAAGCTTTAGCCTAAACTAACTGTTAATGCTCTCTTTAAGCTAAAAATAGAAATAGAGAGACCAATGTAAAAGGGAGAATAGAATTGGAAAATGCCTTCTGGTTCAAATACATTTTAAGGTGACTAAACCGACCTGCCTTTAATTGAATTTCGCTGAGCGTATTTGTTCAGTAAAAATGTTTAAAACATGTTTTAAATTTTTTTGACAAAGATTGTTAAAACGTGCTTAATTTAATGTTAATCAAGCATTATCAAATATTTTTAATAAGGTAAAAGCATGTTTCTCAAATATTTATAAAAAGTTCAATTTTTTACCCGAATTTAATTAAAGCCAGTATTGAAAAAAATAAAAGGATTAAGGTTTATATTATTCATGAGCTCGAAAATGCCTAACCGGATGGCGCTAATTTTTTAATAGTAGGAGTAGTCGTAGTATTTATTTTGGCCAATTCTTCAGTAAATTTGTACTCTTCAGGAGATGACTGTCTAAGATAAAAAAAGTTATGACAGTAAACAATACTTAATAGAGAATAGCAAATAAAAGCTGTGGATTAGCCGTTAGCCTACTGCGACTACTTTCTAATTACCAGCTCACGACTGGCCCCAAAGTCCATAAGAAGCTTCGGCGGTATTGAAGCTTCCTGAAGTAGGTGTAAGGGAGTTGTTGACGTCCGTCTGGTTCTTTCAGGCTGGGGAGCGGGCAAAAAGTGTTAGTGTCCTCTCTCTCTCCGGTTTGCAGAGTGTGCGTGGCTGGGGGTGGTATACGGGGTGTAGTTTAGGTTCATTAATTCTGTTCATCGCTCGGAAAATAACGGTGCTCTCTTCATTACTTAATTTCTCAGGTTTCTCAGTTGCTGTAAGTGATGCGGGACAGACTAGCTTACTTCTGCTTCGAAACGCCCTCTCTCTCTGTTGTAATCTTTGTAGAACCTTGCCAAACCATGTGTTGTATTTAATTATTATGTTGTGTTTATATGTCCCATGGGAAAAATCGTTTTGTTTTAAAATTTAAAATTTTGAAACGAGTGGGGGGATTATTTATTAATATAAATATTTTTTTTTTTGGATTTTTTAATTTGTTTTGGGGATTAGTAGTGGAAACTGTTTGATAAAATAGGAAAAATTTTATTTAATTATAACCCCTTGACTTCTATATTTTGGTATTTATACTTTTATTTATATTTAATATATATAAAAAAAATTATTTTTATATATATATTTTTTAATATGTCTTAAATATAAATAAATTAACCAACACCCCAATCTTTGCGGCCTGTAATCTTGCATATCGGGGTCCGATTGTGATGCTTAAAGCGTCCTAAAACATCACAAAGCCGCTAATACAGTTTTGGGAGGTCGAAATGCGCTCAGACGCCTTAATGTCGTGCCATTAGTAACTAAAACCATCTGGCCCATTCAAGTTAACCTTTTTCTCATCTGAGAGTACCACATTTTTCCACTCCTCCCTCCAAGACATTTGACGTTTCGTAATATCCCTTATGGCTTGTTTATAAAATGTCGTCAATGCAGGCTTAGTCTTCATTTTCTTCAAGATTACAGGTCGCATGAATTCAGAAGGTTACTTAAACTTATTGGATGAACTCTTAGTAGACTTTTTGGACCAAGAGTCGGACACGGATACAATCTTTTAGCAAGATAATGCTGCCATACACGTGTCAAGGGCCAGTCGTAAGTGGTTCAATGAACAGAAAATCAAGCTTCTTGGATGGCCAGTACGTTCTCCAGACATGAATCCAATTCAGAACATGTGTGGTAACCTTGCACGTCGTGTTTATGCTGGCGGACGAAAGTTCAACTCGACTGAAGAGCTTCGAAAAGCTGTTACTGAGGAATGGGCCAAAATACCGGATTCAGAGTTCGAATTCATGATTAGCGCCATCCGGTTAGGCATTTTTAAGCTCATAAATAAGCCTGGAGGTTAAATCCATTATTTATTGATTTTTTATTATCCTTATTCTGTATCCTTTTATTTTTTTTAAGACTGGCTTTAATTAAATTTCGCAGTAAAAATTGAACTTTTTTATAAAAATGCAGAAAACATGCTTTTACTTTAATATAAATATTTGATATTGCTGATTTACCTTAAATTAAGCACGTTTTAACAATTTTTGTCAAAAAAAATTTTAGAACATGTTTTAAACATTTTTTACTGAACAAAATATAGGTGGCTTTAATTAAATTTCGATGAGTAGAACTCTTCTTACCGTTAGACCGTTTATTTTCCTCATCTAATCAAAACTTTATAATATTTGTTGTGTGTTTAGCGAGGTATCTTTACATTCGTTGGTCCTGTGGCCACATTTAAGTGTTCTTAACAAAATTTGTTTTAATTAAGGAATAACGTTACAGAAAAACATACACTGTTTTGATTTTAGCTAATAAGTGTACAAATATTGGAATATTGAAAATGTGGTTTTTATACACTTGAAAAGTGTATTATAATTTTGCCCAGAAGTTTGCAACGCATAGAAGGAATCATCTCCGACCACATAAAGTATATATATTCTTGATCAGCATGACGAGCTGAGTCGATTAAGCTTTGTCCGTCCGTCCGTCTGTCCGTCTGTCTGTTTCTACGCGAACTAGTCCCTCAGTTTTGGAGCTATTGAGCTGAAACTTTGCACAGAGTCTTCTTTTTACTGCACGCTGCTAATATGTCGGAACCGACCGGATCGGATGACTACTTCTTGTAGCTGCCATACAAATGTTCGTTCGGAAAATGGTTTTAGTAATAAAACTGTTTTGTTCTCAATATTACTGCTCTCAAACACGGTCATGGGTAATATGTAATGTTTTTAAGCTGATCTGCGAAGTTTGGTTAAAGTCGCTAACCGTTGAAAAAATATATTTATTTTTTTAAAATTGTATATATAAATAAGTTTGCTTTTCCTGTTTTTTTTTATAATAAAATTATATTTTTTTTAATTAAATTAATATAAAATTGTTTTTTATTAAAAAATGTTAAAAAAAAGGTTTTTATTTGTTTGTTTTTATTTTTTTTTTTTATGTTTTGTTTTTTGATATCATCTCACTTTTTAAGTTGTAAAATATAAATATTAAAAATTTTTTTGTTTTATATTAAATTTTACATTTAAATTTATTTTGGATTTAAAAAAAATAAAATTGTTATTGCAATGAGTTGATATTAAAAAAGATATTTTAGTACGATTTTTTTATTTTATTTATTTATTTTTTAAATGTAATACAATTTTTTATTTTTTCGTGTTTTGGGCAATAACTTTTAAAAGCGCAATGATGTCGAAAAACTGAAATTATGCAAAATAAGAAGAAACAAAGTACTACCAACTATTTTTTTAGATTTTTTCAATATTAAAATCCAAAAATTTGTAATAAATAGGAAAATAGGAACGATTGCTAACTTCTCTGTTGCAAATATTTGGCTATTTTTTTGTAAACTTGTGTTATTAATTATTTAAATAAAAATAAATAGTTAGGCTAATATTTATGATCTTAACTTGTTAAAAAATGTATTAGCTTGTTAAAATATTTTATACAGTTTTAATTTGGCAACATTTTTTCTGATATATTTTGTCGCCTCCGCGAGGCGATTTGTCGTCTATGAAGCGGCGGAGATATGACGTTTCAAAACGACATACATAATATGTCGTTTGCAACATGGCGTGAGGGTTATGCTCGTTTTGAAACGTACATACCTCCGTTTTGAAACGACATACCTCCGCGCGGGAGATATGACGTTTTAAAACGACATACCTCTGCGCGGAGATATGTCGTTTGTAACACGGTGGAGATACACACAAAGAAATCTGTGGGTATATTTAACCGATATTGTGGGTTGGAAATGCGACAACCCACCAAGTTGGTAAAATTAACCAAATGGTAGAGTAACTTTCACGTAAACCTTTACGTAGGAGGAACTACTGCTACAGTAAATCTAACCGAAAATCTCGTTGAAAAATGCGCCAACCGACATAAATAAGTAATATTTACCGATGTTTACAGTATACTGCACCGCTATCGACTCGGCTGATGCTGATCAAGAATATATATACTTTAAAAGGTCGGAAAAATGATTCCTTCTTCCTGTTCCATTCTTTTGCACAAACTATATATACCAAGGCTGCAAACCACTAAAAAATTTTAGAAGGTTCGCTCCGGGGTTTGAACCCGTTGCAAACCCAAGGTTCGGTTAGCGGAATGGTTCTGGGATCCCCTGACCACAAGGTTTTGTCTCGAACCTCGGTCCGCTTATTTAACTTATTGGTTAAAATAATGATTTATATTTCAGTAATGTAATACTTTTTGATAACAAATTTATTAGCTTTAACCAATATTCCCTGCGTTGCTGGATCAGAAGGTATAGTTAAGGCAATATTATTTAACCTCCACGTATCCTCAAGATTAAATCGAATAGAGTCGGGCTTGATGATTTGGTCCTTTTGGACCACAATTTTTTGAAAGCTTTTAGATTACAAGGATCTGTTCTTTGGCAGTTATTTTTGTCTATGTATGTTAATGACCTTATGTACGCTGATGATGTCCAGATGTATGTAAGTCGTCCGCTAAGTCAGTTAAATGAGTTTCTATATGCAATGAAGTAAATAATAGGGCTAAAGAAAATGGTTAGGGACTGAATCCGCTTAAATCCAAGCGCTTGGTTCTAAAAAAAGAGGCTATTGATGAGCTGCAGCTGCCTAAGTTATGTGTTGAAGACATGCAAATAAGTTATGTTGATGATGCTACCCATTTGGGTATCCACTATATTAATAATACGTTGTCGTGGAATGACCACATCAATAGGGCAACTGGAAGGTTATACGGATTACTTAGGCAGCTCTCTTTATCCCAAAAGTTTCTACCAATTCAAATTCGAATGGCAATAGCTAGAATGTGGCTGATTTCTGCACTTTTTTATGGCATAGAGGTTTTTGGGCATGCAGCTAGTTTGAATAAACTACACAACATAATCATTAGCAGAGAACCAATTTACCATTATGGGAAGCTTAGTTTTGCCAAAGACCAATATAATCTCTAAGATGCCGAACGGCTATATATTAGTTTTGCAATATGCAGCTATTTTTTTGGTGGCGACGAAAATCGCGCTCTCTTCGCTAACACAAAGTTAAGAGCGTAAAAATCTAAAAATAGAATGCACTTGCTTGTGTGAGTAATGCTTAGGAATACGTGAGCGCACCTACAGTCGTCGTCTGTCGCTGTATGCGTACAAAAAAGCGGCTGGCTCTAGAGCGCTCCTCTCTCTCTCTGGCTTTTCAAGAGAGCCAAAAGCCAGTTGAAAAGCCAGCTCCGAAAAATCGTGTGCAAAAAAATCTTTTGGCGTTACTCATCTTCATATTCTAATGTCTTTGGTTTTGCCATATCCTCTAGAACAAATAATTTAATATGCCCTAAAATTAAACTGGCTGGTTCTAATCAAAAGATGTTCATTTATGCCATTGGAACTTACTACCAAATTTTGTAAAATTAAAAAAAAGCGATACGCAACATCTACAGAGACACAACATTTAATACCAATTTTACTTTTCTTATTTTTCTCCTGATAATCAATTTTAAAATGTATTTACAACTATTTTACTCGTGTGATTTAGGTTTATAGAGACGATAATTGTTAGTCAAAACATTGTAAGTATAAAAGAAAGAAATTGTTTAAGCTTGATGCACTGGGATAAAAAAACCAAATAAAACTAAACTATACTAAGTGCTTGGTGTCTACAGAATCTTCAATTTCATTTTCGTAAGTGCAATTTTAGTACTTTTCTGATGACTCGGTATACCAGGATCAAATTGAATCAGTTCCGAATCACTTTTTGATCTTTTCCCTTTCTTGACCTAAATTGTAATTCCAAGCTTTTGGCCACAGTCTTTTTGTCTCTGTTCCCAAAAAATGTTCAATTTTTTAGATTTATTTTTATTTATTTCGTTTCAATTAAATTACATGTCGATAGTTGATAATAAAATAGAAAAACATAATACATAATAATAATCATAATCATCCTCAATCTCATTCTCCTCCTCATAGATGTTGGCTTAAGTATTAAATAATTGTTAAAGAGATTTAAATCGCATTAGGTGCTTCAGTTGTTTCGAACATTTCGCATTTTGTTGCATAATTTAAGTTGAGCAAATGTGAGAGAAAGACTTATAGGTTTTCAGAGTGAAAATGGCGCAAATGTGATTTCCTTTCCTTCGTTTGGTTTTATGTACAAAGAACAAAAAAACTTACCTTAAAATTAAACAAAAAATGTAAAGAGAATTGTGAGAGAAACAAAAGACACACACGAAATTAACCCTGGAACATACGGATACAAAATAAGGAAGCGCCCACATAGGTAGATCCTCTAGACATCGATCTGGAATGGGGAGCCGGGTATATGCTCTTCGCCCCATTTGATGAGGAGCACGTACTGGCCGCGATCGCGCACCAGATACTGCACGTTGTAGTTGTTGTGGCCAGCGTGCTTCACATGGAACTCCTCGCAGGGTCCCTTGGGTCCGTACATGCCCACATACAAGATGTTGTTGCCTGGAGTAATGGGAAGTGATTAGCTAGGGGATCAGGGGAAGTGGACGGGGGGACACTTACCCGCATCGGTGGCACAGATACTGAACTGATTCTGCTTGCCAATGTAGGCCTTCTTCAGACCCATACCCTTGGACACCACCTTGCTGGCATCCGACTTGAAGGTGGGCAGATGCACATTCGTGTTTTTGCCGCCCTTGGCCACCTTCTGCACGGTCTCCACAATGACACTGGAGGTCTCCTGGGCACCCTCATCGGCCAGCTTGTCGCCCGTGGCGTTCACCTTGAACGGTGAGCCCACGATGTGCATGTTGTTGTACTTGACCGTGATGTAGTGCTCGCCGGGTAGCAGGGGAGTGTAGCGCACCTTGTAGCCCTCCTCGACCTCTGTGCAGTCCATGGCCACCTTGGAGGGGCCGTCGATGGAGACAGCCAGTGTGCCCACACCGGCATTGCAGGTGTTGATGATGAAATCGGTCTTATGTCCGGTCTTGACCTCATCCAGGCCATTGCCGCTGGCATGAACAGCAGCTGGATCGGCCACGTCTTTGCCCACCTTGATTCTGAACGGGGAGTCGGGTATGTGCACACCATTGAACTTGACGTGAATGGCATGGATGCCATTCTCACGCGGATAGAAACGCACCGAGTACATTTCACCGTCGATCACCTGGATGAAGCAATCGTCATCGGTGCCGGAGGGTGCCACAATCTTGGCATCCAGCTCGCCCTTGGCTCCATTCTTGCGCACCATGAATTGATAGGGGGCATCCGCCTGGATGTTACCCTGGGGGAATTGTTGCACCTCCAGTTTGTGGGCATCTCCGGCATCTGGCGACACGTACACCTTGAAGGGTGAGTCGGGTATGTGGCGGTCATTGAACTTCAGGCCCACACGATACTCTCCGGGCTCGGTGACCTTGTAGGCGACATCGCAGCTGCCGTCCTTGCGGTCCTTGAACTCTATGTCAGCCTTGCTGGGACCCTCCACGGAGATGGCTAATGAACCGCCGCCGGCTTCGCGTGTCCACACATTAAACTCGGCTGCCTCACCCACCACACCGCGCTCCAGACCCGAGCCGCCGGCCTTGACCAGATGGCTGCCGGAATCGCGCAACGGACCCACCGTAAACTGGAAGGGTGAGCCGGGTATGTGCATCTCCGAGTAGCGCACTGAGACGGTGTGCACGCCCAACTCTTTGGGCACAAAGTGCACCGAGTAGAGACCATCCTCAATCTCCTGGATCTCGGCATCCTCGGTGACGTTGCTGGGCGATGTTACGCAGGCGGCCAGATCGAAGGAAGTGATGCCGGGCATCTTGAAGGTCAGCTTGCACTGGCTGCCAATCTCTGTGATGGGCACAGCATCGCGCTCACGCTGAATCTTCTCACGCTTGCGATTGCTGCCCTCGCCGGCCACCTTGACGGTGAAGGGGGAGCCCTCCACATGATGATCGGCGAACTTCAGGTTGACAATGTAATAGCCCGGCTCGGTGGGCTTGTACGAGATGTTTAGAGTGCCATCGTCCTTGTCCGTGCACTGAATCTCCGCCTTGCTAGGACCCTCGATGGACACAGACAGACCACCGAAGCCGGCGTTGCGCGTATCCACGGAGAATATATTATCGGCATGAGTGTGGCCCTCCTTCAGGCCGGCTCCCGATACCTTGACCTTCTTGGCATCGCCCACCTCACGTTCACAGACGGTGACCTTGAAGGGGGAGTTGTTGATGTGCTTGCCCAGACGCTTCACCGACACCAGATGCTCGCCAATCTCGCGGGGAGTGAACGAAATGCCAATATTGCCGGTGGGCATGCGCTTGAGGAAGCAGGGCTCCTCCAGGCCACTGGGTGCCTGAATGGAGGCGTTCAGGGCGCGCAGATCATCGTCCGTAATGTCACCGGGCATGGTCACCTCAGAGCAGGAGCCCACCGAGATCTGATTACGCTTGCGTCCCTCGCCAGTGATTTTGGCAAAGTAGGGGGAACCCTTGATGTGTTTATCACCAAAGCGTACCGACACCTGGTACTCGCCGGGGGCAGTGGGCAAATATTGCACCGAGACGGTGCCGTCTTTGTTGTCATGGTAGTTGATCTACGGAAGATGAGGAACTGAAGAGTGGATTCACGGTAATGAGGGGATTACTTACGTCTGCCTTGCTGGGTCCTTCAACGGCCATGGTTAGGCCGCCGGCACTGGCACCCTTGGTGGAGATGGTAAAGTTAGCTGGTTCACCAGTAACGCCGTGCGTCAAACCGGGTCCATAGGCGGTCACATAGCCCGAGCTAATGGAGTCCACGTGGAATTTGAAGGGAGATCCTAGAGCAAAATGCTTTGAATAAAGGTTTGAAAATTCAAAAGCGATTCTCCACTTACCCTGCACTGGCTCGCCATTGTATTTGACCACCAGCTCATGAGAGCCCTCTTCGCGTGGATCGTACTTCACCGAGACGGTACCATCCCGATTGTCCTGAATAACGGGTTTGTCTACCTTACCGCTGGGCATTCTGACTTCAGCTGGAAGTGGATAATAAACAGATTAAGGATTAGTTTCTATACGCTTAGTTGGGTGGTGGGTTTCTCATACAATGCAATGCAAAAGGCATCCAATGTCCCATTGCGCCCTCTTCGCACGGTCTGTTATTTCTTCAGAAATGCAAAATTAAAGCACCGCTTCTTAGCGAAGCAATAGAAGGCGTGCGGAATAACGAACCCTAAGAACAGATTGTTGTTTTCTCAGATTTGAAAGCCCTTCAAATATTATAGAAAATTGCTTTTAGTCGGAAAAACTTTCGTTACTTTATTGATAGCGTGATCAAACTCAATTCTTATTTATTCAATCATTATTCACACCTAGGAACCCGCGACACAGTTCCTAAAAACGGTGGGGGAAATTTCGGACAGGATGAAAAGTCTAAATTACGGGCGGTACCGAGCTTAAAAACTATTTTTCTAACACTCAGGAAAATCTGCACTTTTTTTAAAATAATTATTGAAATTATAATTTTTAAAATTATTGAATTCTTAATGACATTCAAGATCCCACATTGATCAGATGTATTTAATGTGCTATAATAGCTCTTTCCATTCATTTTTTACATTCCACGATAAGCGGTTGAGCTTCTCTACCTAAGCTTATGAATGTGGGATCCTAAGGAATCGCAGTGCCCCTAGGGCTCATAGCCCTCACTACATTATACCCTGTACCCATTAAAAATGTGTGAAAGGGGATCATGAAATTGTGGAAATGTATGTAACAGCCAGAAGGAAGCACCTCCGACCCCATAAAGTATATATACTAGTATATAAGTACTTGAATCAAGTACAAACGGTGTCAACAGTACGAGGTAAGTACGAAAATACTTGATTCTAGTACAAAGTTCTTATTTTAAGTACGATTTTTTCAATCCCAAAATACTTGATTTAAGACTGTTTCGGATTAAATTAAGTACATTTCGGACTTTATATTTCGCTTGTAATGGTCTTAGGCTCAACCCAATTTACTCTTCATATAAGTGAAAAATATTCTTAATTGAAGTCTAATAAATTTTAAAGCCTGCGCTACATTCTGGAAACAAAACAAAAGATCATAAAATAGGTACAAAACGAGCTTGGTTTAATCTCATAAAATAATCCGTAAAAGTAACCAAAGACTAATTTGATTATACTGTAGGTCTGATATCTACCCTCATAACCAAAGTGTTAGAACCAGGAGAGAATTTTAGGAACCGATTCGGCTTAAAATAATTCTCATTTTCGCTAGCACACTTTTTGGCATTGTAAGTTTATTTTGTTCTTAATTTAAGAAATATTTGTTCTCATTTTAATAACATTAACTGTCGTTTTTCGATTTTAGAATGTTTCGTCCAAGAACACAACATACTTTTGATTTTAAGTACAAAAAGGTATAAGTACTATGCCGATCAACCTAGAATTCTTTTCTTCGAGCATAGCTTCGGCTTGACCGAAGTTTATATACACTTGCAGCCTTCCAAATCAAGCTCACCGAAATTTTGTTGAAACTGATAGTATTCATATCCAGGGAATCAAACCGAAACGAATTTCGGTTCCGGTTCCCGTACGTACCGAAACTAACGTTTCGGTAAAAGGTTCTGTTTTGGTTCTGATAATTTTTTTCGGTATTCGGTTCCGGTACCTTTTTATTTCGGTATCATATCGGTACGTACCGGTATGGACCGGTAAAACTAACAGAAATTTTAAAACTTAAGTCCAAACAAAGTGGTTAAGCAGCAGTACACATGTATGTGTATATAAATTATCAATTTTATTTGTGTGTGTTTGCCATAAAAATTATACATGTTTGTATTCATAAGATGATTAAAATGATATTTTATTAACAATGTCTTCAAAAAAATTATAAATTAGTTACAAAGAAGGAAAATTAATGATTATTTCTTAGAAGCATGATAGCGGTCAATGTATTTCCGTCTAACTGATTTCTTAGCGGATTCATAATGAAGTTCACACCGGAAAATAAACGTTCTACGCTTACTTATGTAGCTGGAACAGTAGGAATAACTTTTGATAGTTCATACAATTCCGGAAACTTTGTCGAATTTTCTGACCACCATTTAAGTACATTATCTTTATTTTGTAAAAGTTTTAAGCTCAGGAAAACCTTGATTGATGCCATTAAACTGTTTTGTGAAAATACTGATGTTTTTGTATTGTCGTGATTCTTTTCATATAAATTCATATATAAATCGTCTTCATCTCGACATTCAGACAAAGTAGTTGAGTCAGAGCTGATTTCCTCATTTATTTGCAATTGAACAGAAGTAGAATAAATTCTTGAAGATATATCAGTCAAAGCCGTTACACATGTACTTTTCTGTTCAGAGTTTAGCCTGATACTATAACGAGGGTCTAAGAAAAGGCCACATAGGAATGTATTATTTTCAAACAGACTGGTCTCGCGATTTTTTATTTCACTGAACAAAATTTTTGGGAAGCCAGAATCGTTTTTTATATAAAGCTAACAATTGAGCCAAGTTGGGTAAAAATCCGCCAAATCTAACTGCTCGATTCGCAGTCTAGTTGTTGCATTCAGAACCAAAACCGTACCGGTACAACGTTTAGGTTCTTTTCGGTCTTTTCGGTTCTAATAATATCGGTTCTCGATAAAATATTAAAATATCGGTTCCGGTTCGGGTTCCGGTTCTGAGTTTCAATCGGTTCTTTTCGGTATACGGCTCCGATTCCGATTTGATTCCCTGTTCTTAACTAAAGGAGTAGAGTCTCTCTCTAACATTGTTTTCCTCGGTAGAACTACATTTCCGACCATTCATTCCTATGGCGGATTTTCAACTGACGGAGGAGTTAGCATAGAAACAGACGGGCACCCGGACATTTCTTTATCATTTTAGCTCTTCATGCTGATCAAGAATGTATATTCTTTATGTGGTTCGAGATGCTTCCTTCTATGCGTTACAAATTTAATATACCCTCTGCAAGGGTATAAAAACATTGGTATTTCGCAGCACCCACATCGCGTGGGTGAAGCATTTTCAGTTGATGTTTATCGAAAAATATCATAATTTCATTTTTATGTTCCAAATTTCGCATGCCATTTTTTTTATGGACCCATCTATTTTTGTATGGAAAAACTTCAAACACATAGTCGATTCTGAATCTAAGTATAAATGTGTCACAAAAAAGTAAATTAATTGGACCAAATGTTTTTGCACTCGGAACTGTTGGAAAACTTAATGGAAATTCTTGAAGAATTCTTGAACTAATTATCACACGCGTTCGCCACTTCATTTGTTTATTTTTATAATATTTTCTTCATACATAATTCTTAATCCTTTTTCTTGGTATTTTGGAAGTCGGAGTCCAACAGAATTCACTTCTTAGCACGATGAATGCTTTGCATCAACTGAGTGGCTAGTAATATTTCAAAGACACAAAGTAAATTTCCCACAACGCCTATAATTGCTTTTAAACTTTCCCGCGGCATCAGGAAAATAAATAAAAATAAAAAACATCATTCCCGAATAACTTTGAGGTCAAATATAGGACACACTTTTTATGACTTTATGATATGTTTGTTAGCTATGTATGTGAATATGTACATTTACTCCCCATTCTACACATTTATACGTATTTAGGCGACTTCTCTGATCAGATGCTGGAGTCTACAATGTAGAACAAAATGTTTAGCACGTGCATAAAAATTATGATTTATATTTAGATATTTCTCTTTTTATTTGGAAAGTGTATTTATAGAAAGAAAGAAATATAAGTAAATCAATCCCAAAAATGTTTCACTTTCTATATCGAGAGGTTCATTAATTTTCGGTTTTTTAAAATAAGACAGATGGAAAGACAAATGTTGTGTTGACAGAAATTTCATCTGGCTTGAATTAAATGGGCGTTGTCTGTAAACAAATTTAGAACAATAAGTTATGGACTTAAAGCAGATCAATCTGTGCAAAACAGATTTAATGCTGAATTTCGCGTTAAATTTTTTTTTTTCCCCTTAGAAACAATATACTAAAGTCGTGCAAATGTATGTAACAGGCAGAATCATTTCCGACCAATAAGTATTATATTCTTGATCAGCATAACAGCCGATCATATTTTTCCGTCTGTCTGTATGAACACCTAGATCTCAGAGATGGTAAGAGATAGAGGTTTATTTGGGCAATATGCAAGTTTGTTTCAATTTTGGCCACCCCCTCCCGCCCCCGCAATTTTGAAAAAGTTATATCTCCTACAGTTTTAAAGATAGAGGATTCGCACCATCCAGAGATAGTTAGTAATTAGCAAAATGACTCGATTTGCCGAAGAAACGAAAAGATCGGAGAACGGTTCTCAAGTTATAAGCAAAAATGAACCAAGCCCTCCCCGCTACCACCCTAAGAAAATGTTGCATACTTTTTGGATGGTCACACTAAGGAACGCGGGAACACTGTTAAACATGTTTTTTCATCAGTAACGGGTATATCGAAGTCGGTTAGAGCCGACTTTAACTTACGCTCTCGTTTGTTGGGGAAACAGCGCAACGCTACCAAAAGACGGCCGACCACTCTTTTCTAAGCTGTGATTACTTACTTTACTGGGACTTAAACTGGTGACTTCGAAAACTGAACCCACACGGACGACGGCACCTTAGCCCACTCGACTATCCATAGCAAGATCTGGCGTCAAAATCATACTCAAAAATGTAAGCAGTTAGCATTTTGCCACTTAGCAAGAAAAAAGGGCCGTGCTCAAGTGGACAAGACATTCGCTCAAAAAAAGTCGAGGCATGGGGTCAAGACCCGGTAGGAGGAGGAGGTATAGCTGCCATCAAACAAAATGGCAGGCATATTTCTACTCTAAGGGTACATAAAATTCGCTCGAGCCGAAGTTAGCTTCCCTCTATTTATTTCTAATTAATACTTAACTGAAACATAGGGATTTTTATTTGCGAGAGACGCACCAAGATCTTACACAGAACCCTTCTAATGAAATCTTCTAACAAGTGACTGAGTGAATCGCTCAGGAATTTTTGGAAAGTTTAAACCGAACCTGAACCGGAACAGAACACTTTTTTCCTCCCGAACCTGAACCGAAGCCAAAAATAGTTGAAAAGGGTTCGGTTCAAAAAGATGTTCTATAATAGAATTTATATTAAATTTTCTTAATCTGCTATAAATGTCTGTGTCAAGTTGTTGCGCTCCGGCAGAGAACTTTCTATTGATCATAACTTGACCATCGGGGCTTTAAGCAATGTTGGTTGAGGGATTTGCAAAACTTACTAATAGATGGCGCCACTACTGCGACCATTTGGTAAGCCAAGTCATAACTTGAGTAAAGTTCAACCGATGTTTTTCATTACTTCGGCAAATCGATAAATAATCTAGAATACTAAGTATCTCTAGAAGGCGCGAAGCATCTATCTATATTAACAAAACCGGTTATTAGTATTTGGGTTATTTTGGTTTTTCCCGACTAGTAAAAGTGCAGCGAAGACATCTATAACTATATATATTCTAAGATAACAGCAGATATATAGACTTGTCCGTCTGTCCGTCCGTCCGTCTGTCTGTATGAACACCTAGATCTCAGAGATGGTGAGAGATAGAGGTTTGACATATATGGGACAAATGCTTCTTTTATCTGCACGCAGATCAAGTTTGTTTCAAATTTTGGCCACGCCTCCTCCAGCCCGCGCAATTTGGAAAAAAAGTTATATCTCCTCCAGTTTTAAAGATAGAGGAGATTCTAGAGATAGTTGGTAATTAGCAAAATCAATCGATTTGCCCCGAAAGAATGATAAAGATCGGATGAACGGTTCCCCAAGTTATAAGCAAAAAAGTGAACCAAGCCCTCCCCGCTACCACTCTAAAAAATGTTGCATACTTTTTGGATGGTCACACTAAGGAACGCGGGAACACTGTTAAACATGTTTTTTCATGAGTAACGGGTATATCGAAGTCGGTTAGAGCCGACCAACCAAGACCGCATATCAGAAAGATTTAAGATTTGGCGTAGACCCTCGTTTAGTTTAGGTTTAAGCGCGCACTAAGAATTAAAATTTTGAGAAATTTACCGCGAAGTGGGTGAAAAAGGCAAATAAAAGTTTCTATAGGTTAATTGATATATGGCAGTTTGTCAAAAGAAGAAAACTAAAAGGGAGTTCAAACATTATCAACAATATACACAATCTGTAACAGTCGCAAAGGAATAGCGCTCTCAATTGTTCTCACGACATTTACGTTCTTATGACAACAGGAGCAGCCGTGCTCTGCAAGTAGTACCAACAACAATAACTACATATGTACATTATGTACATGGGTGTGGAGCAAATCTCTTTTACAGACGTTCGAATAGGGAACTAAAACTAACAAAATTTTGTCTTCGCGACAGATTTTTTTGGCTACGCTTTTGTCTTAGCATATTGTTTTTGCGAAGTCAGCCGCTTTTACCATTTGCCGTAGCAGCAAGTGGGTTGTGTATAGTGGGATTGTTATAGGGGAAAGGGGGGGATTTTCCTTTAAAATATTCAGTTAGACAGTGAACCACAATCCTTTTATCAGCTGTAAACTCGAAATTGTCTAAAAGATAAAATGAATTTAATCATATTTATATCCAACAACTAAATTTCTAAAATTTCGTAAAATTTTGGACGAGGACGAAGTCTTGGTGGTTTCAGCTAGTGTATGTATGTATTTGTGAGAGAAAAATGTTTTAGGCACATTCTATTTGTTTCGTGTGCCTTTATGCTGGCCTTACATTGTATCACAAAGTGTCATTTCCCAAAGCATTTAGTACTTTTACAGAATGAGATTCTAAGTGGAGCCGGTTTAGTATGCATGATTTGATCATAGTGAACCGTAACCTTAAATTTGACCCATTAAAGGGTAAAATATCCCTTCTAAACTATCGCTTCTCTAACTGAAATGCTATACTTTTAACATTCTCTTTTGAATCACTTAAAGTTGTAGAACAAAGGTGTAAACAGGCTATGCGCTAGCAGCACATTTGTTTTCGTAAAGCACCGACTCAAAGACAATTGGGAATAACTTTGCATTTCGCACTCGCTGTTTTTTGACAAATGATCTGGTTTATATGTATTTACTATTGACGTTATGTCATGTCACCTAAAATATGATGACTCATTTTGTATAATTTGTTTATCATATTATTTATGCCAGTTAATTATAGCCAGCCAGAAATTATATAGAATCATAATCATAAATTTTAATTTTATTTAATGAACATTTAGTTCTTGGAAATGTTTGCACATAAAATTCTGTCATAAATATTAATCTATTTCAAGCATTAAGACCTATTCTTGTAGACTTTTTGATCCATCATGTTGCTAAGAAAGAATAAATAATTTAAAAAACAGACAAAGAGAGGAATTTGGAACAAAACAATGGAGGTAAACAGAGATAAATCAAGAAAGCGTGTCGCGTGCCTGTCTAAACATAAAAGAATTTTACCACCAGAGCAGATTTTTTTGTTTGAAAAATTGCAAGATTTATGTTCTTATTTATGGGCTGCCGGACAAAAAGCAATTAAAAGAAGATTTTGCATTTACACTCTCATCGAGTGCACCATCGAAACAATCAAATTCCCATAAATATTTGAATATGAAAACATTTTCAACAGCCGCTTCTCAGCTGTTCAATGTTTTCTTCTAAAAGTGACATGTAAGCCCGAAAATATTTCGAAAAAGAACTATGCAAATTAACGATATATTTTGTGTCAAGTGCTTTCGATTTTGATAGAAAACAGCCATACAAATGGCAAAGCAAAACTTTTTATTAAAAAATTCTTAAGGAAAATGAAAGATTATTTATGTTTGAACATTTGCTGCTGTCTGTCTTTATGTCCGCCATTCCCTGGCCAAGATTACCTGCCAGATCTGGCCATTGAAGCATGGGAAATGGCTGCGACGCTGGCATCTAATGGGCGCTAGCAATACAAATGAAAGATTTAATGACTCTCAGACTGTTATAGGCAGGCCCAACGATGGGATATATATGTTGACGATATATCAGCGAAAGTTTGCCATTTGCGCATGGCGAATAAAATGAACACTAGTTGACCAGAAAATTGTTTCGAACCAAGTAAATTTAGTGAATTTGATTTGAATCATTATTTCCTAAAAGTTGTGATTAATTTGTGAAGCTAAATAAGGTTCAGATCTAATACTTGAAGTTCTGAGAAGTCTTAAAGCTCATAAAGATGATGGACACGAAAGTACCTAACTCTGTCTAAAAGTAGCTCCGACAATCCAATCCGAAGCGTAGTTCAACGAATAGCTTTAAAACTCCCTAAGGTCGGGAAACTCTCAGGAAAAACACAGATTCGAATAAAGAAAGCCTAAAAACTTTTACATCCTACATTGATTCTATTTGTCATGAGAAGAGAGAATCGTTTTCGTGTGTCGACCAATTTGTACTTTGAATGGGTATTTTTGTATGAATGTAATTCTGTTTTGCACGGACGCTCCTTTATAGAAAAGCACACTTTTTATGTGAGCTAACAATGTCCAGTTATTGGGTTTGTGCACAGTCCGATACAGCTTTTGATTAAATTTATTCGGTCTTTGATATGTGCAGAGTTTTGTAAAAAGAATGTATTGATGGTTAATTAAGAGTCTGCAAAGTTTACCAGTTTTTTGTCTTAAATTTTCAATTTGATATCAGAAATAATATTACGAAAAAGTAAGGAATTCAATTTGAAAGGGAAACCCCGCTTGGAACCTTTTTCCACGAATCCCGAAGCAAGAATTTTTCATATTAAAAATGATCTTTCATCTTTAATAAAAAGAAAATCTCTTTTGCATTTTACAGGCTAAAATTTTAGTTGACTGATTACCAAAGCTTTTTTTTTGTTTCCAGCTGTTAACTTGTTGAAAATAATATTTATACTGGTTTATGGAGACTTCAAACCACCCATTTTTGAAGTAAACCCAACCGCGACTTCGGGTCAGTTTTTCACTTTAAATCATAGTCCGGCACGTTCTTGACAACTGTGTATACGACACCGCTCTGCAGCAGCGACGTTGACACACCGACAGAATTCGAACTTATACTGTTCTCTTTTACAACAACAAACAAGTGCTAAATGAGCGCGCTCTCGCATGGCTTAACACACACACGCAACTCGCAAATGAGCATGTGTGTTTCGCCGACCCCTGCTTTAAATTTTGGAGCATTATATTTCGACTTTGTCATAGTCACCCAATAGCCCTTTGCGCCCCCACACCTGTTAATCCTCTCAAAACACCAAACAACATTTGAGAACTGCTTAGTTTTAGTAAATGAGCATTTTATCTTCTAGGAGCTCTATACTATACTATCTATACTAGCTCTTAGATCAGAAAGAACAAACTTAAGTGTTGAAAAGGCTCGTTCTACTGATACCTGAGTTGCTGGAACAGCAAGTATAGTCAAAGCCTAATTACTCAAGTCCTCGTTTTTTTGACCTTTCCAATTGGCTTTAAATGATAAGTCTGTCGGCCAATTACAAATCTCACTGGAGACGACAAGTCGAACAATGCACGACAATGATTGATCAAAGATGAGAGGCAAAGTCAGAGAGCGTTCTCTCCATCAGCTACCCACCTGAGTTGAACCTGTTCTGTCTAAAAAGAATTGCCCTACAATCGCTGCTTTTCGCTAGAGAGATAGTAATCGAAAACAAACAGACTGCTCACATTCTGCATTACAATTTTAGAATTAATGTACCGTTCGTAATTGGAATCCAATGACAGCTCGGCTCTGGCATACATCCTTTATTACTAGTAATGCAGGCTGTGGGCACTCCGTTTACAAAACGGCCATGCATATGGTAAAGTAAAGCAGATTGTATGGGAGTATTTCCTTCATACTGATGGCAAAGTAACGTAGGAGTAATCCATTATGTACGGGGGTGCCATAGAATTTTCTACAGATTTTGCCGACGGTTGGTTTATAAATCTCTCGAAAAATTCGTTGGATGCCACAGAACTTCGACATATTCCATTTTCCTATAAGAAAACCTAGTTAGAACACCAGATGTCCATCTCTTAAAACAGGGCTGAATCTCTCGGCAAAAAATGTGCCCTTTTTTAGTTATGGGATAATTAGATGTTTAACTGAAATGTTTCGATTGTGTTATATGTTTAATGACGCATTTTTAAATCATAACTAAAATTTAAGTCATATTCTCCATAAATATAAGGCAAAAAATTAAAAATATGTTGGCGCCAAACATGAGGTTAGCTTGCAGCTCCTAATCCGTTGCCTGTCAAGTAGATGGCGCCACTGAGAAAAGAGCTTTGCTAAATATCCCAGCAAATCACGGGAGGTTTGAAACCAAACCAAAAGAAATTTCTGTGGCACCTACGAATTGGAATTCGGTTGGAATTTGGTCGGAACAGGTTTCTGTAGCACCCCAAGTTATGGCAATTTGCGCCGCTGGGTAATATTAGCTGTGGTCAACTTTCAGCTCGCTCTCTGTTTCAGCTTGCAAGTCTTCCCCTTCTCGACATTAATTCTAAGTAATTTTATTAACACGAGCAAAAAATAGGCACCGGAATTTTCCCGTGAAATCACTTTTGATGCATTCATTCAATTGTAACCATTGTATGTAAATTGTACATATGATTTAGGCTATTAATTGTACATATATACTGTGTTAGCTTTGGGAATTTATGTAACTTGGTGTATGTATATATACTAGAGCCCTGCATGAATCGAATCAAAGTTCCCCTTATTGTTTCTGATTTGAACTATCTATGAACTTCTACTCATAGCTCACAAAATTATTGATTCATTAAATTATAGCTCATGACATGATCCATGAGCTGTTTGATCTGTTTGAAATGATTCAGCTCAGATCAGCTCGACAAAGCAACTAGATCAATTATGCTCAACTCAAATAGCTCAAAGGGTTCAATGAATAGATCAAATAGCTCAGAGCCTAATTGTCATTCATTTCTGAGCAAATTTAAACAAAATTAATAACACAAGTTTACAAAAAAAGGCCAACTTTTGCAACAGAGAAATTAGCAATCGTTCCTTATGTATTTTCGGCCGCTGAACTCAAATAAATTGTCCGTTTTCTCCCAGCACGTCAGGTTTACGAGATATTCGCATAAACGTGTGTTTAGCGAGGTATCTTTACATTTGTTGGTCCTGTGGCCACATTAAGTGTCCTATTCCAACAAAATTTGTTTTAATGTGAGCTGCATTGAATAACGTTACTGAAAAACCAAACACGATATTTTGATTTTGTTGAAAAGGTACACATTTTTGGATTTTAATATTGAAAATGTGGTCGGGCGTCTGCAACCGAAAATACCGCGGTGCACAGTACTAGTTCAATTACTCTTCCTTGGGTCATACCCACTCTAATGCGGCAGATATTTGAGCGGTTGTCCCTCAGCTCGCCAATGAAACAACGTCCTTCGAGGGAGGACCGGAGCATAGCAAATTGCGAATTGGAAAAAAAACTTTTTTTAGATGGGCTCAATGTTTGACTTGATTCGAACCACTGGAGCTTGATCTGTTTGGAGCTTGATCTATTTGAGCTTGATCTGTTTTGAGATTGAACAGTTTGGAGTTTGATCTGTTTGGAGTCACTGAAAATTTGAGCTGACTAATTTAAACTAAACAAATTTTTGACATGATTGACTTGAACCATTTTTTTAAAACATAAATCAAAGGGCCCTTTGACTCCATATATACTCCAACAATAGAAGCAGTTCCAACTGGCCGACATGGGCAGCACCTCAAAAACTATATGAGTTATCTAGATATCAGTCAATTCGATCAGAACAGAATAATTCATGGTACCAAAAACTTGATGTGCCTCTTTCAAACTTTCCAAAGGAAATGGTCACACTTAAGTCTTAAGGACAAAGTGTGGAAAAGCATGACGAATTGTCATAGTTTTGCAAAAGAAGAGACCCTATTAAATGCCAGCTATGATACATTTTCACTTTAATTTCCTCGTTAAACCCAGTGAAAGTACATTTTGGGATTTCGATTCAATTCTTTCGCAATCTCAAATTATGATTCTTTTTGCATTCCTCGACTGCGTTGGACAGTGCAATCCATCATCCACGCACAGCCATTGAATGAAAATCTCTTCGCCAAACGAATTTTACGCTTTGTTGCAACATTTGATAATAAATCATAGAATATAATTTGCAACTGGCTGCCGTGGGGCGGCCATAAAACAAGACACATTTAGGAGACTTTTGGTAATAATTCAAAATTGCACTAACCAAGCACTGAACCAAGCGCCGGGGTCCTCTGAAAACTTGGTGTCACTTTTGTCATTAGCACAAATGAAACATTCTTGGGGAGCGTGGACGTCATTTCGTTTTTGGCAAGTTATCAAGAATCAACAGATTGAGCTCAGTTAATTTGGAAGTGGTTTACCTTGATGTGTAACAATTGAAAACGACGATTTGAAATTCAGTGGCATAAAATCTGAACCATTTAGTCCTTGATTCTCCGGTATGATGGTCTCATTGAAGTAAACGGTTGTGCGTTCAAGGTGATCGCGTTCGGAGACGGTCACTTTATAGTACTGCGGTCGAAAGTAATATGAGTGGTCTGCCCAGGTGGCTTCCGGCGCTGCTGGTTTCTCCGTCAACCAACTGAAGTGCATGTTGCCGTTTGATGATTTTCAATTAACGCGATTTTTATATATATTTTGAAATAAAGACACTTAAAATTTAGAACAATTTAATTTAACAACGACTAAGTTTTTTTTTTGGTTATAGAGACTGTGCAAGCAAGGATATGCGTTCAGAGTGGAAACAGTGGTGGTCAAAAATATTAGTCACACTGCTGTGGACAACGCATATCCTGGCTTGCGGACAGCTGAGAACGACACTCACAAAGTTATATAATTAAAATAGTTATGGAACAATTTCTTGTGTAAATTTGTAAATGTCTTTTGGCTATGTCCTGCGCTAGAGAGTCCTTTGAACACACGCTAAAAAAATGGATTATTGATTGCTGTGCACTTGAATTAGTTGCTTAATTTATGTGTCATTTGTTTCTTTTATTTTTCTTTTTTGGTGGGCGAACGCTTTTAATTGCCAGCGACGGTTCGTAGGTCTACGCGTTTCCACGTCCCGATTTCAAGTGAACATAGACAGTTCCAAATCGAAATTAAGGCCAAAATATAAAAACATGCCAGTTCCTACCACAAGATGCGTCCGGCAGCGCAGCGGCAGCGATGCCAGCAGCATTGATCGACCACCTCTCGCACACAGACGCAGCAGTGTTGCGGATTTTCGAAAATATGGCCAATGCCTTTGGAGGAGGGGCAGCGCCAGGGGGTGGGTGGGGGGCCCTGCCTTTGCCATAGCACAGAATTATAAAAGATGATAAAATAGATGGAAAATTGGGAATATTTCCCAAGCGAAGACATTCAGAGATGCGTCGGTGTGCGATGTGGTCTCGGCATATGTATTAATGCTTTATGCTGGCTGCTCCTCCTTAACAGTTTCGAACTCGAAAACGATTTCGTCTGCTTGGGTACTTTGGGTCAACTGCATACATCCAGAGAAATCAAAATTTATGACTTATTGCAGCCAAAACGACATAAAATTTATTAATATTTGACCATTAAACAGGCGGGCAAATGTTAAAAATAAAACCCAGCATTATACATACAACTGTACGAGTATATGCAGACAAAATCAAATGGTTTTTAACTATAAAAATTCGTTAAAATATCGTCTTTTGGAATGCCAAAAATGCGTTAATCATTCTGCTTATATACGTACATACATGCATGCATACATACAAATGTATTCAAATGATGAGAAATTCATAATAAATGAGGGGAAATTTGTTTATGTAATCAATTTTGTCAATTGAAAATCAATTTATGCAAGTGTGCCCAATAAATGGGACATTACTGTAGGCACTTGAAAAAACATCACTAAAATAATATCTAAACATGCGAGTGCGACAAACAGAAATACAAAAATGGACATGGGGTACACAAGGTACAGAAGCTTCCTACGACTAATCGACAAGCTGTTTTATTTTATTAATCTACAAAATGAATTTGCATCTTTTAGATATTACAATCTGCCACTTAAACTAAATCGTATATCACTCAAAGCGATTTAAAATGCTTTCTGTTGTACAGTTATATCTTGAAGGTGAGAAATCGGCCCTTAAAGTGTTGTCCTTTAAAAATGAACTTTTCTTTTTTCTAATAAATTGCCAGCACAAAAGAATGAGAGTAGAATAACATTAAGTTGGTTCAATCAAGTTAGAAAGTCGGTCAAGCCTGACTGTAATATACTCTATACCTGCAGTAGCAGCACTGCTGCTGCGGTGCGAAAGCGAACTTTCTTTTGGTCATAACTTGGCCAATAGATGGCGACACTACTTGATCGCATGAAGGGATGCCAGCGATATGAGGCGTGTGCCATCGCTGACCGCGGAAAGTCGCGCGGAATTTCGTCATCGTCGCTTCGATCAAAATCATTTCAATGTATTAGCAAGTAGTATTATAATTAAATACTACATTGGTGACCCCTACTGAAAGAATATTTAACAATTAATCATTTAAATGGTTATAGTTCGCGACGAGAATCTGTAGCTCTCAATACACACATACAACGGGCACGGCGCGTCGAAACAAATTCAAATCAGCAAAAGTGAAGTGTGCATAAAACATTGAACAGAAATCTTCAAACGAATATGCAAGCAGTTTTCTTGCGAGCCCGCTTACACACATACAAACATGCTTAGCTAAGCTACCACCAGGACTTGCGTATTCCCATCCTGCATTTCTGTGGTTTTGCTAATGGAATTTTTTTAAAAAGTTATAAAATTGTGTACTGCGTCGCAGCAACAGCATCATGTGCCACCGCCTCGCCACCACAGCGTGTGCCTCACTGTATGCCTACGACACGGCAGCAGCAGGGGCTGGTCACATCCAGGCCCGAGGCCTTGCCGGCGCCGGCTTGAGCAGCATCGCCACCCCTACATTAGCGCCAGTAGCAATCGCTGGCCCACTGCGGCCCCCAATGGCCAGACCCGGAAGTACCAGCATTCCATCTCGTGGTCAACAACATGACCACGGATGGGGGCTCGGATCTCGATCACGGCGCCCATGACAGCGGCTGCCGCCTCCTCCAGCATAACCACCCATGTTATGATACAATCAGCACATCATCGCATCCAGTGAAGAA
Source organism: Lordiphosa stackelbergi (assembly GCA_018904235.1). Classification (NCBI taxonomy): domain Eukaryota; kingdom Metazoa; phylum Arthropoda; class Insecta; order Diptera; family Drosophilidae; genus Lordiphosa; species Lordiphosa stackelbergi. The sequence goes on from JAEIFU010000037.1 coordinate 147,407, forward strand.
TCAGCAACAATTCGATGGATTCGTCGACGGGCGACCAGAGCCTGGCCTAGCCACGTCATCGACCTCGACCCGTGAGTCCCTACTCGGGGTACAATACTTAGAACAACAGACTCATCCATCTGAACGCTCAACCAGAGCAGCGATTTTGGAGTCCTCACGCAGTTTATCGACGTCACCAGGACTCCAACGAAGAGGGAAGCTAACTTCGGCTCGACCCATATATATATGCCTGCCAGTACTATAGAGTTGTTCGATTTTCATAAAAATTTTTGGAATTATAAGAAAGCTTAGAGAACTTATAAATACGAGGTTTGGAGACAAGTTCGTGGAACTGAAATGTTGGTAGATAAACCAACCCCTGTACGTACTCGTCCGGTGCGCTCGACCGAAAACATTGCCAAGTCAGCCGTGGTGGTCATTTGACCGAACGAATTTAAAAAGGAAAAAAGTCATTGATTGTTTCCAAAACGTCATCTTCCGATATGGGAATGATGCCGTCATTAAGAATCGAAAAAATGGAATCAAGAGTGAATTGGTCATCCCATACACTCTTTGGCTTAGAACTGGCGCTGAAAACTTTTAACTTCTTTAAACTTCTGAGAAAACAATGGAATATAAAAATTTTTGGGCTCAACTGGGATTCAAACGCACGACCATGCGCACTGAACACGAATGGAATCGTATCTCAGAGCATACCACCATTCCCATCGGTTGCTGCAGCATTTCTTGAAGGCTTCTTATATTTCTTCGCTCTCGCTCTCTAAATAATGGACATGTGATCTCGAAAGGGATTGAAGTAAGCACATTTGGAATAATACAAGTTCGACAGGCATGGCCTAATCCTTAAAAGATTGAATTGTGTAGAATATCCTGGAGGTCGAAGTTAAACTTTCTTACTCTTACTCTACCTACTCTAGAAGATATCCGACCCATAGATATCAGCTCTACTCAAGTTATAGCTGTACATACAATGGTTCAGTAATGAGGACCAACGTCAGGATTAACAGGGTTTTGATGCAACGACACCTAAATGAGAGAGTAACTTGTCGCTCTCAGCCATCGGAACATATTGGAAAAACGATGAATTTGGGCCCGACATATAAATTTTATTATGGTATTGATGTAGTTTTCACCCTTTTGGATAAGTTTGACATTACCCTCTTCACTGACCACAGTGGGAATAGTCCATCATAAACTATCCAAGTATCAATGACGAGCGTCTAGCAATGAAAAATCAATGCTACAAATGCGCAACAACCAAATGTCATTTGGCCAAAACGATTCATTTACAACAAACCGTCTTCAAAAGAAATGGAGCGCGCCATAAAAACCGAACGAACCCACAACTAGACGACACTTAACACAGAGAGGGAGAGGCAGGGAGAGAGAAGGAACCAAGAAAAAAGCCCCCAAATGAAACGTGGCGCGCCGTGTGATCTTAATGATGAGCCCAGACCCCTTTATGTGTGTAGTTGGCCTAGCCATGCGACGAAAATGTTTGAAAATTGCATGGAAGCGTGAAAAATCGAACAAATATTTGGTGAAAATTTATTTATTGATTCCCAAAAAAAAACCAACTTGCTCTTTTGAGCCAAAAATCTCATTAATCATGTTGAAAATTTTAATGAAATTGTAGGCAAACATTTTGCGACTCGTAAATAGCTCATCAACCCACTCAACCAGACACATTGCAGTAATTAACGTGCATATGAAAATTTTATACCTAATTACTTTTACGCAGTCAATGAACGCGAAACCAAAGAAAAACAGGCTAAATAAGATGAGTGGACCTCCCAAAAAGTAATTTGCGCCATTGTCTAATAAAGTTGTCCGACTGTCAACGTTGCGCCCGATAAGCCGTCAGCTGCCTGTCTGTCCGTCTGTCTGTAAGCAGATCTTTGTCGCGGGTCCGTTGACACTTGTCCACATAAACGCGTCGCCTCACGAAACACATTTTCAAAAATATTTTTGTATTTAAATAATCCACAATCTTGTGACAATGGCCACATTTTCGATGCTGGCACTAAATATTGCAAGATGCATGAGGACAAGGCGCTTAAATGGCGCATAAATGTTTTCTAGATTAAACAAATAAAACTGTAGGTCTTTTGGTTTAATTAAAATGCTATTTTTTTGCTATTTTTATGAGTTATAAAAAATTATTTTAAACGTACCTGTAACGTTGCCTCCGGTTGTGGGAAGTGGCAATTTCTCAAAGGCCACACTACGATACGTGATATCGGATTTGCCGTTAAGAAGTTCGCTCTGAAAGTACATTAAGAAATTAATTTAAGAAAAAAACTAATTATTGTCAAAAATCAATAAATACAAGTAAGAGCGTTGCAGTCGAGTGGCCCGACTCCAAAATACCCTGTACAATTGAGATACACATACAAACACACAAACATACACATTTTTCAGAATAGATAGATATAAGGCCTAAGATGATATATGTTGTAACTTTTCATTTGTGGCTCTGACAGTCTGACAACGTGAAACAAACTTGAACTGGGTACGGTATGTTCATGCAAATATTTGTGTCTCTATCTCTTATAGTCTCTGAGACCGACGCGTTCATACAGACAGACAGACATGGCTAAATCGATATCGGTATAAAAGTATGAATTTTTGCCATCCTAGTTAAGTTCTTGTTATACCAAATGTACACAGAGTATAATGAGTATGTACAAATGTATCATCCGACCCCATAAGTAAAGGGTAAGTTTTATGATATTTGGTTTTTCAGTGCACATTTTTTGACACCTCACGCGTGATTTGTAACATGTGGCAACGCCAAAAATGCTCATTTTACCATGTCTAACAAATGAACAGCATTTAAAAAGCATTGAATTTTATTATCAAACTCGTGCTCTGCGAGAATTTTGTAAATGTGAAAAAATTGTCTTCATCTCATTTTTGGGTACGTCAAAATAGCCGAATTCGGTGTGAAGAGCAGCCAGAGGCAGTTTCAGAGCTTTACCGCGCGATGATTACCGACTTTTGTGTGACCGGAATGGAATAGTGGTGGTGGTTGAGAGCTTCTTGTCATAGATCTTCTGGACCTAATGGGGGCGTATGCAGTCAGGTAAAGCGGTTAATTGGTTCAACTTGGCGAACCCAGTCTCAAGTGGACTAACACTTTCTCGTGGTGACCGCGGGAATCAGAGCGATGCATCCGCAACGCTGCTGGCTAACGTGAGCGGTAAACCGCCCTTCCCTATAGGGTACAATAGGGTTAGGGTTAATGTGTCCGGTTTGGTACCCACCACCGTAAATAACCTTCACCAATGAAAACTGCGACAACTATGTCCTCTGACGGGGACGACTTCAATTCTTAGGTGCCAGAAATTTTTTTTTGGTTGGTTTCAAGGATCTAATGATTTGTTATAACCTGGAAAGCTCTTTCTCACTAGCGCCTTAGTCGAGAGATGGTGCCCTCCATGTAAGCTATCGGATTAAGGGATGGAAATGTCCTCAATGTTGCGCCAACAAATTAATCGAACGTTGATCACATTGGTGGAGAATGCGACTAAAATTGAATTGGATTATTGAAAAGTGCATATGCACCAATAACACAATCAAAAGAGTAGAACATTAAATTAACCCCCCTAAAATAAGTGAAATTTCTTGACTACAGCGCCATGTTTTTAATGGAACATCAATTAGAAGTTTGGTGCTCCAGCTGATTTTGTAAGTGAGAAACTTCGTCGCTCTGTCATCTCTTACAGCATTGACAGCGACTAGCCAGCTGCTCAGTACTGTGGCACCAAGAATTTTGAGAGATTTAAAACGTTAGTCTTTCTGTGCTCACCCCGCCAACAGATTAGACCAAGAGTCAAGACCCGCGATAAAGGAACATGGTCGTAGGTAGTACTAGATTTGAAAAAAGAGACATATATAAGGCGACCGCTGAAAGTCCCCCGATCAAGGAACACGAAATCAGGTTTTGTAATCGACGGAAGGCATTCATCAAGTGTACTAGACGTGCGCGCGATTCGAGGAGCTAGTATAGACTCGGAACATTGCCTTGTCGCAGCCTGTGCGGCACATGCCTCACGCTCTGGCACACGTCGAAAGCTAAACGTCGAGAAGCTGCAAACTGCAGAGAAAACGGTGCCTACATGAGAACTCTTCAATCGGGAGCAACGCCGGCTCTGTGAGGAAGTCGGAATGCGTGAGGAACCTCGCCATGCTCTTTTGCGAGTGAGACGCGAACAATTTTGGAATCGTCAGATTTTTAAGCCCAGAGTCGCACAATGCGAAGACGAACACGGGAATGTGGTCACAGATCCGCAAGTGGCACTTGATAAATGGAGAAGTTACTTCTTCAACCTGCTGGGAGGTGATGACGAACATGATGCAGCCTCTAGAGAAGTAGCGTTGCCACAGGAGAACTCTTGAGATCAGAGCAACAGGAAGTCTGTTAGCAGCCATACCGGAAGAACAAATCACCGGGCGCGGAGGAGCGCCTTTTTGAATTGTTCAAGGTTGAAGGCGAAGAATTGGTAAGGTGCACTAACTAAATTTGCCGCATATGGTCTGACGAAAGCATCCACGTCGATTGGAATCTAAGTGTTTTTTGCCTAATCTTTAAAAAGAGACCCTGCAGTTTGCTACAACTACCGCGGGATCAGTCTCTTTCCCATTGCATTCTGTCGCGCATTATGTGTGAAAGTCTAAAGCCGCTTATAAGCACGCTGATTGTACCTTTTCAGTGTGGCTGTAGACTTGGAAAATCCACCACAGACCAGATATTCACACTCCGACAAATCCTGGAGAACATCTACGAGAGGGGCATAAAAACATACCATCTTTTTGTTGATTATAAATCAGCCTTCGACACACCGATAAGGTCAGTGTTCTTTGAAGCCCTGTTTACTTTTGGTATACCAACAAAGTGCGTTCGACTTTGCATGATGACGTTGAGAAGCATTCAAAGCACCGTCAAAATAGGAACGAACCTCTCCGAGCCTTTAGATACAAAAAGAAATTTTAGCCAGGGTGATACCTTATCGTGCGACTTCTTTAATCTACTGATGGGAAATATACTGCGCCAGTGCCCAATTGCCGACAGATCGGGCACCATCTTTGATAAAGATGTAATGCTACTCGTATATGCCGATGATATTGACATTATTGGCAAAACTGAACGGGCGGTAAGCATAGTATTTTCAGAGATTGAGAGGCTTAGCGGTAAACAAGGACAAGACGAAGTACCTAGTATCTTCGAAACAGGAGTCTACGCGTCTTGGACAATTTGTTACAATGGGAGAGTACAACTTTAAAGTAGTAGAGGATTTTGTCTACCTCGGAACGATGATAACCAGCAACAGCAACAACAGCCTGGAAATCCGACGAAGAATTACACTCACAAACCGGTGCTAAGAGGCTCAGTAGGGAGCTCAAGAGCAGAGTAATCACGCGAGGAACGGAAATAGCGCTATACAAGTCGATTATTGTCCCAGTCCTGCAATACGTCGCAAAAGCATGGATAATGACACGAAAATAACGAAAAATTCTTCCGAGGATTTATGGACCTTTAAAAGTTGGCGATGATTTCCACATTTGAAAGAATACCGAACTGTATGAGCTCTATGGACATGTCACCTGGATGGACGAAGAAGCTCCAGTAAAAAATATACCCCTTTTTTGAAGGCGGCTGACTATGGAGGCGTCAAGAATAGGAGACCATCACTAAGATGGGACGACCAGGTGCGGGAAGACATTACCAAGCTTGGTGTGACCAACTGGTGCCAGCTCGCACGGAGCAGAAGCGACTAGAGGGAATTAATTGCAGAGGCCGAGACCGTCAAACGGTTGTGATGGCCAATAAAGAAGAAAAAATGGAAGAATTGGACTTGGTTGCGAAACCATGGACCAACTGAGAGACGAACTATTTTCAACCACGTTTTTGACCAATTCAAGACTATATTTTGTGGGGCTACGCGAAGTCTATCGTGTACAGGGAAAAGGCAGCCACAATTGTAGCACTGGAAGACAAGATTACAGCTGTCATTGGTAGTATGCCAAAATTGGAGCAAAAAATTTAATAACCTTTACAACTACTTCATGTTATGAAATAATTGCATTGGAAATTACTTTAATTCCTTTTTAGGTACAGTAATTAAAATAAATGTAAGGCAGCGTTTAAGCTATTATCATGTAGGCCTAACTATCAAACTATTGAAATTTAAAACATAACAAGATAGACTATGATATTATCATGTCTGTTGTATTGCTTCTTTGGCAATCGAGACCAAGTAAATTCGATTAAACTGTGTATATATTAATTGATTGAATTATCTGCTTACCTGTGTTGATTGCTGCACCACCTTGGTTGTGTGTTCCTCGACGTATTCACTATGCGAGTACTCTTCGATACTTTCGACAGCCTGAGAGGTCAATGAAAATAAAATTGGAAATTTGAAAATGCCCGAGTAGATTTCATAAAACAACAACCAGCCAGCTCATTCAGTCGGCACTCTGGGGAATTGGACATGTTATTCATTTGTTCCGTATACTTTGCACTTGTGGCCTTTACTCTCGGTTTCTGCTTATTATTAAATTTGGAAGCAGTGATTGATATGGGCAAAACTTGAAAGTGTGAAACAATAGTGGAGAATACTTATATAGAGCACACACACAGACACGCTGCTAGAGGAAGTGGGAATGATTGACGCGAAAAGAATTTCCACAATTGCAGCTGTTACATAAGCACTTTATAATGAATGCCATTTCGTGCCATATCCGTGGCCAAAATCGGAAAAAGTCAAAGATACAAATCGCTATAAAATATTTGCGCTATTAATAAGAGGTACACAAATGCACGGCCAATCAATAGACCAGGAGAAATATAAAAAAATCAAAAAATCAAATTGCCAATAGGCAGCAGAGCGACAGTTTGTGGGTTATGTGTGGACGACGGACGGATTGTACATATGTAGAACATGCATCAAACGTCACAGCATTTGGAATCAAAATCTTTTCTCAACACAACGCAACGCACGATCACAATCAACTACTACCACCCAACTACGACAACGATGCAGGACAATCTATGACTAAGTATCGGTCAGTTGGTTGCCACCAGGTCGACTAGCCAGCGCTACTGCTGCTCTGCTTCTACACACTCTACGCCATTTTTATAATAATTTCATTTTCTTATTTTTAATTACTTGCGAATTTTGTGTTCATTTTCATATGCAGTGTGCCGTGCCAGGCGGCGTATTTTGTTGATTCTGTTGATTTGGTTGCAACCTGCAACACGGGCTAAAGCAGCGTGGGTTGTCAACTGAAAACCATTTACATGGCCTATTCATATACATATATATGTGTACTACATAGTACATACATACAAAGTTTTATAAGTTTCTAAATTTGTTGATAGGCGGCACTCATAAAATTTCGAAATTTCTACATTCAAAGTTCCTGCTGCTGCGGCTGCTGATGCCATTTGGACTAAAAGTGTGAATATTTATAATGTTTGAGTTTTGGTTAGACACGTGCAAACTTATGTTATGGCTATTAACTTGAGCCCTAAAATAAGCAAGCAATCTGAAACTAAGTGGCGATGTATATACTCCTTAAGCGAAATAAGACGTTTGAAATCGTGTGACGGAATCGAAAACGAGTTTAAATACTTTTTAAGCACTGAAACCAGTTTGCTGCTATAATATGGATCGGTAAAACCGATCGCTACCTGCCCTAACACTTGTCACATATCTTTAAAGAGACTCTGACGATTGTGTAATGGCAAAGCAAATAGCTCTAAATATTAAGAAAAGTTAGCCTTCTTTGATGTAATTTTACAGGTTCAATTTGATAAGAGTTTCTTTTTGGAGAATTTTGACAGTCAGAGAATAAAGTAAGTCGAATAATTTAAATATTTGGCGGTCAATTTTTAAAAAATTTTTAATCGTAACACTAAGTACAATAGTACTAAGGAGCTTAAGTTGGCAGTCATTAAGGCATGGAAAGTAGAGCTGGAGAAACAGCGATGTATACTTACATCGATGTTTTCGAAGTTATACAATTTACATAATAAATAATAAATATAAATTAACTATATATACAATTGTGATTGAAAATCACAAACTCCTCTACTACTACTGCCCCACAGGGAAACTCGCAGTTTTAATGTTAATGCCGTCAGCCATAGTATATATATAAGTAATAATATCCAAATACTGTCCTATAATGTGTCCGGTCTAAAAAGCAAATTATTAAATAACAAATTTTTTAAGTATACTAGCAATTTTGAAATTATATTGTTGTAACATTTGTCGAAAACAGTTCAGATATTTTTGAACACTACTTTTGTGGATACACCCTTCATTGGATCCCAGCAACCACAATATCAGCCCATGGAATAGCCAGTGGTGGATCCCTTTTGGCAATAAAAAACGAGAGCGTAATTTAAAGTCGGCTCTAACCGACTTAGATATACCCGTTACTCATGAAAAAACATGTTTAACAGTGTTCCTGCGTTCCTTAGTGTGACCGTCCGAAAAGTATGCCACTTTTTTTTAGGGTGGGAGGGGTGGTAGCTGGGGGGGGCTTGTTTCACTCTTTTGCTCATAACTAGAGAACCGTTCATCCGATCTTTATCATTTCTTCATTCATTTGCTAATTACTAACTATCTCTTAAAGGTACGAATCGTCAATATTTAAAACTGTAAAAGATATAACGTTTTTTCCAAATTGCGGGGGCGGGAGGGGGCGTGGACAAAATTTGAAACAAACTTGATCTGCGTGCAGATAAAAGAAGCATTTGTCCCATACATGTCAAACCTCTATCTCTTTCCATCTCTGAGATCTAGGTGTTCATACAGACAGACGGACGGACAGACGGACAAGGCTAAATCGACTCGGCTGTTGTTGCTGATCAAGAATATATATACTTTATATGGTCGGAAATGATTCTTTCTGCCTGTTACATACATTTGCACGACTTTAGTATACCCTTTTACACTACGAGTAACGGGTATAATGAGCTGGTGCGCAGAAATATCTGTTCGTTTTTACACGTCCAAACCAGAACTATCATCGAAGTAAATACATAACTAGATCGATTATATATTATTCCGGTATAAATCAACTGCAACAGGTGGAACGAGGACTTTGAACAGCTGTACGACTTCATGATGGAGGTAAACTAAGAAAATTCCATGATTTTAGGAGACTTAAACGCAAGAGTTGGCACGGAACAAGGAACTTCGGAACTATCTTTCAGCAACTTTTTAAACACTTCTCGTAATGCACTTGATGTCACTAAAGACGGGAAAGGTATAAAACTTTTAGAGATGATGGAAACACTCAACCACACTGTACTAAATGGTAGAACGCAAGGCGACGCATCAGGAAACTATACTTTTATTAGTGGTGAAGGAAACTCAACAATAGACTAGCTTAGTTAGTGGTGTCTGGCACATCTATACTACAGATATGTCGGTTCAAGCTCAAATTTTCTCGGACCACCTGTCGCTCTCAATCTCAGCAAATCTTGGCAACATGCAAAATGAAAGAAATATTAATAACGAACTGCTAACAAATCTTCGCTGGATTGAGAGTTTCAAAGATTGCTACATCTCCAAACTGCGAGTGGAGATATGGAACCTAGAAGAAAACATAGCAGAGGAAACAGATGGAAGCCATTAAAAATGTTGCGAACTGTTTGCAGAAACCACGCACAGTTTCTTTTATACAACCATGTTTCGATGTACAGTGCGAAAAAGCTCGAAAGCAATCTTTTCAAAAACTCCAATTGGCCAGAACCTCAATAAAATCTTTAAGAAATTATGCTATGAAAAAAGAAATAAGTACTACTTCAGGTTAGGACAGGAATTGGCCACTATCACGGACAGCAAAAGATTCTGGGCTACAGTGAGAAAAATAAATGGAGCGTCAGCAAAAACTCACATTAATGCCTCTGCAATGGATCTAGCTACACATTTTGGCTCCTTCTTAAATAATCCCAGCGTTGGCATCCCATTTCCCAATTCTGTGACCATTGTTCACAACGAAAAACTGGATGCACTGATATCCTTAGCCGAAGTTGCACGGGCAATCTCAGGCCTTAAATCAAACAAAGCACCAGGAGAACATCGAGTGCCTGCCGAATTCCTTAAATGCGCCACGGAGGACTATCTTAACGCCCTCACCACTGAGCTTAATAAAATTGTTGAAACGGCTATTGTACCACCAAGCTTCATTTACCCCATTTTTAAGAAAGGAGACCCTACAATAGCTGCAAATTATAGGGGCATTTCATGCCTTAATGTTATGGTCAAAGTGTTCAGCTCTATTCTACTTAATCGTCTCACATGTTGGGTTTCGGAAAACAGATTATTAAGTGAGTACCAATCGGGATTCAGAGCAGGATATAGTACAGTGGATAGTATATTCACTTTAACGACCATCTGCAAGTCTTATCTAAAGGAAAAAAAGAAGTTGTACCTATGTTTTATCGACTTCAAGGCAGCTTTCGATACTATCAACAGGCACAGCTTAATTCACAAATTAAATGGACTAGGACTATCATCAAAAGTCTGCAAAATAATACAAAAGCTGTACTCCGAGAACATGAGTGCAGTCTGGGATGGTAAACATTTATCAGAATGGTTTGAAAACAATACAGGCGTCAAGCTGGGCTGCTTGCTGAGTCCACTACTGTTCTCTTTGTATATAGACGATATAGACCCTTTTCTTCCTGGAGGAATTAAATTTGCTGGTCAGACAATTAAGGCCCTTATGTACGCTGACGATATGGTCGATATTAAGAAACACATGCGAGAAAAACTGAGCGAATCAATGAAGGCAATCAACTCCTGCTGGAAGTCACTGCTTGGTAAACAAGAAGTGGCGCATAGTGTTAAGTACAAATACTTCACGGCAACGTCCAAAGCCATAATGTTTTACGCCGCTCCAAAAATTGTAGCAAGATATCTCATTGAGAACAGGCTCCAGTTTTTCCAAGAGTGGGAAAGGATAGGCAGTGAGCTAGATGTTTACATCAACCTCTCAACGAGGACTTCGTATATATCTCTGGCGGTGCAAAGCACTTTCCGAACGAGCTATAGAACACTAAACTTAAGCGTAGGAGATAATAACTATTTTAGCGATGAAAATACACTGCACCATATCAACTTAGTATGTCGCGCTCCCTCGTTTGGTGCGCTCGACCGAAAACATTGCCAAGTAAATGACATGAACCAACCTTTCCAATAAATGTTCAACCTTAGAAAAATATCGAGCCTTTTTTGTTTAAAGCAAAATTAAATTCCAATTTTTAATGGACCACCTTGTATACAGAATTGAATATAATAGAGCAGTCTGATAGATTAGTGACTTTTCCTAGCTCCAAATTTCTGGCTTAATGAAGTAATTCAAATTTATGTTGCTGGAATTATGCAACATTGACAGTAGCCTATTAAGAGATTAACAGATGTTAGAATACAGGAGCATTATAGTTTTGAATGTACTATGTTCTTTTTACGCCCTACAGACCGTATGTAAATTAAAATCAGTTTAAGTTAATTCAATAAAAATATCTTCCGCTCTTTTCTTTCTCAAGAGTTTTTTCAGTTTTTTGTTCCCACTCACAGAGACCACAATTCGAAACCTAATGAAGTTCTTTCTGTCATAATTGGACAGAAACAAAGTTTCCCTTTACACGGGAAGACAAGAAAATAAATTTTACAACCAGCTAATTGTGCAAATCTGTTAAACATTAATTTGTTAAGCAAAAACACAACAGACAACTCAATTAATCTTGGGTTCAAGAAGTGTTCGCCTGGTGAACACACACGCAGCTGCAGAAAATGTATTCAAATTGGGCATATTGCCCGCAAAAATGTTGAGTTGTTTCATTAGAAACAGTACGAAAACATTGAGTGATGTGTGCAGCATTGTTGTTGCACGCTGACGGCCAAGTCTTTGGACTTATGACACTTCATTTCTCATGCTGTCAGCATTCACCGAGGCATGTTACTTACATTAGTTTCTGGTGGGGCTGTAAGAGATCGTTGGGTTTTAGTGCAAAGTATACGGGTTAAGGAAAATGTTGTTAAAATTAGCAATTATTATATTTAGTTTTGGTTTTTGCTAAGGCCAATTCTGGTATTCAGTTGGTGGTTGTAACTAAATAAAGTAAATCAATAAACTACAAAAAACACACACGCACACACACAAACAACTTATATATATTAAGTAACTGAAGCAGTAAAACAATTGAATAATTTGTTCATTAAATGCATAATGTAAAACAAAGCGCAATTTGTAATTTAGCATAGCGGAGCATAATTTCGTGCAATTAAATTAAGAATTTTCATTTGAAGAAGAGATTTTTCTGAACTTGTTTTGTCTATTTTATTATGTTTGCTTTGGTTGGTTGTTCTTGTAGTCATGTTTTACAATGTTGCACTTAAAATGTATTCTTTTTGTTTTGTTGCCGTTAGAAAGATATGATAAATTGTTTGCATGTTTGCGGGATGAATTTAAAATTTGATATTTTTACGCACCAAACACACACACAAATCGACAATTGACTTGGACTAGTTTTCTCTTAGATTTATGTAAATATGTATAATAATTGCTAATTTTCAACAATTCCGAGTTGCGACTAGAATTCTCTCGTTTCTAAATTGGTTTTTTGTTTTTAGGCTACCTTAATGGAGAAGCTACCATTCGGTATATCCTTGCCACCGAATTTCACGTTAATATCATAATCTCCAGGATCGTTCAGGGCATAGAGTATATCAAAGAAGCCATCCTTCTCAATCACATCAATGTCCACAATTTCGCTGAAAGGAAAATTTAAACAATTATAGAAAAATCGCGTTATGGTGTATACATGCAAAATCTTGGTCGCAGCAAATTGGCTTTAAAAAGTTTTATTGCTTTGTAGAGACAAACATTTTATGAAATGAATTTTATTAATAACCTAGATTAGGATTGCACGGTTTGGATTGTAGTCCGGTTCCTTAACTTGTTATACCTAAGGTTTTGGTTCGAACCTTGATTCTAAGTTTCTGATAGATTGTTAAATGATTTTGCAATATTTGTTTTGTCATTATGCTTTATTTCCTTTTCAGAGTCGTAATATCTCGAGTTTGGATGTGATTTCTAAATCGCATATTTACTAGACAAAGCCACCATCCGGCATTTTACAATTATTTTTTTTTACAAAATCTGGAAAAATTGACTACATTTGTGAACCGAAACAAAGGATGCAGGGTATTAAAACTTCGGCACAGACGAAGTTAGCTTTGCTTTCTCGTTTGCTCGTTCGCTGTTTTCTTATAAATGAAAAAATCGTAATTTACCGTTCTCAAAAAAAAAAAAAAAAATATGATATGATATGATGAATATGATATGTAGATAATTCATTCATTTCCGACCACTTCAGGATAGGGTTTGAGGTCAAAAGAAACCAACTTCTTATATAGTATGAACACTTAACCCACGAGCAGGCAAAGTTGCGTACTCTACTCTATTCTGCTACGTTGTTGCTGCCTGAAATAATTGAAAGAAGTAATCTAACAAGGAACGACATACTTAGTAGGCCGTTAATTACAGTCTGCCCAGTTAAGTAAAAGTAAAATTGGCTTTACAGCCCCAAAGGGCCAAGCCAAGCTTCTCTTAATCTCTTAGCGTGTGTACTTATAATTTTGTGCTCAAGAGAAAGAGACCAACAGTTTAAAGAAAGAAAAATACTTTTTACTAGATGGTCCGAGGCGGAATTTAACCCATGCCTCCCGTACAGCAGGCCGTCACACTAACCGCTGCGCCACACTCGACCCAGTTGGTAGATTCTTTAAAACGCAACCACAAGGTGTGGTGAATACAGCAGCTAGTACCTTGAGGATCAGCGCTTTCTCTTTTATGAAGAACTCCAAAATTGAATGGATTCGTGGAATGTATCAAAAGACGCATCGATCTTTCGAGATGGTACTTTGAAAAATGAATTTGAAACAAACTATTTCCACATTAAGGGGGTAGTAAAAGTGGGAAAAAAGATCGATTTCGGAGGACCGAGGGTTCTCCCTGTGGATATGCACCCGACATGTCAACAGACAGCCCCTACAGAGGTTCGTAATCCGAAGGGAAGAAGGGTCATGGGCGGTCTGATCTGAAGATAGTCGAGGAGTTCGCCAACAATTTAGAGGGACGATTCACCCCCTTCAGTCTAGCTTCCGCGGAAGATGCCGCCACCACTCAAGCCGGTGTCTTAACATCTCGCTGGATGAGGTGCGTCTACTGATCCGACTACTAAAGTCCACTAAGGCCCCGGGCATTGACGATGTTGACGGCAAAACTTTCAAGGCCCTTCCCGAAGTGGGAGTTTTGTTCCCGCTTATGCTGTTTAACGCAATGTTACGATACCAATACTTCCCGACCACTTGGAAGTTGCGTTAATCGTGATGATTCCCAAGAAGGGCAAAGATCTCTCAAAACCCGACTCCTACCGGCCAATTAGTCTACTGCCAACTTTCTCCAAAATATTTGAAAGAATATTTCTTGGAAGAATGTTGGCAGTTAGCTGCTTTTAAAGCTTAAGTCCCTTCTCTCTTCAGAACAATATCTACTGATTCGCTCGTTTCTCTTAGGGCGCCGTTTTACGGTTGAGCTGAGAGGCGAGCGATCCGTCCCATTCTTGCGGGGGTACCTTAGAAAAGTGTTTTCGGACCGGTACTCTACTCTCTGTTCACCTCGGATCTGCCATATCCAGTACCCCATCGCACCTGCTAAGGTCCAACATTTTGCCTCTAAATTGGCTACAATCAGGCTCAGAAGATGCCATAACCCTATTTTCATAGCTCAGATATTCTAAAACATTTGACCAAAAGGATTTTTAAAAACTCGAATCAGTTTAAGAGATATAGCCCTTTTGATGACCCAAGGTTTTTCGTAAAATTTAGTAATTTACTGGCTGCAGTTGCAAGTGCCGCTATGAAGCTAATATACAAAGCCTTATCGTCCGAGGAATTACTTCAATATTTTTGAAGTAACGTAACGTAGAACAAAAACGAGTCCTTTAACTTCTTGTTATGGACTTATGATGTTGAAATTGCAAATTTCCTAGCAACTGCCATCTGCAATGAAGGATTTTTGCCAATTTTAAAAATACTCAGTGTTATTGGTGTTAATATAGGGCCTCAAGCTTACTAATATGCCGAACAGCGCAATGGCGATCGAATTAGTCGCTCCGATATGGGGACGGGGTCTTTTTTGCTCATAACTCGAGAACCGTTCAAGCGATCTTTATCTCTAGAAGGTACAAACCATCTATCTACAAAACTGTGGGAGATATACAGGCCTGTTTCCGTTTTCGATTTCGATCAAATCATGTGGAATCGAAATTGATAGCTGTTCCCGTTTCCGAAAAACGATCAAATTATTCGGTTTTAAAAGATAAAAGTGAGTGAAATGAAAAGTAATTTACAATTTTCATGTCAATGGTTATATTTTTTTAACTATCAAATATTATTATGTTAATCTATATGTATAAATCTGTACGCCCGACTGACATATTATCAACGCACAGCCTAAACGGCTTATACTACAGGTTTGAGATTTGGCATAGACCTTCGTTTAGTTATGCAGGCGCGCACTAAGAAAGAAATTTGGAAAATTACAGCCGAAAAAGAAGGACAAGCGTCGGAAAAGTTTGAATGGGAAAAATTTAATTTTTCATCTGATTGACTTGAAACTTAGTTTGTAAGCATAGTAGGCGAAATGATTCGACACGTGTTTTCCCGTATTCGGAAAATCCGGCCTCGAGAAAATGGCCGGAAAATTCTGCACGCAGAAAACTATTTTTCATCCGATTGGCTTGAAACTCGGTTCGTATGGGTAGAATACGAAATGATGTGAAATGTGATTATCCGATGTTGGAAAATTTGAGGCAACGATCGGAAAATTCCCGGAAAATTCTGCATGAAATAAAACATTTTTCATCCGATTGGTTTGAAACTCGGTTTGTAAGGGTAGAATACGAAATAATTTAAAATGTGATTATTCAATGTCGGAAATCCGCCCTCATGCGTAAAAATTCCCGGAAAATTCGGCATGAAAAATACTATAATATTTTTCACCCGATTGACTTGAGAGTTGGTTTATAAGGTCAAAATGAGAATTCATTAGTGTTTTCATTTTCCGATGTTTTAAATACATGCCCACAGAGAAGTGGTTGGGAAGTGGATGAGATATGGGTAGAATGTGAGTGGTAAGTTGTTTTGGAAGTGGGTGGGATGTGGGCGGGAAATGGTAGGGAAGTGGGCGGCAAGTGGGTGGCAAGTGGGTGGCAAGTGGGTGGAAAGTGGGTGAAATGTGGGCGGCAAGTGGGTGGCAAGTGGGTGGAGTGTGGGTTGTATGTGGGTGGCAAGTGGATGGGAAGTGGGTGGAAACTGAGTGAAAAGATGCTGGGAATTGGGTGGAGAGTGGGTGGGATGTGGATGGGATGTGGGTGTGCATTGGTTCTATACTGTTGAAGGCGCAGCGAAGCGCCTAAGTTATTAGAAATAACTTATTTTTAAGTTGTTTAGTTGACTGACTTGATCAATTGAAATGTTCTTCACGCCAATTCTATGTATAATTATAATTGAGTATGTTTGGAATAGAGATAACGTAACTTATACCATCCCCTGTAATGGGATATTAATACTAGGTTACATCGATTCGGGTTTTAAAAACGGTTTCTAATTGCACTATTATTTTAAAACTGCGCTGGGCCACAATTTAAACCATATACAGTATTATTATTTGTATCGATACCTGATCAGGGATCAACATATTTGCAGAATAAGTTGTTCATCTTCAATTGTTTATTTTGTATCTTGTTTAGTAAGAGTTCTTCAGTCTCTCTTGCTTAGTGAGCTGTTCAGTGATATGTTTAATCTCTCACCTCACAAGCAAGCACCAGGTTGCAGTGAAACCAGGACTTATAAGCTAACAAAGAATGATTGCGTATCGTAACCATGTTTTGGGGTTAGTTGACGGGCAAGTGAAAAGCTGAACAACTGCGCAATTAAACAAATGAACAGTTAGGCAACTAAACAACTGAGCAATTTGAGTCGATAGACTTAATTTGAAAATAATGAACACTCTTTACACAACACTAGAACAAATGGTCAACTGAACAACCGAACAACAAAAAACTTTACAAATATTTAGCGTAAATCACTTAATTGTCCTAATCGCCATGCGACCCAGATTTTGTTGTGTACACATCACATATAAATCGTTAACATACCTGCCCTGCTTGTTGGTGATCTTACATGTCACCGCACCATTGCCAGCCTCGCGTGCATCCACCTTGAGGTGCGATTGACTACCAGAGGGTTGAATTTTGGGCGCCTGCTCCACCAGTTTACATTTCTTGGCCTCGCCGGTGGGGAATGCTTCGAGTTTAAAGGGTGAACCCTCGATTTCCTTGTCGCCATACTTGATGCTACACAGATAGGTGCCACACTCATCGGGCACAAAGGACACCACATAAGTGCCGCTGGACACTTCTTCTAGGCGCGGATGCATGGGTTTACCTTTGGGATTCTTGATGGCCACATTAATGTCAGCCTGGCCGGCTTGTTTGGTATCGATTTCAAACTCGGCGGGTAAAGAGGCAGGAGTCTTCTTCTTTTCATTAACACCCTTGACCTTAACCTTGGTGGCCTCGGATTTGGGGAAAACGGTCATCACAAAGGGACTAGGGGAAGAGAAAGATTTATCAACATCTGAGGTAGATGATTCAGATAAAAACTCACCTGCACGGCACTTCAACATCGGCAAATTTCACCTGGCACGTCAGCACAGAGCCCGCTTTAGGCGGCACATAGTGCACCGCGTAAATGCAATCGCCCTTATCCTCTACGCGCAGATTATCCACCGGTATGCCCTCAGAGTTGGTCAGCTTCACGGCTATGCGGCCAGGACCAGCCTCGCCCACATCCACATTGAAATAGGTGGGCACACTCTCGCGCACCTGGCCATGTTCAATGCCCGGTCCATAGACCTTCACCTTGCTCGGATCCACCGTCTCCTCGACAAGAACACGGAACGGCGAGCCGGGTATATGCTTGTCGGCAAACCGTATGGTTATATCATACTCGCCCGGATCTGTGGCCAAATAGTCTACATCACAGCTGCCGTCGCGATTATCCGTGCAGGTCATTTTGGCCTCGGAGGGGCCTTCGATGGCCAGGGAGAGACCGCCATTGCCAGCGCCCTTCGTTTCCACCGTGAATTTGTTTTTCTGATTGGTCAAACCCTTCTCCAAGCCCGGTCCATAGGCCTTGCAGCGTGAGGGATCACAGCCGCTCTTCACATTCACCACAAAGGGAGAGCCCGGTACAGGTATGTTGTCGTACATGAGCTCAATGGTGTGTCGCCCCGCTTCAAAGGGTGTGTACATAATGCGGAAAATGTCATCGGTAGGTCCCTGCACCATTTTGCTGGGCAGCACATGTCCCTTGGGATCAAAGATGGCGCAAGAGAGTTTTCCCGATTCAATATTGCTGCCCACCTTGCTCATGTCCACCATAAAGTCCGTGGCGGCGTTCATGATGACACCTAGAAAAGGAGAAGGAGGAGGTGTCAGTAAACTAATCCTTGCAAGGGTACACAGTTCAACGCACAACTTGTAACAAGATTAAGATGCAATTAGTGTATCAAATGGTTAAGATTCGAACAAAAAAACAACATCAACGGAAAGGAGCAGTAGGCAGAAGAGCAGGCAGAGCATTCTGCTGTTTTGGGTTGGTGAGTAGCGTAGGCGGAACACTCGCAACACTCCTGGGTATATATTGCCTACCATGCGGCTGTATGCCGATGCCGCTGACTCGTGTATTCTTCAGATTCGGCACGGGCACTATCATGGGTTGGAATGGCGAGCCATTAATATGGCGTTCGTTGAACGTTATGTTGACCGTGTAGTCGCCCGCTTCGGTGGGTAGATAGGCCACATTACAGGTGCCATCGCCATTGTCCCGACAATTGATGGCTGCCTCGCAGGGACCCTCGACGGTAACGCCTAACCCACCTTGCCCCGCTCCCCGGGTATCGATTATAAACTCAGCCGGTTGACCCACAATACCACGCTCCAGGCCCGGCCCAAATGCGTGCACTTTATTGGAGTCACTGCCGGTTAAACACTGCAACCGGAAGGGACGCGGAGTGATGGGAGTACCGCCAAAGCAAATGCTCAGCAAATACTCCCCCAGCTGGGTGGGTGTAAAGTTGACCAGAAAACCCTCCGCTGTGGGTATGATGTGAGCCTTCACTTGATTACCTGACGGGCTGGTAATGGTCACAGCCAGATCCGCTTTGGGTAAACCATGGGTGATGATGCGGAATTGCTGCAAACTGTTTAGGGGCGCGGCTTGTGGGTGAATGAAATGACTTAAGGACTTAGAGACCATGACGAGCTGGTATGTGGCTGCTAGCAAGGCTGCAAACGTTTTAAAATTCAAAAGAAGATTCCGTACGGAGGTTCACTCAAAACAGGTTCTGTCCACGAGTTAGCTTTTAAGGTCCCAAGGCCTTTGCTTAAGACTTCCGTAGACGGTTAGGTCCAAAGGTTAGCTTAAAGTTTGGTGCCCGAATCGGTTTTGATTAGGAGGGTCGTTTACAAATTATACCTTAAGGTTCAGTGCGCGAATAAGTCTTCAAAAGAATCTAGAATCAGTCCAGAGGTTCACTTAAAGATGGAGTAGGCTTTTCAAAGCATCGATCCCAAGGTTTTGATCAAGCTTTCTGAAGAAGTATATGGTCCGGAGGTTCGAAAACGAGGTGAAACTTAAAGTTCAGTGCTCGAATAGGAAAGCATCATCAACGCACTGTTTGAGCCATTGAAAGAAGTTATGGTTCGGAGGTTCGTTTTCAAATTAAAGCTTAAGGTTCAGTGCGCGAATAAGTCTTCAAAAGAATCAAACCTTTTGAAGAAGGTTCGGTCCGGAGGATCACCCACGAGGGGATTCTTAAAGTTCAGTGAGCGAATCAATTTTCAAGGTTTTGTTTGAGTCATTAGAAGAAGTTTCGGTCCGGAGATTTGTCATAAGTAAAAGCTTAAGGTTCAGTGCTTGAAGTCTTCAAAAGATTCGAATGTTTTGAAGAAGGTTCGGTCTAGAGATTTCCTTAAAGTCAGGTCCTCGAGTCGGATTTTCAAAGCATCAAGATTTCTGGAAAAGGCTTGGTCCTTGGAGTTTCCAACATGAGGTGAAACTAAAGGTTCAGAGCGCGAAGCAGTGTCCAAATGCAAGACATTGAATTAGCCATAGAAAGAAGGTTCGGCTTGACGGTTCGTTTACAAGTTAAGGCTTAAGGTTTAGCGTGGTTCAGTTTTGGTCCGGAGGTATTTTGATCGATCTTTCCAGGTTCTGTTGAACTAATTTTGAGGCTATTTTTTATGATTTTGAGCCTACAAATTGATTATAAAGGATACAAGTAAAGACCCTGAACTGGTTTGCAGCCTTGATTGCATAGAGTGAAAACGATCTTATGACTATAGCTATACTTACTAGGCTCAAGTCCATCGACCTTGATCTTGGACACATCCACTGTTTGCTCAACGACCACCTTTTGTCCCAAAGGTACGCGCTGTCCTCCATACGTCATGGTAGTGGTATAGGCTCCCTTAGTGGGTGGAATGACTTCAACCGTGTAGGTGTTGTCCTCGTTGTCGATAATGCGGCAGGGTACTTCAATTTTGGTCTCTTCATGAACAATCTTCACCTTTAGTTCCGCCTCGCCTGCATCCCGGGCATCTACATTGAAGTGTGTCGCATCATTGGGACGTACGCCGGGCTGTAGCCAGGGGCCAAAGGCTTGAACCTTGGCCGCATCCACGGGTACGCCCACATAGACGCGGTGAGGAGAGTTGGGGGTGGATACTCCGCCATAGTTGACTGGGGCAAGAGTTTTAGGAATCATTAGTTATATAAATAGTGAAAACCCTTTTTTTACCCACCTTCTACGGTGTGTGGCACTCCCGAGTTGGGTGTATAGGTCACCTTGCGGGTGCCATCGGGATTGCTCTTCAGCTGCACAGGCAGCTTATTGCCAAAGACATCCTGCACGAACACATCTAGGGGTGCATTACCCGCCTTGCTGGTGTCCACATCAAAGCTGGTGGGTTGATTAATGGTAACGCCATTCTTCTCTAGACCCGGACCGCTGGCCTTCACCAGCTCGGGATGGAAATCGGTGCGCGGCAGTATTTGTGCAATGAACGGCGACTTGGGTATATCCTCGTTGTCGCACAGTATGTGGACGGCGTACTCACCCACTGCAGTTGGATGATACTTGACTAAAGCGGAGCCATCACCATTGTCTAGACACTCGATCTCCGCCTGTGAGGGGCCGGCCACGGTGAAGCCAAGGGCTCCAGTCTCTCCATTGGTTTCCACAACAAAAGCTGCTGGATAGCCAATTACTCCACTACTCAAGCCAGGACCGTAGGCCACTATGGAGGATTCTTTCTTGGGACCCACTTTCACCTCAAACGGTGATTTGGTTACTTCCTGACCAGCGAATGTTACCATAACCACATAGCGTCCCTCCTTGGCCGGATAATAATGGCATTCGTACGTATTGCCATCCACCTTGGTTTGCATGACATTCTGATTCATGCCTCCGGGTCCAATGACGCGCACCTCGGGCACACCCTCGCCGGCACCCTCAGCATAGATCTTGAAGTCAGCATCATCGCCCACACGCACACCCGTGGCCTGGAGACCGCGACCGGAGGCACGTACTTTGCGTGCATCCGACAGCGGCGCCACCTTAACCGGGAACGGACTGTTCGGTATGGGTGTGCCGGCATAGAACACATTGACCGAGTGCAGACCCTGCAGCGCGGTGACATATTCGCAGCGCCAAGTATCATCCTCCAACTGACGCACCTTGGCCGCCACCGATGTTTTGTGATTGGATGGATCAATGATTATCACCTCAGGTACACCACGACCGGCATCCTTGGTGAGTATGTCGAAGAAGGTGGATTTCTTGATGGTAACACCAGTGGGTTGAATGCCCGGACCAGTTACCTTCACCTTAGAGGCATCGCCCGCATGACCCTCGACTTTGACAGGGAATGGACTTTTGGGTATGTCACGTCCCGAATATTTCACGGTCACCTTGTGCGTACCCTCGGCTTTGGGTACATACGAAACGGTGTAGGTGAGATTTTTGTCATTGTTGAAGCGAACATCGGCTTTCTCGCGCTCTCCGTTGGGACCCTCAATGTCCACATCGACGATACCTGCAGGGGGGGAAAGACAAAAATTAGGAATGATAATAAGCGAATTCACTTCTATATTAGTCTGTTCGCTTAAACCCCCGTATCAAATACCTCTGGGAAATAAGTATACATGTGTGCATTAGGTTGGACTTCAAAACAGCAAAATGGAAAAACGTAGGTCTCGGCATTCCCAAAGCTAATATTTGTTGTAAATATAATATAACACAAGTTTACAAAAATAAAAAATATAAATGGACCTATTACAACAGAAATATTTTTCAGTGTTGTTTAGAATGGTGATCTCAAAAATCGATTTCGAAAGTTTTTTCATGGCTCCGTTTTTTATTTGTCCAGTAGGTGCTCCTACATTTTAAGCCATATCTCACTTCATAATTGTCAGATAGAATCTGGCAAAATATGAATCGAAAGGACATTGAACTGCCAGTAATCGCGTACAACATTGTTTTTTAAATCGGCTTATTAGTTTCAACATAATAACAAAAATATTTCAAAAAAAATTAATTTTTACTCGAAAATGCTTGAAATTTAATTTTTGAACGCCTGGAAAAAAATAAAAAAAAAAATTAATAAAAATTCTTTATTATTATTTTTGCTGTAGCTTTTCACTCACTTCATAAATTGACCAACAGACGAAGAAAAACACAAGTATATTCTAAATGAACACACAAAATACTAAAATTTTACTGTTAGTTTCTCTACTCAATTTGATCCATCTACGGTACGTGTGTCACGATTTTCCTCACCAATACCTTATTGTCTTCGTAAAAGTGGAATTCTTAAGTAGAAAAAATAAAAATATTTTTTAATTTTTTTTTTATTTTTCCTAGGCGTTTAAAAAATTAAATTTCTTGCATTTTCGAGCAAAAAATTAATTTTTTTGAAATATTTTGCGTTGAACCAAACTGCTTAACCGATTTTAAAGCAATGTTTTACGTGATTATTGGTAGCTTAAATAGCTTTCGATTCATATTTTGCTTGACTCTATCTGACAATTATGAAGTGAGATATGGCTAAGAGGTAAAATCTATTTTTCAAATACGGAGTCATGGAAAAATTTTTGAAATCGATTTTTGAGATCACCAATCTAAACTGCACTAAAAAAAGTTTCAGTAGAAATTCGTCTTTTTGGCTGTAAACTAGTGTGATTAATAATTGTGAAAATCAAACAATTTTAATATAATTTGAAATGTGCGCGACACAGTCTTAAAGTTCAGTAAACAAATTACTCATATGACACGTTCAACATACACAAATTTTTACAACGAAATTATTGGCTCATTTCAATTGCTGTCATCAAATCTATCATATCTTTTATAATTTTACAAATTCGAAACGTTTGTAAATAAAATCAACGCCGACTATTTAAAAATTACACAAATATATGATAATAGGCAACACTGCGTATGAGTTATTCAAAAGAACTTAAGAGCCTTTTCGCGCCGGTTAAATCTCGACTTTTTTTTTACTTTTGTTTTTGTTAACGCTTATTATAAACCAAAAAGCTTCGGTTAGGGGGGTGAAACCATGACCTTAAATATTTCATAGTGTGCAGGTCCAATCTATTAGGCCAGACCCCAAAACGGCAAAATGGATAATAGGTCTCAGTATTCCCAAAGCTAATATCTGGTTTATAATTAATTATTGTGAAATTCAAAAAATTCTATTTTAATTTTAAATAGGCGCGACAGAGCCTTAAAGTTTTGAAAAAATTACTCATACGACACGTTCATTGAATTTAAAGGGTCTAGCCCGATAAAGGAAGGGGTGCGGCCTTAAGTCTGGGACATCGAAATTTCTTTTATAGTTGGATTTGCTAAATTGGTTTTGCTAAAACTAAATTTAATATCCATGTGTGTGCTTAAACGATCTTTTTGACATTCAAACCATCAATATTAAGCTGGCTCTAGGTCTCGTTATGCTTGCACATAACTCCAAAAAGCAGGAACACAACACACCACCACTGTTCCCATGTGTGCCGGTTTTTGCCATCAAGTCGTTTAGGAATTCCCAAACGATTATGGAAGCTCTGGTATGGAGTAGGAGATGTTGGCTCCAGTACAAGTAAGCGAAGATCGCTGACGATTTGGTAGAGATACCAATGAAACAGCTATACGATCAACTAGCTTCCTTGTGGTGTGTTGTGTTCCTCCTTTTTGGAGTTATGTGCAAGCATAACGAGACCTAGAGCCAGCTTAATATTGATGGTTAAATTAAATATCACAAAATTTTTTCCTAGATAGCTCTTTTTTTACGACGAAATACACAGCACACGACCATCGCTGATATCTCCAGGGGCAAGGAGATTCCGCTGTTCACCTACAAGGCCATAGGCCCCTCAAGGTCACCTTTGGCCCCCGCACACTTGCACCATTAATTCACTGCCCTATCATATTTCAAATATGAACCTTTACACTTTAAGCTGCTCTTTCATTCCCAATTTCGAACCTCAATCCTGCAGTATTTTTTATACCGCTTCCATCACTAATTAAGAACTTACCCTTGCCAGCGGAGAAGGTTTCGACAGTAAAATTGGCGGGGGCACCAACCACCGGACCAATTGGTTCAATGCCTGGACCATAAGCACGCACTCTGCAGAAATAAGCGAAAGAGAAAAGAATCAGTATCAGCTACAATTTTGTGGGGTTAAAACATAAAGAAAATTTTCGCAGGCAGCCCAGAAGTATGCAGTAGTTTTTTCATAAGCAGCTTGGCCAAGCAGCAGCTAAAATTAGGCAACATTTCCATGTCAATGCTTTGCCAGCAAATTTCGAACAAAACAAATTTTTCGAAAAAAGCATCAATTGTGAGGCATTCCAACTCAAGATCAAACAATTTTAGCAAAATATGTTAAGTTAGCTTTAGGAAAGCAGCAGGCAGCCCCCGTCACAACTGTGTTGAGGTTTAGCCATTAGATACGCTTGGCCCCAGGCCAAAACAGATTCAAACGTTAAATCATCCAAATACAAAAAAAAAGTAGCCAAAAAAGAGGCGAAAACCAAAACGTTGGCCAAAAGAAAACAACCATCAGACAAGAACAGAAACGAAAAGGCCGAACTTACCGCGGCGGAGGAATGCTGAGTTTTGCATTTCAGGCGTTAAAAAATTTTAAATGGGTTGGTAGTAGAAGATATATATACACACACACACAAAGGTATGTATGTTTGAGCGGGGAGAAGGAAAACAAAAACAATATCCATATAAATTAAAAGGTTGCTCAAATATACGGAGAAGAAGATAGGAAGAGAGAGAGAGAAAGAGAAGAATTAGGTTCGAAGTCGAAGAACTGCATTAGCCATAGAAGGACTGAGCATGTCGACGTATACCACAACTCAATTTGTTGCACTCACCTGTTGGGATTCGTCTTTGGCCGCACTGGAGCTCCCGTCTTAAGCTTCGAGTTGGGATACTGTGACAAGTAAGTCATCATCGACTGCTCATCCACATTGGGATTGACCAGCTCCTCTGGCTTAATCAACTGGCGCACGTTCAACCAATCATCGGCCAGGCCCATGGCCTCTGAAGCATTCTGTACCGCATCTTTGGGATCCCAAAGCTCCCAGTCGGGGCACAAACCTGGAGCACAGGCATCAACCAAAGCGCCCACCGCCTTGCCAGTGGTCCAGTCATTGGTAAAGTTATTAATGGGCAAATCTGGTATCTTAGCGTGTATCCAGTTGAGGAGTCTGTGGAGAAGAAAAGACATGGTATTATTTGAGAAATACAATCTGAGAAGTTACGAAACCAAAGAGATCTGAAATTTATAAATTTGCAATATTTTTACTGTTTTTGTAATAAAACTTTGCAAAATGCTTTCTATGTAATAAGTACATTTTACATACATTTTTGGGAAATTTAAGGAATTTAATGGATTCTGGGGATCAAACAATTTGGTTTAGAACTAAAGTTTTGTTTTTTGGTCCTTCGAGCCGGACCACGGTTCGATCTATCTAAACTAGCGTTGACCAAAAAATGAGAGTGTATTGGAGTGCGAAAAAAGCGCCATGAATTTGCTTTGACCTTGCATCAAAGGCTAGCCAGCGACTGAAAGGCTTTTTGCTCTCTTCTCCTCAGCTTCGGCATGCTTTCGGATCGTGTCTGTGTAAATAGCGAAGAGTCTTCGCCTTAATAAGCCCACAAGATCATTGACGAACCAGCTTTGTGGTGTTTGGCATTGAAATTAAAAGTTATGTACAAAGATAATATGACCCCGAACCGTCTAAAACTTGCTAGTTCGAAATACATACATTACTCTTGTTAAACTTATAAAAATACATTTAGGGCCAATTTCACATCTACTACAAAGATATTTTTGCAATATCCAGCAATCCTAGAACATAGACTGCTTAAACTTGCAGGCAGATCAAGTTTATGAATGTCTCTCTCGCAAATGAAAAAATGCGTATAGCTTTCATATAATTAGCAATCATCAATATTTTTCGACCCCGCAAGTTTGGGAACGATCAGATTAGCCAAGTTAAAATCCAATCCAAGAGCATGTGGAGCCGCAGCGGCCACAGAGGCAATGGGTAGTACCAAAGACTCTAGAATCTGTCAAATCAAAGGTCCACATGGAAATCTCAGTTCTCAATCTGAGTTCTCGAGTCTTTAAAAGTACTTCCTTCACACAGTTATTTTGGCGCCGCAGCGGAGATGATTTGCAAGTTTTTCACACAGTTTGTGTGGCGCCACAGCGTTAATCAGTAGTACTTCACCCAGTTCGTAAAAAAAATAGGTGTGAGTGTCGTGAACATTCGAGAGGCTTTGATGTGAAACTTGATACTAAATTTAAGAGCTGTTTAAGGACTGTTAAGTCACAGTCAAGTAACTGTTAAGTCAGGGCTTAGTCACTGTTTAACCACTGTCAAGTCACTATTTAATCACTGTCAAGTCACTGTTTAGACATTGTCAAGACACTTTTAAGTCACTATCAAATCACTGTTTAGTCATTGTCAAGTCACTGTTTAGTCACTGTCAAGTCACTGTTTAGTAACTGTTGTCAAGTCACTGTTAAGTCACTGTCAATTCACTGTTTGATCATCATCAGTCATTGTTATGTCACTGCTTAGTCACTTTTATGTCACTGCTTAGTCACTGTCAAGTCACTGTTTAGTCACTGTCAAGTCACTGATAAGTCACTATCAAGTCACTGCTTAGTCACTGTCAAGTCCCTGTTAAGTCACTGTTTTGTCACTGTCAATTCACTGTTTAGGTATTGTCAAGTCGCTATAAGTCACTGTTAGTCTTGTCAGTCTCTTAGTCACTGTCACTCTTCACTGTCACATCATCTCCTTCATCCACTAACCGCTAATCCTTACAACCTTTAAGTCACTTCAATCCTTTTTCTTCTCCTTTTATCACTTTCACTTAGTCACTTTATCACTTCATCACTACACTCCACTACCCCGACCCACCTTTGTCACTTAGTCAATCACTTTTAGTCACTGTCAAGTCACTGATAAGTCACTATCAAGTCACTGCTTAGTCACTGTCAAGTCCCTGTTAAGTCACTGCTTAGTCACTGTTTTGTCACTGTCAAGTCACTGTTTAGTCACTGTCAAGTCACTGTTAAGTCACTATCAAGTAACTGCTTAGTCATTGTCAAGTCTCTGTTAAGTCACTATCAAGTCACTGTTTAACCACTGTTAAGTCACTGTCAAGTCACTGTTTAGTCAACTCCACTTTCCGCCAGTTTCCCTCCTCTTTCCACCCATTTTCACACCTTTCCCCCTGGGACACTCCGCTAAAAAAAACAACACAAAATATGCTGACATCAGCGTCACGTGACTTTGAAATCAAATTGTTCTCCTCCTAAAATCTTCCGTACTGAAATTAAAAATGTTTCACATCAAAAATTTATCCGTTATATACAGACTTTGGCAGGTACAGGATATATTACAGTCGGGCTTGACCGATTTTCTATTTCACTTACCGCTGCTTGGGTGTTTGTCCCGAGCCATTCAATTGCTTCTCATCGTCGCCATCCCACATGGGCATCGATATCGAATAGTGCAGAATGAGCGTCCATATCAGACCCAATATCAATTTCAGCTTACAGTCCACAATATCCGATGAATCTGCAAAAGTAAGTTAAATCGTTTTGTGTTACTTTGATAGTTGCCAAACCAGAACAAGACAACGATGAAGATGAAGAACAGTTGACCGTTACCAGCGCCATACAATACAAAACCCGTAGATATTTAATGTATCTATTAATTGCCATAACAACTTGTAGCCTGTGTAGCTGCTTGCAACAAAATTGTTGCAGCCGGGCAGATCTGTCAATGGCAACACTGAAACCTGTTGTTGTCCGACAAGCTGCCAATTATGTACAAATATGTCTGCTAACTGTTACAGCCACTTTGCCAAGTTCAGGGCCATTATGCTGGACGACCTTAAACTTGTCCGTCGAGCTTTTGTTATGTTAATCAATTTGATTACTAAACAGACTTTTGTTTTGGGGTTTAATGAACTTCCATGCTAGACTTTATGATAAGCTCAGAGCAAAGTGAAAGGCTACATTATCATCACATTGATTCGCACCTCCATATGCATGGGCCACGCCGTGACTCGAATGGAATGCCCACAACAAGTTGTGGTGCATCGTCAGTGGGAGAAAGCTGGCACTCTACCCTTGGTCAGTGATGGTAATCGACACAAACCAAAGATTCTAGCTTACATTTTGGCTTGGATTGACAGACCACTTAAGCACTTTTAGCCATTTTCAATGCATAACAAATGAATTAACTGCCAATCTGTACGCACAAACTCAAAAGAAAGCAGACATTAAAACGGCACAAAGAAAAAATGATGGATAAATAAATAAATGGCAAGAAATGGGATTTGGCTAATTAGGCAGCAGTCGGCATACCAAACTCTAACTGGAACTGGAACTGGTTGTCAACTCCACCACCAAAGTTTGTTGTTTTTGGCACAACAATGTGAACAAGAAAATGCGCTGTAAATTATAAAGAAATATGCTAATGTGTGTGCGATGGAGCGAACTATGGCACGAGAGATGCCATAACTGCTAGAGATATAGCTCTAACCAGCCACTCCAACTCCAACCATTCGTAAGACAACCTGAAGGGGAGACATACCACATACATACATATGCATAAGTGTGAAGATTCTGTTTTTATTCCTAAGGGGCAAGTGAAATGGAACAGGAGATCTGATCTACCGTTCTCAGTTCATGTGGTATTCTTTATACGAAATTCTACACTCAAAAAAATGTTTTACCTGAAAAGCAAAAAAAAAAAATTTCCCAACAATTTAGAAAAAATTACCTAAACAGGCGCCAAGGCCGTGGGGGTCCTAATTTTTCGGACACACCTACCGACCCCGAATTTTGGTAAAGATTACCCAAATTATGGAATGATTTGTTGCAATATTTAGGCATTTTTAATCCCAAAACTGAGACATAAATTTCCCAAAACTCTAGGCATTTTAGGTTTTAAAACTGATGTATAAATCCATATGTTTGGTTATTCCGGCTCAAGGTCATCCGTCCCATCCAAGGAATGAAAAACGGTGGATTCTTTGTTTCCCAATATATTTCGAGCCCACATCGGGGTCCGTCTTCAGGGGGCTAATAAACAACATTGAACAGATATAAATAAAAAGATTTTAGCTAACGAAAAGTGAACACATTCGAACCTATACATACATTGATACGGGACAAGAAACAACTGCTCGCCTCGGAGTTTGATGTAAAACTAATTAATCCTAATGTTTGTTTTGGTCAAGCAAGTGTCTATATATGTGTGCGCAGTTCTCTGTGTCAGATTTAAAGTTCAGCCTAATATTTGTTGGTGTATTAATTATATACAACATCTCCAGAGTAAAACGCTTGTTGTAGTTACGCTCTTGCTGTCGGAGATACGAAGTTAAGACTTGGACACAGGTTTTCTTTCATGACAAATTATTTATTACTATCATAATTTTAGCAAGTATAGTTACGTACAACGGGCATGAAATACCAATTTTAAATCAAGTATTGTAACCATATGGGCTAATTCTGCGTTGCGGACGTTACATTTGTACGCAAATTTGCTTGTTAAAATTGACACAGCTGGCGTCCACATTGGTATATTTTAATAATTTTTTTTTGCAAAATGAAGTTCTTTGAAAGTACTTTAAAACCCAATTTAAAATTAAAGGTTATCTGTTTCTGAAAAGTTATGCTTGTTTAAAGTTCCGTTGCGGACGTCGACCTTGAGGCTTAAGTGCATTTCCATATTTTTTTAGCGAATTTTTGACAATGAACAATTAGTGGAATAAACGACCATTTCAACCCAGCTTTCAAAAGAATGATAAGTCGTCCCTTTATTAAAATATCTTACTTTTTGGTCTGTTGCGGACGTTACACTTTTTCCATTAAGGGGAGGTTCTTTTTGATTTTTTTGAAAAAATCGATTTTTTTTACATAAAATGAAATTTACATATGTGTAGAATATATGTGCCAAGGGATATTTCAATACGACGCGTATTTCTTGAGCTAGAGCGTGTCAAACGTACCCATGTCACGCGCGCTACGGCACGCACATAGCTTTTTAAACGCGTTTTTCTCGGAACCATGTTTTCTAACCTTATATCAAGCACAGGGCTTGTTCTTTTGATCCGATTCCTTCATTCAAAAAATGTTTCAAAATATATCCTTTTTTTTATGTCTTTAACCTAAAATTGGCATGAAAAATTGTTTATTTATAATTTTTAAACGAGATCAAAGTAAAAAAAAAAGGGAAAAAATGTCAATTTTTTTTTAAACGTCCATGAAATTGGTTTATTTTTACCAAAATTAATTGACGTTAGGTTCAAGACATAGGACATAGACATAAATTTTAATAAATTATATACATTTCTAATTTCAGTTTACTACCAGAGGCCCTACACTTGACAAAGCAGAAAGATAGAGGTCGACGGGATCCGCCATTTTCAAGCCGCCATTTTGAATTTCCTAAATATTGAATAATTTTTTTAATCGATAATAAACAACGAATCAAAGTCTAAAAGCATAAGTTCGTATGTCTTTTCGTTTTCCCGCAATCCATTCTCAAAGTTTGCTTCATTTTCGGAAAAATCCAAAAGAACCTTCCCTTAAGCCAAACTGTGTAAAAAAATTATATTTTTCATCCAATTGACTTGAAACTTGGTTTGTAAGCATAGTACGCGAAATAATTAGACACGTGTTTTCCCGATTTTCGAAATTCCGCCCACGAGGAAAACGGCCGGAAAATTCTGAAAATAAAAAAATAATTTATTAAACTCGGTTTGTAAAAATAAAATTCGAATTCGTGTGTGATTTTATTTCATCCGATGTTGGAAATACCGGTTTTGCTAGTTTGCCCTCATATTTATCATTATATAATATTATTTAAACAGACTTTTTGTTACTTTGAGGTTATGTTTTTTGGATTCTACAACACCTAGAGCAATTTCAAGCCCACATTCAGATTCAGCAGGCAAAAATCCATTATAAACACCTATTTCCACCTCCATCATATTAAAATTTTTTGTTGAGTATTTTCATGCCGTTGCGGACGTTACACATTTTGGCATTAATTTTTTTCAAAAAAATGTGTAATAGAGGTATATTTTTTTTTTCATCGGATTAAAGGGCATAAAAACTCTGTTTGTAAAGCCAGTTTGGAAAACCAAATTATTAAAATTCATTCTATTAAATTAAAAAAAAACCTATTTTCCGTTGCGGACAGTAAGCCGATTTTTAGTTAAAATTTTTAATATATAGTAATATTTTACAAATATAATGAGTACCTTAAATTACAGAAAATGAAACAAATTTTAAGTTTAGCTAAGCTCAAAATACTGAAACGACTGTTTTTACAATTTTTTGACCAATAAAATAACCCTTTTTTTCAAGAATTAATACAAGCAAGAGATAGGTGTAGGTATGCATCTGCCAAGAACAAACAAACCACAGTAGAACAATATTGCTTACATATTTTGAAGCTTGAATATGTATCCTATTAACTTTAAATTACTGCCCTTGGTTTAAAAATTTTTAATACAATACAATATTGGGAAATTGGTCCCAGACATTAGGCTTACCAGAGCATAAAATTGATTGCCTAAATGTTGACGTTAAACCCAGGGCTGCAAACCCGGTTCACGTAGCTTAACGAGGGAAGTCCGAACCGAACCTGAACCGGACGCAAAAAAAATGTACGCCCGAACATGAACCTGAACCGGTTTTGAAGCGAAGAGAAAGTTGATAAGGGTTCGGTTCAAAAAATATTATTTCAATAATACAAAAAAAACGCAGCGCCTTATGAAAATTCACAGCTCAAAATTGCAAGCATTTTTACCCACCAACAATTAAAATTAAACAAATTTTATTATGAATGCAATCGTTCAAATTATATCTTCAGAGTTGCCATCAAATTAAAATTATTGATCACATGCGAAATTAACTCGATTTGACAAGATTATCACTTTTAATAAACTGACTACCCTTTGACCAACCAGATGGACGACTATCGATTGAGAAATGCCTATCGAACTGTTCGGAGCATCCGCAATGTTAAATTCAAAACACGAATTTTCAATTCCACATTCCAAATACTTTTGTGGAAGTAGAATTGAGAACAAGGCCGACTACCTTTTTTCTAGCACCTATAAATGTTTATTTTGGTTTTTTTTTTACATAAATACGTAAATGCTAATATACAGGTTCTTGTATTGATGTTTTAAGGTTTGAATGTTCGTACATATTTAGAAAGTTCTTATTAAAAACCTTCTCACACTTAAATTTCTTCAATTCCAATTCTTACACCTTTTTATTGATCTAAGAAACTGATTATGTTGTCCTTAAAACAAAAACTGCTTGCAAAGAGACAAATTGCTAAATTGTATAATCGTCAAAGGAACTAATTAATAAAATCATGAATGGTTCTTTCCCAAGTTCACATTCTTATAAACATGAATTGGAATCTTTGAAGTTTAGGATCTAGAAATAGAGAATTCCGACAAATGCATAATCAACGATTTCTAAACTTCCTTTGAAGGAATTCAAAAGATTGAATTGTGAAGAATTATAAAGTCGCATATTTTGAATTTTGTCGAATTTTTTATGGTCAGTTAAATTGTTTTATCCATAAACTACTTAAACAAAGCTCGAATATTATATTCAAAATAACTCCAATTGAATAAGGTTGATCCGATTTATATTCTTGTTTCTTAAATTAGCAAAAGCCTAAATTATTCTTGAACCCCGATTCGAACCCGAACCTAGGTTCACCTACCTTCTGAACCCGCTCCGTGAACCCGAACCCGAAAAGTTTAGCGGGTTCGAACCCCGGAGTGAACCTCTTCCGATTTCAGAGGGGTTTGCAGCCCTGGTTATAACACAGATTTGACCTGTGTAGGTAAAAAATTACCTAAATAGCTCAAATATAGTCCATATTTGTATTCTATTACCGTTTCCTAAAATCTAGGAAAAACATTTTTTTGAGTGTATAAATTAGTCTCTCAACTGATCTTATCAACAGCATAATAAAAGGATGAGCAACCCGATTATGATAAGATTAGAACTTTTGAATGCACTAGAAGAGTATCAATTCTTCAATCACGCAGAGTAAGTAGTTAGTTGGAAAATGCCAACCCATTCCAAATGATGACTTGACATGATTTATATGCCGCATTACAACCAAGTCTTTGGCAAGGCAGCTGACTCCAAGAATTATGATGTTAAGCGCAACCACAAGAAAATGTATTTAATTTTCAGATAAATACGGAGGCAGAGAGCAAGCGGAAATCAAGCTAAATTGCTGAGACGGCAACCGAGATTCTGAGACAGAGACCGTCAACCGGCTGGGGTCTGGGTCATCCGTCGCCAGACACGTTCTTTGAGCGGCACGCGCATACCAAAGACACAGGCGATAAAATGCACAATGTCTGCCTTGATTTTCCAACGGAAAAACGAGTTTTCCATTTGGTCTAAGGCTAATCATCCACACATCTAACTGTTGCGTGGCTAATTAAATTAGAGGCAGGGCTTAGCCAACTTTTGACATGGACTTGGAAAGTGCAGGCGCTGCAGTTCCAGTTTTGGGCGCATTTGTTCGCTTGTCCCACATTGTTTAACACATGGTAATTTTCCACTTGTTTGGAGCCTCTCTCTCTCTCTCAATCTTGCTAATTTGAATAAATAAACTACAATGCCAACCAACTTGAGACAGAGACTCCAACAGAGTAAGCAAAAAATATAACTTAAAATAACTTAGCTTAATCTTATCACAAGCGCATTACTTGCTTCATTTCTATTTTAGGTATTCGGATCAGACTAACTCATAGACATGACGGTGACCAATAATTGATGGCGTCATCATTTTAAGCTGTTGCAAATATTAATGATTAACAGCAATAAATACGTGCTGACTGCATAAAACATCATTTAAAAGCAATTCAACAGAATTTCAACGGAAATTCGCTGATAATGTAGCTCTCCAGGTGATTCATTCTGAATCATCTACGTGAGTTTGGTTTAAGCAAATAGCTAAGTCTTCAACAAAAAAAAAAAACGTAAACAACAACTTAGCCACGGAAGCAAAACAACATCCATGTCAAGCTTTTTTAGGTACATAATCTATCAAAATTGTTTACAAACTGTCAACGGTTGCCAAAAGACGTGATAACACTTATTTGGGTTTTAACTTCAGAAAAGAAAACTTTTAAAGACTTTTCGGGGTAGCGATATTTCTATCCATTAGCACTTCTTGCCCATAATTATGAACGTATAGATTCCTAAGTCTTCCCCAAAAATTAAAGAGACAATATTTTTGGATAAAACTTCGACATAAGTCTCGTTTCGTTAAACCAATAATTACGAACTAAATATCAAAACAAAATTGACCTCATTGGCTTTCCCCCTTTTCCCCCACACCCCTCTTCTACAGCAATCAACTATTTCACTTCGCCCCCTTCCTTCTTCCAACACTCTCCATTCTTTCCCGTCCCGTCTTATTCCTCTCCCCTCCTTGTTCCTGCGCTCACCACTATTTTCCGTACCCCCGTGCAGTCATTGCTTATTTGTTCCATAAAAATTTTCTTTGGCGTTTTCACCCACTTCGCGGACAAATTTTCAAAATTTTCTTAGAGTTGTTGGTTATTGACCTTTCTAATTGCACAGTACAATACAGTATAGTATTGAACTCCACGTTAGGCGGTACAGACGTGTTAAATATTTGCCCGGACACATAATTAAATGCAAATTGTTTTTGCAGTGCCCTTTAGTTATATTTTAGTGCTCAACGCTATCTTACACACCTATGAAAGGTATTATGAAGAAATTTCAGCAATTGGTCAAAATTAAGTCGGCTTGGGTTTTTAGAGTTGGTTGCATTATATGATAATCGGAACTTTCCCCAAGCAGTTGGATCTTCTCCTTTTGGAAAATGGTTCGGTTTGATAATGACTCAAATTACTTCTCAAAGAGCTTTAATACTTTTCAGACATGCACTCAAAACTCTAAATTGTCGGTTAAGAAAATCGTAGAATTGTTTGGGATAATTTATTTAAAAGCTAAGATATACAGACATGCTCCCATTTTCGCTTTCGTCAAAATTTTGCGACATAGAGTTCACATTTGGTCTAAAACCGGTTTGAAATCGCAAAAGTTTTGAATATTGCGGCATGGCTGATATTATAAAACGATATTATCAAATAGTAAGTAACTTTTAACTCAAATTACCAAAAATCTATAAATGATGGACTGATTCCGAAAACAGAATCGTGATTACCACACGACTGGACCTTGTAAAAAAATAACAAAATTTCGGATATTCTTATACAAAAATTGAAAAAACCTTATTTTTCAGCCAATTTATCTTAATCGCTTCATAAGCTCCATGGATTAAACGGGGTAATAAAGATATTTGTCCCATATGAAAAAAAAATCTCATTTAAAAATCAAATGTCAATCTTTGGAGCAACCACCAAGGTCCCCAAAAAACTAATTAACTTTTTGGCATTGGCTCAAACCTGAAAAGTTGCTTCATCGCACGAGGAAAACATGCCGCGGAGGAGGAGTACTTTGCAGACCTATCAGAAAATAACTTTTCGGAAGTGGGGTTTTAGGTGGGATTTTTGGTCTTTTTTGCTCATAACTTGAGAACCGCTCAACTGATCTTTATCATTTTTTCGGCAAAACGATATGTAATGCTAATTTCTAACTATCTCTAGACGGTACAAGGGTCCATCTACTGTTTGGAATTTTAACTATTCATTATTTGACTTTAAAAACGTCAAATGTCATTCGGAAAGCTACTAATATTTAGTAAAAACTTTAACATTTACGAAATGAGTCGCTATTCGCTTGAAGAACGTTGGGAAATATTAAAAACATATTTCCAAAGTGGTGAGTTCTTGACTCAAACTGTGCGAAATTTGAAAAAAAAAAAACATTTAACACGTGGTGATTTGATCGAAATTGTTTTTCATAATAAATGTTCAACCTTTAAAAAATATCGAGCCGTTTTTTTATAGCAAAATTAAATTCCTATTTTTAAAT
Source organism: Lordiphosa stackelbergi (assembly GCA_018904235.1). NCBI lineage: Eukaryota > Metazoa > Arthropoda > Insecta > Diptera > Drosophilidae > Lordiphosa > Lordiphosa stackelbergi. The sequence continues at coordinate 184,189 of JAEIFU010000037.1, forward strand.
GGACCAACAAGTAAGAGTGTTGCAGTCGATTGGCTCGGCTCCGAAAGACCCTGTACCATTGAGTTAAACATACAAACACATACACTTACACAAACGCACACAGTATCATGCTAGAATCTACGTAAAATTGGTCTGCAGTCTGTAATATGGCCACAGTAGTGTTTCAATGCCCGTTGGGCAATTCACCCCCGGTAAAGTAATACCTCACGAAGAAAGAAGGCGGTAGTTTAGTAGATTGGAGTCCCACACTTCAGTCGCAACCAAGCGATTGAGACGGCTTTCGATGCTTCTAACCGCACAAAAAAAAAAATAAATAAAAACGCACGACTCTATCGCTCTAGCGTAAGATCACTTTTATCCCTAAAGGCGTTTTATTTTATTCGTGCCTATGGGGCATTCAGCATGGGCGGAAAGCCCGCATTCGATTTTTAGGCAAAACTCGCGTATTTTACAAATTCCGAACATGAACGCTCGAATCTTAAGTTTGAGGCCTAAGCTAGGGACGACTTATCGTTCTGAAAGCTAACAAAAACCACTACAAAGCTAAGAAAGAACGTTTAGAGATTAGCACTTGAAGTTATCGCTCTTAGTTCCTGCTGTAGTCTGAGGTTTCTCACGGACTCGAAAAAAGGCAGCCAAAAAATTAAAATACTGTCAACCAGCCTCCTTTGTAGTGTTGTGCGTGTCTTGTTTTAGAAAAGTTGTGGACAATATCCATAACTTAATGACCTAGAGCCTGCCTAAAAAAGTTCTACGATTTTCAATCAAAAAGGTCACTAAAACAATCACTTTGTGATAAAATGCGTGGGCACGACGCAGTTGTTAGAAACTAAACCTAAAATAGTTTCATTAAAAAACAACACCCCCGTTTGATTGCTTTGGGCAATTCAAACAATTGGCGCCTGGGTTAGTTAAATGCGGGGAAAGAATTTCCCCCACTAACATCAGAAGGGCCGATTTCGGGATCCACACAACACTCAAAGCCTAAGTGTTTTTGGCATTTGCTGCTGATGTCGGTTTTTTCTATGAGCTTGCCTTTGGGATTCCCAAGCATTCATAGCAATTCTGTCATGAGGCAACCTCTGCCAACACACTAAGGACAGGCGCAGACAGCTGATGATTGAATTGGTATTCATGAAATAGCGTTATACTGTCAACCAGCCTCCTTTGTAGTGTTGTGCGTGTCTTGTTTTAGAAAAGTTGTGGACAATATCCATAACTTAATGACCTAGAGCCTGCCTAAAAAAGTTCTACGATTGAAAATCCAAATGTAATCGACTTTTTTAGACTGAATTTTAATATCAAAGAATAAACTACTTAAGATTAAATAAATCACTAATAGATAAAACCAGACAATATATTCGAGAATCAGAATTGTCATAAAATGTCGACTTTGGACACATGAAAATTGGCATCGTCTTGAAAATCTTGAAAATGTAAGTTTGAGCAAAATGCAGTATCTTTAAATTCGCCAACTAATTTTCTTTGTGAGTCTCAGTAATGTGTCATATCAGCCTCAACTATATTTCCACCCTCATATTCTCTATATACAATTTAACAATAACTCAAAATTGTCTTCAAAAGCAAACATCTGTATATTCTTTTCACACTCAACACATTGTTATAGTAAAACTAATGTGTGCTTTTTTTTCGTTTAAAAATACAATTAACAAGACATCTACAGAAATGGAATTGGGTCAGTTGGATCATGAGGAAGTCTCAATTATATGAAAAATGTGAAGTTTTTTTTGTGTATTGACTCATCTCTCGGCACCCTTCCTATTTATGATGGCGTCATCAATAACAATCAATTGACTGTGACAAATTGAGCAAAACTTTATAGAAGTTTTTCTCACAGATGTGAAAAATAAAATCATAAGTAATCAAAAATTATTAAAGAAATGCCTAAAACTTCAGAAATACGGAGACGCACACACAGCACAAAACTAACACAAAAACCCAAAAGCCGCAGATGATGTCATTGAGTCAACTGAGCGACTTTTATCTGGACTCACAAACAACACACACGTATTAGAGATCTGCTGTTCCCTCTCTGGTTTGTATTTTTTGCATTTTATTGCGCCAACTCGAGTATTTTATTATTGTGTTTTCTAGATTTTTTAGCGCAAACATTTGCAGATACGTGAAGCCGGCTGGGAGCTAATGCCGAAACTTTGTAGTCAGCTGCGTGGCCACAAAAAGAAAAAAAAAACAACTCCACACGAATTCGCGCTAATTCAATTGACAGCACAAAAGACCAAACAAACCAAAAAAAGAAGGAAATAACTGAGAAATTATATGTGACAGTATGAGGTATGTGTGTGTGTGTGTATTTACAGTGGAAACTCGGCTGCCAGACACTTTTCTATTTTAATCTATATCATTTTCCGTTATCAAATCTTCAGCATTAAAGCTTTCTCTATATAGAAATTTGGAAACCAGTTTCTACACACACAAACACACAACTGTCAAGAGTTCACCGAGCTCAAATATTTTCTTTTGCTGGGCAGGAAGAGGTGCGTCTTGAGTCAACAGCTCTATGCAGCTCGTTAATTTAATTAAATTTAATTTGCCAAAAAAAATAAACGAATTGGGTGCGTTATCGCTCTTTTTGGACATTTGCGAAAAATATTTTTAATCATTTGACAAACATTGAAACAATGAACAGTAAATTGAAAATAAACTCTGAATAAGTTCATTAGTTAAAAATTTGACAAACAAATATTTAGATTTATATGAAAGCACCAGTCACAAAAGCAAGACATTTGATTTTTAATTGACTTATCCTACTTCTATTCTATTATATAGTTAAAATAAACCAATTATTTTTTATTTAAATGGGCTAGTTTATGAGTGTATATTCAATTTTTCCCTAAATTGCATTGCACTACTGATATTCTTTATGTTGGTTGGTAATTGTTCCACAACAAGCTGTCCAACTGGGTTGTCTGCTATTAAGTTCATAGTTCCTATCGATCTGGCATAACTAATCTAGTCATACAAAATATGATGGTTCTCTGGTATTAATAAACTTAAGAAACAATTTAACGACTAGCAAGGCTATTAATATGATCAGTTCGTCTTTTATAGCTATATTATTAATAATAACGTGACGACGTCTTTGGAAGGCGACATCACAGTTCCCAAATAATTCAATCCCATAGCACAGTGCAGGTATCAAGTATGTCTTTGCGATAGTAAATTATTTTGAGTGAAAAAAAGTTGTCTAGTCACGTGATTACTCCAAGATACTGTAGCGTTTAATGTAATAAAGGCTGATTTTTTAGAAACTTTCTGTTTTGCAACACTGTTTTTGGCAGCTCAGCTGTTTTCGGGTCACATGTTACTGTCAAAAATGTTCAGTTTGGTCTATAGTTTAACCATGATTCGAGTTACAAATGAACAACGCTTGCAGATTATTTATTTTTAGTATCAAAATTCATGCTTCGGTTATTCACTTTTTTATCGGAAAATTGTGTTCAGCGACGAAGCTCATTTCTGGTTGAATAGATACGTAAACAAAAAAATAGATGGAAGCTAACTTCGGCCCGACCGAAGTATATATACCCTTGGAGCTTGATAAATGCTGTCAGTTTGTTATATGGCTAAACGATGTATTCATCCGATTTTTTTTTATTCATTTAACATTACTATCTGGAAAGTATAAAGACGCTACCATTGAAAACAAAAAAGTTTTTCTCACTACTTTTTCGACCGATCATTCCTATGGCAGCTATATGCTATAGTCATCCGATTTGAATCTAATTTGTTAGGTTGTGTGGTAGTATAATATTGTAAAAATGTAAGTGTAATGTAAAATTGGCTATACAGCTCCTCCAAAGGGGCCAAGCCAAGCTTCTCACAATCTCTTGAAGTGTGTGCCTTAAATTTTTCGCACAAGAGAAAGTGACCTACAGTTTAACGCCGAATCAGAACGACAAAATTTGAGAATTTGCTTTTTCGTGGCTAGATTACTTTACAGCTGGCGCCAATAGCTGGTGAAGGTGACCGTATATGTAAAAGCTATTTCTCTAAAGAAAGAAAAAAACTTTTATTATTAGATGTTCAGAGGCGGCGATCAGAACCCACGACCTCCCGCCCAGCAGTCCAACACACTAACCGCTGGGCCACAGACGGCCACATATAATATTGATCTGTGAAAAGATTGAGCACGATAGCATTGAAAACAAAAAGTTTTTCATACAAAGACTTTTTTTCAGACCTATCTTTTGTATGGCAGCTATACTACAATATATAGTGGTCCGATTTTAATAATTCTTGGTGAAATTATTTGAAATCATAGAAAACTTATAAATCCGAGGTTCGGAGGCGTAGGCATGGAAAACAAAAAAAATTTTCTTAGTGAAACTCCTTTTTCGACCGATCGTTCCTATGGCAGCTATATGCTGTAGTCATCCGATCCGGCCGGTTCCGACAAATGTGCCGCGTATTTGTACCAAAAGACTTCGTGCAAAGTTTGGTTAAGATAGCTTTAAAACTGACGGAGGAGATAGCATAGAAACAGTCATGCTGATCAAGAATATATATACTTTATGTGGTCGGAGATGCTTCCTTCTGTGCGTTACAAACATCCGGACAATTTCAATATATCCTCTCCAAGGTTATAAAAATATGGAAGCTATAACAGATTTAGTTATTTATGCTGGTGCTTCTGCAGCTTGTTGAATTCAGGAGCGCATAAGTAAAGTGAAATAATATTTTAAATTGTGGCCGGGTATGGCGGAGCGGTTAGGTCGTCACCTATTGTGCTGGAGGTGTGCGTTCAATCCCGCCTCAGACCATAAAATAAAAAGATTTTTCCTCTCTTTAGAAAATAGCTTTTACACATTCGGTCATCTTGACCAGCTATTGGCTCCAGCTGTAAAGTAATTAGCCAACAATTTTTGGCCATTACGCCCAAATTTTTAAAATCTAAATTTAAGTCAGTAGAATTGGGAGTAGTAGTGGCAAATCTAGCCGTATACGGCTGTGTATACAGAGACCTTTCGAATGATATTGATTTTATATTATGTTTTTTTATTTTGCTTAAATTTTTATTTTTTTGAGATTTTAAGCATAGAAAGATTTTTAGTTGGAAAAAGTCTCATTATATATAGCAGCAATAAACTGTTTGTGCTTGAAATTGTTTTTAATAGAATAAGGTAAGTTGTTCCAAAGCTACATGGCATTGTAATAAAAATGTTTAGACCTTTCCTGTTTGCATCTTCAGGACACCAAGATTTTGACGATGCAAAATTTAGCAAATCAAATAAATATGAAGTTCCATATTAAATATAATTTTTGCAAAGTTTAAATATTTTACCGTGAATCCAGTTGTCTAATTAAACTTAACCTTTGGATTAAGTAGGTGGTTTTTGTGTATTGTAACATGGTCAGTTTGACCGAGATTATATACGTACCTAGATATGTTATCAAATGCTACTTTTATTTTATTCTAACTAGCCATATAACGGTTTGTAAATATATCTATCCCATATGACAGTGTTGAAATAAGGAAAGCTTTCAGATACCTAAATTTAGAAGGCAGAAGTGGTTAGTGTGGTCAAGTGCCCCGACAGCAAAATACCCTGAACCAAGTAATGTGGTTCCTATGGCTTTGAATTACTTTAATTTTAAAATTTATTTGAATAAATGGGGAGGCGCAACTGCTTATCTTCGGTGTTTTTGCTCGGATCTTATTATGGTATACAGAATAGATAGATATTGGGCCAAACCAAATATATAATAAGTCACTATGTTCAAACTTAAAAATCTTGGCCCTGGCAGTTTTTCGCGGTTAGAAGGAGAAGGAGTTTGCCAAATCTGAATCAAATTTTATTTGGGTACGGTATCAACAACAATAATATACGTTTAATTTTTCACTCTTACAAACAATAATTTTAAATTTCACAGTCTCTGTTATCACAAGAACTTAAATCATACAAGCCTGTTCCTGTTCCATACAGGGAATCCTTGATCTAGTAACCACAGACTTCCTTTACACCTTTCATTTATATAAGCTGTAAGCTGGCCAATTCAAACGTTTATGCGAAAACCGAAGTGGAATCATGTAAAAGATCTAGTTTTTATAAGTCCCTGCTGAAAGCGATCATCTTTAAAGATATCTATTGTTTTTGATTTCTAATGAATGATGTTTTTTTTTTTATATAAAACATTCAAATGCATATAAAATGTACAATTGTACCTGATTTACTGACAAATTTCCAGTATAAAAGAAGATTGTAAACCTGTCCTGATCCTCTTTAAAATGGGGTCAGTTGGAGTTTTTTGGGTCCATCGAATTGAACTACGAATAGAACGCTTCAAATTTATAACCTCCCGAATCAAGCACAAACTGTTTTAATAAAAGATTTTTCTTAATTAAAGTCTAGATTTTCGTAAAACGATTTGATTTGGAACTAAACTGGGACTTTGTATGTGAAGTGAAAAAAATTTGGTCAGCTACTAGATCATAGAGAATTAAAACTGCACGCATTTAATCTACTAGATCTACCTTAATTTAAGCAGTCAGCTTAAAACCGCTCCACGTACATATAAAGGCATGCAGTTTTAATTCGAAATGCAAGCGAGCTCCATCGAGTAAAAATAGTTCATAGTACATATAGTGGTCGTTCAGAACTTCTAGTCATAGATCTTCTGGACCTAATGGGGGCGTATGTGGTCAGGTAAAGCTGCTGATCGGTTCAACTTGGCGAACCCAGCGTGATCCTGGCTTACTACGTCTCAAGTCGACTCACACCTCCCCGGAAGCAGTGGCAATGCACCCGCATTTGCTGCTGACTAACGTGAGCGGCGACCCGCCCTTCCCTACAGGGTATAATATATAGGGTTAATGCGTCGGGTTTGGTACCCACCACCGTAAAAAATCTCCACCAATGAAAACTGCGAGTACAATGCCTCGGACACGGACCCCCTCTGACGACGACCCACGCAAACGTTAGAAGAAGAGAAGAAGACATATATTGACATCCTGTATACATTTTTCCCACAATATTCTTGAATTTAAAAATATTTTTTTATTCGCCCTGAACATTATGAGTAGTTTTCCTTAACGTACTATGCTTTTTTTTGAGAATGTACATTTCCTGTGAAATCACCAACCACACACAATTACATAAATGTGTCAGTGGATCTAGGCTATTACATATTTCATTTGAAAGATAGAAAAGTTAAATCGGTTTATTGGTTCAGATTTTACGGCAAATTATTTGGGAACTTCTCTTAAAAAATAGCAAAAACATGAGTATATCCCAAATCAAATTTGGGCGATAAGTCCTTGGGGGTTATGTCATGTCACCTACTTTACCTTGCAGAACAACAAACAGAAAGAGCAACCAGCCCCTGAAATATGTTCCATTTGGATCAAGTAGTTTTGCTGTTTGCAATTTAAGCAGAAATCACTGTTTTCTTTTGGAACTCCTCGCTCACTATTCTTATCGAGTTACTGGTCTGGCTATAACAAATAACAGATTAAATTGTAAGTTTATCTGAAACATAGCAGCAAAGACACTACATATAATATATATAGATACCGCATCTCATACAAACTTTTTTTTTGGGATCCAATCTCAGCTCCCAAGAAAAAAAATCGTTTTTTGCGTCATAGCTAATGTAGAAAACGTATAGCTTAATTTCAATATATGTTTTCTCGTACAGACGCTGGGAGCGAAAATTGGCATCCAATGACAGCTCCCAAAAAGATTTTGTGGTTAATACCGAAACGAGAGGAACGGATGACGTGGTTTAAGCTAAGAGAGCAAACGGCTTTTCAGTCGCTGGCCGCCGGTCGATAAAGTTGATCAGAGCTGGTTTGCGTGGCACAGAGTACTAAAAAGTATTACAATGTGGTAGAGGTGCAGAGAGGAAACAATGGGAATCAACTAAATAAGCGCTATTCAAAAATATAAAAATAAAATTATTCCAAATATTTGCTATCATATTTTCTTTGCTAACTGAAGTACTTCTCTGACTCTCCTCGGTTCAACAAAATTGAATTTAATAGCGTTTTTTCACATTAAGATATGGCTTGCTTATCGCTGCTGGTCAAAAATAAACGACATTTTATACATATCAAACCACAGGGAATGTGCCAAAAATGTTGATTAGTTCAACGAAATTGTTGAATTGTTCATTAGCAAAAACTTGAAGATTTTATTTTCTTTGTACTTCACATAACATTTTTGTGTTATCTGTGTATTCAACACTTTTTTATGCATGTTTGTAAAAAGAAAAGAAAAGGGAAACAACTGAGGAAAAAGAGGTTAAGAATGTATGTAAACATGTTTGTAAGCATTATTTGCTTAGCTGTCAGTTATTGACAAATGAATGTTTAAAAATATATAGAGTAAACGGCCACTGAACAATCGCTTGTCTTATCAGCTAGTTGCGCCCAGGTTATCAATTGCGTCATGGAATCATAAACACACGAAACCATTACAAAACTTGGACGTAATAATATACTCGAGAGAAAAACACAATGTCTCAGTGACCAACTGAACTTGAGATTGGGTGCTGGCACTGAGTCATAAAAAATAAGTAGAATCATATGGGCTTGCACAGAGAGAAGACATTCAGGCAAGTTCTCAATTCCACTACTTTTTGAAAAGTAAATCGTACGCGATTCTGCTTCCAAATGAAATTGCTCTCTATTTACTTTTTGCAAACTACTGGACCAAGTGAGAATGGAACTAGATACACCAGAGCAATCCAAGTGAAACGATCGAAAATGGCACAGTGGGAAACGAGAGAGGCTGACTTTTAGGTTTCACTCTCCGTTTTCATTTGCACATCCAAAATCTGAATGCTTTAAACCAAAAAAATTCTTTATAAATCAAATAAAGACTAGAAAGCAAGTTAAATTTCACTAACAATTTTTAAATTGATCACAGAATTAAGGAAAATTCTGTTTATGTACTATCTAGTAACTAAAAGAGTGCTTAATTTGGCCACTACTTTTTATTTCACCGACTAACAAGCATTACTTTTCTCTTTTGGTGCTCCGAGAACATGAATCAATTCCACTTTCGAAAAGTTCCGTGGAAGTGGTATTGAGAAAGCCTGATTAAGTATTTCGAACTTGAAAGTCTTGACAAGCAGCAGTTAACAAAATCTTGAACATTTCTTTTTCGAGGCCCAAAAATGTTTTGTTCCTAAATAAGCTATGGTAATTCTCGATTTAAGTATTATTACAACTTTGTTTTAAAAAAAAAATTCCATTCGACTTAAGATACTAATTTTAAAAGTATTTTCTAATAGCCCTTATTATTTCTACACATTTTGAGCAAAACTTTTACTTACAACCATTTGCTTGTTGTTTGCAGCCCGTGTTTGCTCCAACCGCATGTTAATATATTTACAGCCTGTCTTTCTGCATTTGCCACCCCACGCTGATCGGCATTAAAAAAGCTAGAAATACTGCTAGCAAGTGCTATACCCTTCAGTTCCAAGGCACTACCGCCCCAGTCTCGCTCGCGAAAGCGCGATTCGGCGCTTATTCGCTGGTCCTAATCCGGCTGTAGTCAGTACGACGAGCCGCTGACATGCTTAAAAACAAATCGAAGACAAAAATGCGTTTCGCTTTAAATTTCTTTCAGCGAGTGACCCGCAAAGGAATAGGAACAAGTAAGAACATTGCTATCCCTTTTCGGTGTCTTCTTTTCAATTCGTATTGTGCTTAGCGTCAGATTTCTTGTTGTGACGCTTAACCGAGTGTATGTATTTGGCAAATAAAATAAAAAAACTATAATAAATATTTAAGTGCAAGTATCATCAACTATAATAACATCATCAATTTACAATTACAGGTAACAATATTAAAAGTAAACTGTAAAAACATAATATATTTTGTTGTTATTTTAAATTTTTTTTGTTACAGATCAAGCGATATCTAGTCCTCTTGAGTAAAGGCAAGGCCGGGAAGGAAGTTTTGCGCTCCACTTATGTTTTATAATTATATTTTAATTTTTATAATAATATTTACGATTACTTTTTCAGCCAGAATACCCTCCGGAGAAACCAAACCGCGAGGTTATGTTATTAAACTGAAGTGTGTAATAAAAAATAAATAAACACTACTATTAATTATTATTTAAATTAAATGAATTGATAAATATTTTGGAGCATATTTACTTACAGTAACTAGTAGTCTCGGTAGCTAGCCCTACTGTAACAATATTACTGCGGTACTCTACGCCCACAGTTACTTTTCGGTAGCGTTTCGCAGCTCAGAATCGCCAACGTTTCGCTAGGCCGCCCATACAAAGTAATCTGGCGTAATCCGCGGGCGTAAGGGTTACCGATCGCTACGCTCGCTGCTACAAGAACGAGGGTATATATAAATAGCTGCGTTTTTCTTATTATTAGGCTAGTTTCTCAGATGCTGACAATTTGTCGGAGCCCATTTATTACATACTCTCGTCTCTATGCTTCTAAAGTTGTAGCTGTCTACTCAACCCCCAGCAAACCCCGACCCGCCCCGCCCGGCACCCCCCTCTCCGCCTGGTCTCCCCCGTTCGGTGCCCTTCTCCCCCCTTGTCTCCCCCGCTCTTAACACGCCGCGAGCCGCCCCCGGGCCGCTATAGCCCTCTTTCTTGCAGCGCCCCGCAGCAAGAAGGACCCTTATACCTCCAACCCTGCCGAGGCCCGGTCCTGTTAATAACGAAATTTAATAAATTCTATGTGTGTAAAATGTCTTTACGCGCCGTAACCCAGGCTCGTCCGTTTGTATATTTCGTTCGGTTATAATTTTCTTTGTTCTTTCTTTCTTTTTGTTTTTGTTGTTCGTTCTTATTTTAATCTCCTTTTCATTTCTCTCTGTGCATTCTTTTAATCAATGCAAATTAGCAGGTTATCAAATTTAAGTTGCCATTGCAATCGAAAACCGCTTTCTGTCATGGCTCGTGATTAGGAGCAGAAATCGAATAGTGAAGTTGGCCTTTGGAACTGTTCACGCTTCGTTGGTATGCTTTATCAACTTGCGCGAAATATACGTATATATAAACAAAAAGAACACTTTTTAGCAGATTTAGTGACCTCACAAGCAACAAACTCGTATTGTCAGGTGCAGGTACAAAGGAATGTAAAAATCGCATTGAGTATGACATCATTTTGTGTTTGAAAGCGAGCAATAGCAAAATACTCGTCGTACAATTGAATCAAATAAAAAATACAATATTAACAATCTGTTTGGAATGTCATAGAGAAGTCTACTTGAGACTCTTGTGGCATTGTCAGCGCATCCAAAAGCCCACCAAGGCAGTCCACAACAATTGATTACAAACGCAAATTATGCCATATTGCTATTTGCATATTTCTAATAAAAAAAAGTTTTTGAGTCATCATTAAAATGCGGTTTAGGATTCCACAGAATTAGCAGCCACAGCCCAACCCCAAAATAAATCATAAAAACTCAAACTCACCAATATTAACAATCTTGATGCCCTCATCCTGCAGGAATTTCAAGGCCACCGAAACATTTTCCAATTTCTGGCTACGGAATGTTGGACGTTTGTTGTATTTGGGCAAACGCTTCTGCGACAGCACCTCGATGAGTGCAATCAGTCGTAGACCATCGGACAAATCCGTTTCCAGATTATTTATGGAACGATCAATGGTCTTCAGATGCTCGTTGGCCCAACGTGTGAAGGTATTCTGTTGGATTTTTTTCCATTGCGCATCCTCGGCAAGATCACGTTCAGCCTCCATATCTTCGTCGAAGTTCTCGTCGTACTGATCCGGCTGCTGTTGTTGGTAATAGTCGTTTGGCTGTGGGTAGGCAATTGGGCAGAGAGCAAGTTAGACAAGATAAAAAAGGTGGGATGTAGGTGGAGTTGTTACTGCAAAATCCGCTTAACAGTTATGCAAAACTGAGGACCGTGCCAAATAGTTGTCAACTTCTCCTGGAGCAAAGCGTAACGAATTGGTTGGGAATGAAGTAAACAAGGTGTGGTGTAGGAATGAAGACGCCGACTTGTTCCAGTTTACACACACACACACACACCCCACACACACACAAAACGCCGATATTGGGTGAAGTGGACAGTCCACTTTATACAACACAAGTAGTAAACCAAGAATGTGAAATATTAATGGAAAAGCCGAAAATTTGTATACCCTATAGCAGAACTATTTCATTTTCATTTCATTTGTTGAAAGTTATTTCAAGTCTTCTTGTTTGCGGGTGGATGTTATAGCTTTCTTATGTTGTGCATGAAAAGCGTTTGCTTTTCTTTCTTATTTGTAGCATTACACACACTAATAAAAGGATTCTTAATGACTAGGATAACCTTTGGTTGAACTAGAAATTTCAATTTCAAAATTTTACCAAATTCTTTCTTTAAAAATTTGATATTCGAATATTTTTTTATATCTCGGAAAGTTTTGTAATTTGATTTTTATCCTAAGATCGTTAAGAAAGAATTACAACATTTAAAAAATGCTACAAGGAAATCGCTAAATATCGTGAAAAGATCTTAAATAATATTTAACATGCTTGGCTCAACTGTCTCAAATGCGTCCTTTAGTCAGTTTTCGATTCGTATCAGTTTTTCATTTAAATTTTCTTATTACTTGCAACAAATATTATTTTATTCGATAAACCAAAGCTATAAAAAGGGACTTCTCATATACTACAAAAAGTTAAGAACAGGAAAACATACCGAATCTTATTTCGGGATACGGTTCTGATACGCTTTAAAACTTATGTTTCGGTAAAAATTTTCTGTTTCGGTTCTAACATTATTTCGGTATTCGGTTCCATATTGGTACTTGGATTTTTATTTCGGCATACCGGTTCGTACCGGTAAAGTTTAAAGAAAGTTCGGTCATTGCTATGCGTCCATTTGATTTCTTAGCGAAGACATAATAATTACACTCCGTGAAATAAAAGTTTTACCCTTACTTGACCTTCTCAAAGGCGTACACACAACTGTGGAAATATTTTATTGTATTGTCCTTTTTCGTTCGTATATGTATGAATCAACTTCGCCTCCACTTAAAAGCCTATATCCAGCACTTCGGAAAATTTATTTCGTTACAGTATTTCATACAATTAGAAACACTTTGGCTTTGCTTTGATGTTCATGTGTTTTTAGAAAGTATTTCTATTTATCTGAAATACTGTAACGAAATAAATTTTCGGAGTACTGGATATAGGCCTTTAAGGTAAACGATTTGTGTCAGTGCTGCTTTCTTCATTAAGTTTCACTTGAAAAATGATTACATGATATTACAATGAGAGTCTAAGAATATAGATAAATCAATTTTCAAAGAGATAGGCCTTAAGGTTTTTTTATCACACAATACCAAAGTATTGCAAAGCCAGAATTATTTTTTGAAAGCTTACGATTTGACTTAACTGAATGAAATACCGCTTTGCAGTCTAATTGTTGCACTCAGAACCGGTCACTTCGTTTCCCGAATTAAAAATATTGCTTCCGATTCTGAATTCTAATTTATTCTTTTTGGTATACGAGTCCGGTTGGATTCCGTGGATAAAAAACTCTTATCGAAGAAGTATTTTCAGGCATTAACCCGACCCGCTTGGAATAGGAATTATAAGCTATCAATACATACTTCCACTTATTGGTTCCGTGTTTAAATCCTATTCCTGTAAGTAATCCTTTCCCTCTAGTGTTTGAAATTTGAATTAGTAAAAACTTTGACATTTACGAAATGTGTCGCTATTCGCTTGAAGAAAGTTGGGAAATAATAAAAACATATTTCCAAAGTGGTGAGCCCTCGACTCAAACTGTGCGAAATTTAAAAAAAAATACAACAAAAAAAATTTTCCAAAAACTCAAATTGTGGATCAGTTCGTGAGGCGAGTTCGTGAAACTGGAATGTTGGTAGATAAACCAACTCGTCCGGTGCGCTCGACCAAAAACATTGCTGCAGTTGCTGAAAATGTGTGTGAACAACCGTCACCATCGGTCTCAACATTTCGCGCACTTCTTTGATGCGAATTTAGCATAAAGGCATACAAAGTTCAATTGGTGAAGCAGCTAAAGCCAATTGACTATCCTAATTGTCTACAGTTCGCAAATTGGGCGGAAGATCGTTTGTCCGAAAATGGTGAATATTACCGAAAAATCATCTTTTCGAATGAAGCACATTTCCACTTCCGTGGTAATGTTAATATGTCGCATCTGTGTCACAGAAAATCCGCATATCGTCGTCGAGATGCCAATGCAGCCACCACGTGTCACTGTTTGGAGCGGGTTTTGGTCTCGGGGCGTCATTGGTCCATTTTTCATTGAAAATGAAGAAGGAGCCATCGTGACCGTGAATGGTGAGCGCTACCGCGCTCTGTTAAGTGATTGGTTTTTCTAGGAAATTGAAGTAGAAGACTTGGACGATATTTGGTTTCAACAAGATCGCGCTACGTGCCACACAGCGCACGCCACAAACGATCTTCTGCGCCCTATCTTCGAAAATAGAATAATCAGCAAATATGGATATGTGATCAGGCCGCCAAGAAGGTCATGGACAAATGTTATGCAAACAATCCTGAAGAAAGAGATTTGAGCTGCTATTGCTGACATACGTGCCGAAACAATTGAAAATGTTCTCAAAAAATTATGTGGATCGAAGGGGCTACTGCCAAGTGGTGGTCATTTGACCGAAATTGTTTTTCATAAATAAATGACATGAACCAATTTTTCCAATAAATGTTCAACTTTTGAAAATATCGACAATTAAATTCCAATTTTTAAATGGACCAGCCTGTATCTGTATTCTCTCTATCGTGTAAACGTTTGCCTTTCTTCGGTGAGTGATCTAGTTACCTTATCTATCTATTTACCTTATCTATCTAGTTACCTTATCTAGCTGATCTAGTTACCTTATATGTACATATCATTTAAAGGCCTACATCCAGCACTCCGGAAAATTTATTTCGTTACAGTATTTCATATAATTAGAAACATTTTGGCTTTGCTTTGATGTTCATGTGTTGTTAGAAAGTGTTTCTATTTATCTGAAATACTGTAACGAAATAATTTTCCGGAGCGCTGGATATAGGCCTTAAACTTGTAAATTTTTACATTGGAAAATCTAACGTTGTACGGAAACCGGTTACGAATTCGGAACAGGGTCAAAAATAAGATAGTTTAAGTATTTCCTAGATTTTGTATGATCCGAGGATAGTCAGACTTTTGCTAATACTTTATCAGTGGATACCAAGGTAAATCATGGAGATTCTAAATTCTAAAAAAAAACTGTCGAAAGTAGAAATTTTATATGAGGAAGAATAATGTTCGAAAATTTTTACCAATATTACATTAACAGTTAGCCACTGAACGAAACCAAATTCGCTGTGTCCAAAACCAATGTAAGGTATCTGACCGACTTTATTTAAAAATCACGGTGTAAAATTTCTCTTCTTAGTTCTCAAAGAGGGGGCACCATCCCCAGAAAACCATTTTGAAGACCAATATACAACTAAAAAACTCAAGCTGCCTTCAACTCCGACAAATGCCAGTCTGGGTTATGAAAATGTCCGTTATAGATTTCTTAGAACCTGTATTACACCTCTAAAAACTGAAATTTCCTCAAATCGGGAAGCAAAGAACCTTTTCCTAGTTTTAATTTTAAGTCCTGTTCTAAGTCTGTAATGTCTGATATTTAGATTTTGGGAATCTGACAGAAGACTCATATTAAAAAAAAAACCTTGTTCTCCAATATTGTGACATAATTCAATTAAAAAAAAATTCCACAAAAAGGGTTCAATAGTGATTTTTGTCCATTGATAAAGCAGCAATAAAAAAAACCGATCAATTTTAAAAGATTTCCTCACATAAACGTTTTACGAAATTTTTGGAGGGATTAGACAATTCGGCAGGACGTAACACTGCATTTTAGCTTATCAAATAGTATGATAAAAATTGTGCAAGGCGGGTGATGTAGAGATTTAATAACAGAGTGGAAAACCTTCCACAACCAAAACCAATCAACCACCTTCAGGACAGGAAATCAGGAAAATATCCACAAGGACCGCACACAGTTGAAGCTGTACGATCAGGCAATGTGCGCGGGGAGCACCGAAGTTCGCGTGCCACAGAAGTTTTGAGCGTCTGACAGTAAAATCAACAAAAATAGAAGTTAAGCATGGGTAGCCCCCCGACCACCTTCTTCTCTGTCTGTCTAACGTGGAAAAGGGCCAGCGACAGTCTCAGACGCCGCTCAGGGCTCACTGCGCAGCGTGTGAAGTTCATTAACATTTTCATTAATTGCGAAATGCCTCCGCCCAGCGACAAAACGCAATGTGAAGTTGCAAGCAATTAAAAAATACCAAAGAGATGGGCAAGGGCCGCCACACACACACACACACACACCTGTTGATAGAAAATGTCGTTGTTTGTTGCTGGCTGTTGTTGTTGTTGTTGCTGTGGGGCGTAGAAATTGTTGTGGCAACTGGTTGGATAGACACACGCGTTGAGGTTTTTTGGCGGATTGAGAAATATGGTCGCCTGTGTCGTTTGACCGTTTGTATAATTCGCGTTTTGCACTAATTCACCAGAAACGCCCGCACCGATACCGATTTGCTGACTTCTTGTATTGCTGCTGCTGCTTTTGTTGTTGTTATTAATGCGTATTGAAGTTGGAGCGTCAGCGTCGTTACTGTTGCTCGTACACCCGTTAACTAAAATTTTTGATGCGACAACGGCCGGAGCTTGTCGCGCACCGGCGTTCTCAGTCGCTCTCTGCTGCCCGCTGTACATTTTGCTAGCCGGTTATTGTTGTTGTTTTTCTGGTGATCACTGCGCTCTCGTGCACTCTCTCTCTCGTTTTTGTTTTCGTTTTGTTTTTCTTTTTATCTTTCAAGTTTGTTTACCGATCTCTCTCTGCTTGCTGGCGCTTACTCGCTCTCAGCGGGGCGTTTTTCACACTCTGAGCAACAAATAAAAAAAAAACAAGTTTGTTGATGCCTCTAATTCAGCGCGAGAACGTAAAATGTTGTTGGAAGTTTATCGTAAATATTTTTGCCATGTTTATTAAAAATTGCGCCCAACGGGACAGTGTGACCATTAGTTAAAGCGGTGGGACCTAATTTCGTTTAAGTTTAAGTTTAGCTTGACGGCCGCAAAGTATGCAATGAATATCAATATGTTCATACTTATGTGTATGAATGATAAGAAACTTAAATTCTAAGGAATATTGTATCAGCATTAAAAAAGTTAATATCGGAACTCTGTTGAATATTTTAAAAATATATTTATCAGGCAAATTTTCAGTTCCACTGCTTTTTAAAAATTCCGCTTCGGTTTCGTTTTTGTGTTCTCAATTCCGAATAAAATTGCTCAAATTTGTACTTAGTGCAAACCACTAGTCCAAACTCAATACATGAAATAGAATCCACAAGCAATTTCAAGCGAGACGATGAAAATGAAACAGTGGAAGATGTGAGAGGCTGACTTTTATAGCCTATTCACACTACAGTCCATCTTGTGGAACGTTGAGAAGATGGTGGAAAAATGAAATTCGTGTTCACATGGCCACCATCTGACCGTCCACCATCTTGGCTTCTTCTTGATGTAAATATCCAGTATAAAAGAAAAAAAAAATCGTACATAAGCATTTGGATGCAATTGAGTCGTACAGCATAATTTAATGACATTAAGTGAATAATACATTGCATTTTTTAAAAGGGAATTAGGGGTTTTGGAAATATTTTCAAATTTCATTTGGTGTTCTGTCGCGCGGCATTTTCATTTTGACTTCAACGACGTTGTCTGTGATATTTTAGTTACGAATGGCTTTTATTTAGTGGTGGACCCAAAAATTTCGCTTGGAACAGCATGAGATAGGAACATCCCCAGCTGACGGTGGAATATTTTAAAAAAATTTGGCACGGAAGTTCTTACGTACTTTTAGACGGTAAACGGTAGATGGGACTGGAGGCTATTGGGTTTAATTTTTTAATTTTTATTCCACTTTTCAACGCGAAACAACAAAACGGGAACATGAATAAATTCCACTTTCGAAGAGTTGCCGTGAAAGTGGAATTGAGAACTTGTCGAAAACCGAAAGTCACCACTCTTGAATTCACAAATACTGCCACACATGGGTTTCAGTATAAAATTTTTGTGGGTCTAACATAACGGCTTCCTCTTCTAGTTATTGTTGCAGTTGGGCCTAACGCAAGTTATAACTGAGACGATAAACAGCTGTTTAGGTTTTAAGAACTTCAATCAATTCTCGCGTGGTCCTCGAAGTGAACAGTTGATGAGTTAAGTTCGTGTTAAAAAACAATCATAATTGTGAAAATTAAAAAATAGAAAGAAAAAAACCCTTCCGAGTTTCAAAGCCAAAAAAGTCACATATTTGTTATTTGTTTTGGAAATGTGTGTTTATTTATTTCATAACAGTATTGATTGCATAAACAAGTTATTGATATCATGTGAAAGTATCCTTCTTGCGAAAACAATTTCAATGGTAAAAATATTAAATATATAGAAACGAAAATGAGGAAAGATATTTCAATATCAAAACAAATGAATAAAAGACGACAAATCGTTCCTAAGAATGTTAAGCATTATTATTATAATTAGTTTATAATTTTTAGCATTCATTTTTAAGTCTCAAATATTAATTACTTTTAATTGCTCTTTATCACATCTTTTGAAAACGAAAAATTTTGTCAATTTGCGGAATTGACAACAGCAATCAGCTTCATTCTATTCGTTTTCGGAATTTGGGAACATTGCTAACTATAGTATAAGTCAGAGTAACCTTTTGGAAGTACGAAAACATTTTATTTGAATCCAACGCCAACTTCAAAAATATCAATAATATAAAAAACCTTTGAGCCTCTTCGCAACCATTAAAACTCAACTCAACTTTTTTTCACTTTAAATATACACCCCAAACTTACGAATCAAGACAAAAACGAGAGCGTAAGTTAAAGTCGGCTCTAACCGACTTCGAAATACCCGTTACTCATGAAAAAACATGTTTAACAGTGTTCCTGCGTTCCTTAGAGTGACCATCTGAAAAGTATGCAACATTTTTTAGGGTGGGATGGGTGGTAGCGGGGGGGATTAGTTCACTTTTTTGCTCATAACTTGAGAACCGTTCATCCGATCTTTATCATTTAAAAATTTAAAACAAACTTGATCTGCGTGCAGATAAAAGAAGCATTTGTTCCATACATGTCAAACCTCTATCTCTTACCATCTCTGAGATCTAGGTATTCATACAGACGGACGGACGGACAGACGGACAAGGCTAAATCGACTCGGCTGTTGATGCTGATCAAGAATATATATACTTTATATGGTCGGAAATGATTCCTTCTGCCTCTTACATACATTTGCACGACTTTAGTATACCCTTTTTACTCTACGAGTAACGGGTATAAATAGAGAGAAGCTTACTTCGGATCGACCGAATCGGAGCTACAAATATGCTGCCAGAATGTTATATGGCTATACGATATATTCATCTGATTTTGATCAAATTCTCCAAAATTGTGTTGAAACAGATATTATTCATATCTGGAAAGCAAAAACACGCTATCATTGACACAAACTCACTAGAATTATTTTTTCGACCGATCGTTCTTATTAATCCGATTTTGATCAAATTCTCCAAAATTGTGTAGAAAAAGATAACATTACAATCTGGAAAGTATAAAGACGCTAGCATTGAAAACAAAAAAGTCGTTTTCACTAAAACTAGTTTTTCGACCGATCGTTCCTATGATCGTTCCGATTTAAATCATCCTTGACAGAATTGTGTGATAGTATATAATATTGATCTGTACAAAGTTTGGGAGCGATGGCATTAAAACAATTTTTTTCATACTAAGACTTTTTTTCACACCTATCTTTTGTGTGGCAGCTATACTATATAGTTGTCCGATTTTGATAAATCTCGGTGAAATTATGTAAGAGCATAGAAAACTTTTAAATACGACGGTTGGGAGCGATAGCATTGAAAACAAAAAAGATTTTCTCACTAAAACTAGTTTTTCGACCGATCGTTCCTATGGCTGCAATATGCTATAGTCATCCGATCCGGCCGGTTTCGACAAATATGGAGCGTATTTGTACCAAAAGTCTTCGTGCAAAGTTTGGTTAAGATAGCTTTAAGACTGACGGAGGAGATAGCATAGAAACAGACCGACAGACGGGCGTTGATAGCGTTTTCATCGTACTGAATGATCAGGAGAAAGTTAAATACACAACTTTTTATACCCTTGCACATTGGGCCCAATGGCGGATTATTTGTCATAAAGTCGAAAATTTCATGGAAACAAAACTCATTTTTAATATTACACCTCAAAACTACATAATCTGTGTACAAAGAATCGATTAATTTTGTCGATTGTTTGGGAACCCAGGTGTTCTGTGAATTGGCGTCAACTTTTTTTTTTTAATTCGTTGACTTGCACGTTGTATAAGTTTGCACAATAATTTATTGCAAATTATGGATATTGTAGGCCAGATTATGTAGAATGTATAAATGGAAGCATTTTTTGATAATGTTCAATGTTTAATTTAGGGATGTCGAAATATCGATATCGAATACTTGTTGAATAAATTGTTGGTGTGTATTTGTGTTAGTTTCGGCCACAAAAATGGGGGTTTTCTGAAGGCATCCTCTTGGATATTACTAGTATTACTAATGCCACTAATATCCAAGAGAATGCCCTTAAGAAACCTTCCTTTTTGTCCAAAAACCAAAAAAAGTATTCATAAAAATATCGTCAAAATGTATTCAATATCGATTTTTCGACAACCCTAGTTTAATTATAGTGTGTTGTTTCGTGTTGTCCCTAAACAGAGAAAACTTAGCCAAAGTGGAAGTCTTCTGTTGAGTAAAAACAAACCTTGTGCGTGTTTGTGCGTTTTGTAATGTATGTCAAAATCAAGAAGAAAGTGTGTATTTAAAGATAATAGTTATCCTCTTTTCAAATTTTTGCGGCTTTTGCGGCGCTTTAAACTGTCATGAAATGATGCTGGACGTATGGATGACACCTCTACCGCTCTAACAAACTAGATATTTGGCCAACTAAGGAAATGTACGCTTAAAATTTGACTATAAATTACTAGAAATTAATTTTTAATTTAAATTCTAACAAACTATCAATATTAAGCTGGCTCGAGGTCTCGTTGTGCTTGCACATAACTCCAAAAAGCAGAAACACAACACACCACAATGGAGGCTAGTTGATCGTACAGCTGTTTCATTGGTATGTCTACCAAATCATCAGCGATCTTCGCTCAGTTACACTCGGGAAGGAAATCTCTCTCATTAACATAGCAAGGCCAAGTTGCGGAACACCGCCGGTTTTTGCTGTCAAGTCGCTTAGGAATTCCCAAGGGATTGTGGTAACTCTGGCATGGAGTGGGAACTGTTGGCTTCAGTACAAGAGAGCGAAGATCGATGTAACAGCTGTACGATCATGTCTATAAATAAACCACGAATCGACTTACAAATGAACAACGCTTCAAAATGGCTGGTGGTTTCAATGCGAAAAAGTGGCCCAATTGAGAGGCGAGTTAGGTGGGGTTAGGTTAAGGTCAATTGGCCGGCTAGATCGTGCAATATAACGCCTTAAGACCATTTTTTTGTGGGGCTATGTAAAGGCTCATGTCTATAGCGACAATCCCAATAAATTGTGAAACTAGAGGCATCAGGTAGCAACACCTCATACCCAGTTTTTCTTCAGCACGTCAAGTTCGCGTTTAATGGGCACATTTATACTAGCAACACACAACTACAACATTTGTTGCTGGTTAAAAAAATATGAGAGCTAAAATTTTGGAAAATTCACCAAAGTTAGAGGGAGTTACCACCATTGTTATTCCAAATTCCCGCCTCCAATGGACAAGCGGTTAGTACCCCGCCCATAGAGGTCTAACTTAGAAAATGGAATTAATGGAAAACCACTCGATAGAATTTTTTAAGATTTTATACATATTAAGATGCTGACCACTAAAATGAGTCCTCAAGAGATGGTAACATGCATCGAAAAACCGCGATGGTGGGTACCACATTTGACAGCACCCATTATCGAGACCATATAGGCCATAAACTAGAGATAAAAATAGACCGAACTGCGTTTTTAGATTCACCATCGAAGCCTTAATTCGCGGGCTATGGGTTTCTTTGTACAAGCAATTGCCTCAGAACAACATTGACCGTTTTGGAATCAGGAGCGTCTCAAAAATTATGCAATAAATCCTATGAATAAAATTCGTCATTTCCACTAAGAAAAAGTAAAATTTAATTTAAAATAGTCTTTGGTGGACAAACCGCGATACGCTAAGATGCCTTGAACTGAAGTATTTAAATGATAAGATCTGTTTTTCTGCTGGTAGTGAAGCACTTTACTCATAAGTATTAATTTCATAATTTTGGTGAAGCTAGTTTTACCTAAATGGTCAATGTTGTTCTAAGGCAATTGCTAGTACAAAAACGACTATAAACCGCGAACCAAGGATTCGTTGGTAAAACTGAAAACGCAGTTCGGTCTATTTTAATCTGTAGTTTATGTCCTATATGGACTCGATAATGGTTGCTGCCAAATGTGGTACCCACTATCGCGGTTTTTCGATGCAAGCTACCATCTCTTAAGGACACATTTAATTGGTCAGTATCTCAATATATTTAAAATCTTAAAAAATTCCATCGAGTGGTTTTCAATTTATTCCATTTTCTAAGTTAGACCTCTATGGGCGGGGTACTAACCGCTTGTCCATTGGAGGCGGGAATTTGGAATAACAATGGTGGTAACTCCCTCTAACTTTGGTGAATTTTCCAAAATTTTAGCTCTCATATTTTTTAACCAGCAACAAATGTTGTAGTTGTGTGTTGCTAGTATAAATGTGCCCAATAAACGCGAACTTGACGTGCTGAAGAAAAACTGGGTATGAGGTGTTGCTACCTGATGCCTCTAGTTTCACAATTTATTGGTCCCAGTCCCAGGCTATAAAAAAGTTGAATTTTTTGATGTATGCCAAAATTGGAGCCAGCGTATGAACCATTTGAGTCGAAAGCTGCTCAAAAATCCCCCTTACATTTACATAAAGATAAAATGTATACTGATTCAATTGTCCGTATAGTAAAACACTCAGAGAGCGTAATTGCGAGCGAACAGCTGAGTTTCTAACAGATGCGATGTCGACTAAACAACCGTTCAGTCTATATATCTATATCTTTTGAACAAGACACACACACATACCACAAAAGAGGATGGTCGACTGTACAGCTGTTTTAAGAACCTCCCGTTTCTATCATCAGCAGGCTTTGCCCATCTTTTGCAAGTCGTCAAAGGCCATTACTATAACTGTTTGGGAATTCCAAAAGCAGCTAGAAAATAAATATTATAAAACATGTTTTTTGAACCTAACCATTTTCTACTATTTATGCTTCGGTTCACGTTCGGGTTCGGCAGGAAAAAATTATTTTCAAAAATTTCGGAGTCTCCGACTACGGAGGGGCTCAACTCCGAACCGGCTCGCAGCCCTGATTATGTTAATCTTATTGTAGATCCGATTTGGTTTGGAGTTTCATTCGTTTTCGGGGTTTCGGTTTTTGATATAGGTCAAGACTCAATGAAAACCCAAGCCAAACTGTTTCCTAGCTCGCATAACAAATCGGTTTCTTACAATAAAAGAACCACTGAAAATAAACTACATTAGAAAACAAATTAAATTTTGCTCATATATGGAATTTCGCTAATCGAATCAAATGATTCATGCACTTAACTTCCAATATCCATACAAACACACACACTCAACATCCGAATGCAAACAAATAAAATTTTTGGCCAAATATTTGGCATTTTTGCGGATTGCTTTTGACAAATGCCTTTTACATCTGCCCCTCCCCCAGGTCCTCGTTGGAAAGCCAAATGCGAAAGGCAGACACAAATGCACAGCGACATCTCTGAGTGAGCGAAACAAATGAGGCTGACAACAAACGACCTTCTCAATATGGTTAGAAATGGTTAATTTTAGCCAAATGAGTCAAAACAAGAAACAACAAAAATTGGCAAATTTGGTTGCCCATGATCGATGGCGACGATTGAACATGTTTTCTAGAGCAAATCCTTCAAAAACATTCCACAAGGGAGTCTGACCCCAAAATCAAATGCCCAGTTTGGACACAGATTGTTAAATCGCACCATAAACGGCGCCAGGCAACAGCTACGTGAGGCGCCACTTGCCTTGGGCATGATTCAGCGCACGTAATGAAATGCTAAATAAATTTTCACTTCCATTTTAATTAATTTTAATTTATTTGCAAACTAAAATTACACACAACATTTACACGAAAACCCAAAACAAACTGAGAAAATTGGCTGCGTTCGCTGCTAAAAATAAAGTTGACAGAAATATATTTTTTGTGATTATGAAAAGGTAATGAAAACCACATGTCCTCCAATTTTGCACAATTTAAGATCCCAAATGGAAATGCGGGCACGGAACTCACTTTTCGGGTGGCCATTTTCGGGGGATTTTGGTTGCTTTGAATGTATGGAAGTTGCACTTAATACTGATCGCTGATCACTTGACACACAAGAAGTAAACAATATTGAAAATGAAATGTTTCCGAAATATTTCTTGCACGAGCTGCGCACGTTGGCTGCTGCCTCCGTTCGGTTCGGATTGTTCACGCGTTGTGTGTGTCCACTTTGTCGTCACTAAAGTCGTTTTTGTTCACGTTGTACTACGCGAATAATAATCTGTTCTTGCCGCGACAATTTCTCAACTCAACTGAGTTGGCTGCGCCTCCTTGCTCAATGTTTTTATGCAGCCAAAAACGTGCGCAGCTTTTCGCTCAATTTCTTTATTATTATTTTGTATGGCACAGACGTATACAGTGGAGGATACAAGTATAGGGAAGTAGCAGTTTTATATTCTTAAGAAAGTACCAATATAAAGCTAGCAAAAAGAAACCTCCTGAATAAATGTCTTTCCCGCCTTATTTCAATTCGGAATCTAATTTTTTTTATCCTCAATTACGATCGTTTCCGATCTTAAATATTGTCAACTTAACCACGTCCCGTTCCAGTCACCAATATACAAATTTCCAGAACCGCAAAAACGTTGCGACTGGTGCTTCGCATTATAATTGTTTTGTTTTCTTTATAGCTCGACTATCGTTCATCCGATCGTTATCATTCCTTCGGTAAATCGATGGATTTTGCTGCATTTTGGCCGTTGCGATCTTCAATGAACGATTCGAAGCAGTCATTAAGATCATTAATGTAATGGGCTGTCAAATTTGGTAATAAAGCTCAGAATTACACCTAACTACGCAATGAAGAACGAGTCTCTCGCTCCGAGCGACGCGTGAGCTATGTCGTTTGTCAGGCCAGAATGGATGCCAGAAGGGACCATGCAGCATTGAACGATTTCTACGAAGAGCAGGAAGGTGTCCTATATGGTCCAGGCATCGCAGCTTAAAGTTAAGTCACGATTTAATGACGTGAGTCGTACTTTAGCGAATGAGAAGGAGAAAATGCAGCTAACTAAAATCTTTACCTTCCTCATTTTTCCCTACATTTGTTATTAAACAGCAAATTTGTTTGTACGAAAACGTAAGTATCAACACATAATCTTTCCCTGATGTGAGAGAATGTGAATGTGAGAGAAAAATGTTTCTTGACAAGTTGCGCTGTGACAATGGATAGATAGTGGCGAATGAACAATTTTTATTTGCGTTTTAACTCTTGCTAAGTTTGCTTGTGCACACTGTAACCCGAACATTTCTGTTACAGAAGCGCGATGCCTCCATTTACAATATTTAGTTGTAAATGACGCTAGCTTTCGAAAAATCTTAAGCCCAATTATCAAAGGCATGCGATGCGAAATGTTAGAGTTGATGTCATTTATTAGGTAAGAATGTGATATACTCGTCTTAAAATTTCCCTTTTTTCAAGTTCACTTTATTTTTGTTGCAGGCATAAATATACAATCGGGGGTGCAACAGAAATCTGTAGAGATTTTGCCGACGATTGGTTTGTAAATCTCTCGAAAAATTCGTTCGTGCCACAGAACTTCTAGAGATTTCATTTTCTAATTAAAAAATCTAGTTGGAGCACCAGATGTTCCAATTGATGTTCCATCTCTAAAAACAGGTCTGAATCTCTCGCCAAAAAAATTTCCCTTATTTTAGATGTGGGTTAATTTAATGATTAACTACAATTTTTTGATTGTGTTAAATGTTTTGTGATGCTTTTTTAAATAATAATTATATTTTAGGTCGCATTCTCCACCAACATAATGCAAAATTTAAAAATTTGTTGGCGCCAAAAATGAGGTGCTAGTTTCCATTCCTTTTCCGCTAGCTGTCATGTAGAGGGCGCCACTTCGACGAAAGGCGCTAGTGAGAAAAGAGCTTTGCAAAATCTCCTGACAAAACATTAGAGGTTTGAAACCAACCAAAAGAAATTTCTGTGGCACCTAAGAATTGGAATTCGGTTGGAATTTGGTTGGAAGAGGTTTCTGTGGCACCCCCGAATATGTTGTTTTGACAAGTTTGGCAACATACAAGTTCTAAATCGATTTGAGACTGGGACTAAACAGGTGTACTTTTCTACCACACTCACGGAAGTGAATAATTTGATAAATATTCCGTGTTTTCAGGGGTAAGATGTGCTGCCCAGACCCTTGAGTCATCGCAGTTTTGAAAAGCCTGGATTCGTCAGCGCTACACTACTAAATTGTCTGCATAATTTATGAATTTATTTGTTAGTTTTGTACACCAAATTGAAGCTAATAAAATTATCTTTCAATCATTCCTACAGCATTTTATTTTCCACTTTGTACACCGCTTTTTTTTACTAAGAAATTTTTTATTTTTAATTTCCTTCTCTCTTATGATGTAACCTCATATATAGAACAAATTCAAAAAGTTGGAAATTGTAGAATTTATAAGAATGATGTTAACGTGCACAAAAAACTGCTATGTCTGCAATTGAAAATCAACGTTCGCCCTTAACATGTGAAACAGCATGCTCTCGTCTCTAAACCCGGGACAGTCAATCCTCCCTAAAGTTATAATACTCTTCGGAGCTGTAGCGCAACCACCCAGTTAATGTGTATCCTTGGATCGCCAATCCTCCCCAGAACTATAACACTATACCGAGCAGGGGTTCCTTTCTTCTCCCTGATTCTTAGATATCCAGTCACACCCGAAGTAGGAATTCCCGACTGAAGCCCGACATCTTACTTCTTTCCTCCCGCGGAACAGAGTGGCCGGAACCAGACACTGGGAACCATGTACTGAAGCCACAGAAAAGCAAGACGACGGAACAAACCCGGAACCCCGGCAGACATCGTAACTCAGCACATTTTGCCTAACCTCTAGAGTTAATTTAAATAATATTATATAAATAACATTATTACTAAAAGAAATCATATATTTTTGTAACCGTAGACTCGGCGAGCACTACCCAGGCCAGAGTTCGTTACAAAGAAATGTATTACTTGTTGGTAGATGGAATGAAAAGTAATTGCCGAATTACACACTCTTACAGTTGTTAGATGTTTATAAATTGAATTTTTCTTAATTCTGTGATTAAATTAGAAATTGTTACTCAAATTTGATTAACATTTACGTCTTGGATTCATTTAATATGTCAAGAATTTGGAAGTGACAGCCAACACGAAGTCCGAAAGTCCGCCTCTCCCACCTTCGACTGTTTCTCTGTGACTTGTGGTATCTCTCTTATGTATCAAGTGCCCATCTCGTTCGGACCAGTGGTTTGCAAAAAGTAAAAAGAGAATAATTTCATTCCAAATTGAATTGAGAACATGCCTGTATATCTGGTAAACTAAATTCTCTGCAACTATTTCTCTAACCCGCAGTGTATAAAAAACTTTATAACATAATTTCTATAAGTTTTTATATTGATGCTCGTTTTGTGCTGCGCTTTTTTAACTATTTTTTTTAAATTTTTTGCCGATTACGCTGACGTCGACCGTACTCTTGACTTTGTTTGGCAGCATTTGGCAATTTTTTGCTACCTCACATCGAATGTGATTTTTTGCGCGCAGCTGATTTTGTTGTTGTTTTATTTATAGAAATAGTTATTGTTGCTTTTTTGTTGTTGTTGTTGTTAGCCTAAGCACCTTGTACGCTTCATCTGCCCCCAGTTGCATTTGTTTGACGGTCGCCTCAAGTTTATTTCCATTCCGTGTTCCCTCACCTCGTGACTCATCGAGTGCAACATAATTGTGTACCTAAAATATGCTAAATGGACAGGCTAGACATTTAGAAACGGACAGACCAGCAGCTTTTATCAAATGTATATAAAAAAATATAAGAATAATTTAAATAAATAAAATTATGCGCTGTTTTTTTTTTGCGTTTCAGATGACTAAAACTCTTTGTGCATAAATTCTCGGATTTTATTTGTTGAGTCAAACTACTCATCGTGTGTGTTGGTATGTTCTTTTGATAAACAATTTATATTCAAGTGGACATAAGTGATAGCATATCATATTTTAGAGCTTTTCTAATCTCGTTCATAAATTTTAAAACATTTGTACAAAGAATCTCATTTTATTATTAAGAGTATTTGTAAATAAATAATATTTATATTTGTTTTAATATGTCGTCACATGCAGGGTTTGTCCGGAAAGTAATAGGACTGAGTCGATTTAAAAAATTTATTGAGCCAATCTTTACAATTCCTTAAAAACTTTGAAAATATTCGGAATAGCCTGGAAAGCCACAATGCATGCTGCTTGGATCCCCTCTGTCGTCTCAAAATGCTTGTTGGCATGCCGGCCTTGGTCAGGTGGGTCATTCTTTTATAAACCGAACAGTTAAAAAATTTTTTATTTTTCATTTTAATACAAAAAAAATCCGAAATTAGATCTCGACATGCCCACCAAAACGTAATTTGCGGTTTTGCACAAAAATTTTTTGTTAATTTTATAAACAATTTCAAAAATCGTCAAAAACGGAAAAATGGAAAAAAAGGGTTTTTTAAAAACGTGATTTCTCAGGTTTGGTTTATCGGACAGCTTTCAAGTTGATATTGCTGAAAAGTATTTTACTGTAGCTACTCAAATTATAATTTTAAAGATTTTTAAATTATTTAATAATATTAAGTAATTGTTGCTAAAAATTATTTATAATTTTTTCTCAATGTTAACCACCATGATATAGCTTCTAAGCACAAACAATTTATTGTCCTAAACGTAACTTAAATTTTGGTGTTTTCAAAAAGATGGAGACTTTTATAGTTTAAAAGTTATGAATTTTTTAAGTTATAAACAAATAAAAAGATGCCCTTAAAGAAAGCTTTGCCACGCAATAGGATTAAAAGCTGTGTAGCTGAAACCTGGCACGTATACTTCGTATTTATCAAGCTTTTCAAAAATGTCAACATCACGCAGATCGGACGTCCATTTCATATAGCTGCCATACGAATGCTATGATTAATTGCATTTTGTTGTGGATTAGGGTGACCAGAGTTTTCAAAGTATATTATACCACAAACAAATTCAGCATTCCTATGGCAGCTATATTATATAGACGTCCGATCGACCGAAGGTCTTCCAGCACGGTCTTCATCGGCGACCTCTTCCCCTCCCTCCAAATAGTCCTGGTGCCACCGAAACACACCACTTCTTGCTATAGCATCATCTGTGTTCTTGGTCATATCAATCGTCTCTGTAGTAGATTAACTGAGTTTCACACAGAAGTTAATTGCGTACCTCTTGCCGGTTTGCACCACTCACTGAAACAAGTCGCGAGAAAATACCTGTCCTGACTCTCCAGATGCTGGGAGACAACTGAACAGCCACTCGTTCGTTAGCTAGAAACGCCCTCTACCGAATCCAGTCAGTGCGCGCACGCTCCGAAGAATATTCGCGGCGGAAAAAAATCAGTCGTTAATTTCCGGACAAACCCTGTATTCAAGTAGTTACACCGAGTATAAAAATTTAAACAGAATTAAAAATGTTTTATGTACTGCTGCATTTGGCAACCCTACCAGCTCGCAATGGCCACCAACAACGTAGTCAACGCTATGGACCAAAAAAAATTAAATATTGTCTTTTTAAACCACCGAAATCTATATTTATAAAAGAGTTCAACCTGACTGACTCACTGACTGACTCACTGACTGACTCTCTGACTGACTGGTGACCGTCGCACAGCCTAATCCATGAAAGATAGGAAGATGAGATTTTCACAGTAGTTTTATCTTATGCTGAAAGTGAGTACTAAAAACGGATTTTGGAAAAACTGTTATATGAAACATTTTTGTTTTTCATCCGATCAAATTCAAACTCATTTTCAAAGATCTATATGAAAATTTAAGAACAACTGCATACCAATCTTCCGGAAAATTTACCTCCCTTGGGTGAAAATTGGGTGGTTAAGGATGTATGGGCGACACTTTAGTTGCCAGCGATTAGCTCCAAACTCATTTTAAAAATTACACATAACAAAACATTAAAAAAAGGGAATATGGAAAATTCATGGAAAACTGTTGTATGGAACTTTTTTGTTTATTATCCGATTAGATTCAAACTTATTTTCAAAGATCTTTATGAAAATTCAACAATAACTGAAAATCCCACCCGAAAAAGTCGGAAAAGTGTAGGAAAAGCATGTATGGCAAAAATTTATTTTCATCCGATTGACTTGAAACTTGGTTTGCAGGCAAAGTACGCAAAATATTCGACACGTGTTTTCCCAATTTTGGAAAACTCCCCCACGTGGAAAATGGTCGAAAAACTTAGCATTAAAAAAACTATTTTTCACCTGATTGACTTGAATCTCGGTTTGTTGGGATGGAATACTAAATAATTAGTGATTGCATTTTCCGATGTTGGATATACCGGCGGGATGCCCACTGGGAGAATAGTGGCAGAATAGGTGGGTGGGAGGTGGGTGGAAATTGGGCGGGAACTGGGAGTGGGTGGGAGGTGGTGGAGTTCGCGGGGAGTAGGCGGATGGGAATTGGGTGATAGTGGGTGGTGAGAACTGAACTTTAAGAAGTGGAGGGAGTGGGGGGGGGGGAAGTGGTGGAAGTGGCGGAAGTGGGAGGAAGTGGGCGAAGTGGGCGGGATGTGGGTGGGAAGTGAAAGGGATGTGGGTGGGAAGTAGGTCGGAAGTGGATGGGATGTGGGCGGGAAGTGGGCGGGAAGTGGGAGGGATGTGGGTGGAATGTGGGCGGGAAGTGGGAGGGATGTGGGTGGGAAGTGAAGGGGATGTGGGTGGGATGTAGGAGGGATGTGAAGGGGAAGTTGGTGGAAAGTGTGTGGGAAGTGGGTGGGATGTGGGCGGGAAGTGGGTGGGATGTAGGTGGGAAGTGGATGGGATGTGGGCGTGAAGTGGGCGGGAAGTGGGCGGGAAGTGGGAGGTATATGGGTGTGAAACGAGTGGATGTTGTGTAAGAAGTGGGGGAGTGGGTGGAGTGGGATGGGGTGGTAAGAACGCAGGCGCAAAGTCGTAACGGTGGAAAAGCAAAGTAGTAAATCGTTGCCTTCAAGCCCATGTATGTATGATTCGATTTCTGGGCTCTACAGAGAATAGAAATTTAGAGAATATTTTTAAATTTGGTAAATATTTGACTTTCACGATTGACTTCAAACTGATTCTGATATTGGTTCTATACTGTTAATGGCGCAGCGAAGCGCGACGGGCTTTTTGCTAGTTTACATATATTACCATAACATAAGGCATTTACAACAAAGTCTTTGTAATGCCAGTGATCACGGACAACGTCGCTCGTGCCGATGATGAGAACATTGAGTCTGTACAGCCCAGCTTAAAACATGATCATGATAACGGATTTTGTTAAGTCAGTTTTAACAACAAACGGGGCATGGACAACTCTTGATTCCAAAATGAAAACGGATCTGTAAATCGTTTAAGGTAACAGTCTCATTACTACTAACAAAATACTGTTTAAATTTCTTTTGTCTTACGACGTAAGACTTTATATAACACTTGCTTCTGTTTACTTCAAAAATAAACATTTATTCCAATATTCTTGTCTCCAAAGCAAATACGAATTCTGCTCAGCCAAAACGTATAAAAATCATCAAATTTCATTAGGTAATAACAGTTTCATTCGAAAATTTGCAAAATGAAGTTTATTGCTGTACTCTTGCTTGTGTTTGCATTGACCTCCTATGCCGCTGCACAGATAACAACGACCGAGTATCCTTGGAGGGATGCGACCACAACGGCAGCTGCTGAAACAACGGAAAAGCCATGCGAACTTCCCTGTGGAATAAAACCTTGTGGAGGACCCTGTGGAGGTGCAAAGAAAGTGTACTATTTTTTTAAAAAATAATGCATTAGCTTGAACTAAGTGGAAATATACGAAATCTTTGGAAAAGGAAAACATAAGATGCTTTTGTTTCTTTTTAGAATTATGATAAAATTTGTTACTAATTCTGCAACATTTCGGCATGCCTGTAAAAATTAAACTAGGCACCAAGATCCCTTATATGGAAGGGTTGGTGCTGATTCTATAAAACTTTTGTTTGCTGAATTCGCAGGTGTTTTCAGAAATGGTCCATCATGTCAAAATATGATAATTTGAGCTTTTAGTTGTGCCTTTAATCATTTTTAGAAGCTTTTTATTGGGTACCGATAATTTGGATTTGACTCTCTTTGATATTATCGTAAGGAACCACAGGGTTGTAAATCTAGTGTTTGGAATTTAAACTACTCATAATTTGACTTTAAAAACTTTAAATAAAACTTTGACATTTACGAAATGGGTCTCTATTCGCTTGAAGAAAGTTGGGAAATATTAAAAACATATTGCCAAAGTGGTGAGTCCTCGACTCAAACTGTGCGAAATAAAAAACATTAAATAAAAAAACTCCATTTGTGGATCGATTCAAAACTGGAATGTTGGTGGATTAACCAACCCGTGTACGTACTCGTCCGGTGCGGTCGACCGAAAACATTGCAAAGTCAGCCGTGGTGGTCATTTGGCCGAAATTGTTTTTCATAAATAAATGACATGAACCAACCTTTCCATTAGGGTTGTCGAAAATTTCAAAAATATCTATATCGATATTTTTGGCGATATTGAAAAAGTATCATTTCGATATAAATATTTTGGTGATAAAAACATCGATATTATCGATATTTTCGATATTTTTCAATAAAAGCCCGGATCTTAACAATGAACAGGTCTATTGAGGTAATTGAGGCGTCATTTGTTGCGTAATAAGAACTACAACCTGTCTGCGCAAAAAATATAGATTTAATGTATATTTATTAAATTAACAAAAGATAACAAATACACTGTGTATTTACAAAAAAAAAACGCCGTGACTCTGCTATGGAGGATCATTGGGCAGATTGCCCAGCCATCTTGCAGAGCTCATAAGCAAAAAGAAATTAATTGCATCGAATTGGTAAGCAAAAGCAACACGTTCAGAAACCATTGCAGAATTTCAGGGTGTGAAGTGGATAAATTGAAATCCCCAAAGCGTTATTCGCTGACTTCACAATCAAACCTGAGTCTGAGTGGTCGTTTGAATGTGAATATGCAATACAAAAATCCGCTGACAAGAAGATGAATTGTAACTCTCCACCGACCTCAAGCCAGCCAGATCCAAAAAAGTTCAACAAAAGATATTTATTTTTTATTTCATTTATAACATAAGAAGTTCGGAAAACTTTTTCATGAATTTAAATTTATGGAACGTAGTTAGAAAGCACTGGCAATGCGTCTTTCTCTGCAATCCAGAACATAATAGGGTCCCGTTCCAGGGCAAACAACGGTAAATTCCAATTGTACTCTAATAATTTATTCTTCTGTCCTGGTGGTTGTTGAGATATCATGGCAGTATTTTGATCAGCGAAGAGTGATTCTTCGAAAATTACGTCTTCAGATGTTGCACACCTGTGTTTAAAGGAAGAACATGACTATAGGCGACTGCCACTGTTTGACGATAGTCCTCATGCTGCAATCATGTTATTCTTTACTGTTTTTAAAAATTAGCTGCATTGCATCCAAGCATCTCCATGCTTTGCGATTAAGTGCGCCTTTATGTTTGTTGAGTTGCCATGGTCCTTACAACTTTTCGAACAGTTTACAGTTAATATTAGTTAGTTAGTAGTTAAATTATCTCCGAAAAATATCACCAAAAAATATTCGATATCCGATATATCGCCTCCGAAAAATATTCGATAACGATATTCTTCATTTTGGGCAAAAATATCGATATTTCGATATATCGATAATATTTTCGACAACCCTACTTTCCATTAAATGTTCAACCTTTGAAAAATATCGAGTTGTTTTTTTAAGTAAAATTAAATTCCAATTTTTAAATGGTCCACTAGGGTTGTCAATATTTTATCGATATATCGAAATTTTTGTTGGACGATAAAGGTTATTCCGATATGATATTTTGTATGCCGATATTGGCTGTTATCGATATTTTTTTAAACGATATATCAGAAAAGTTACTATGGTAATAGGTGCAAATTATATGACTAGCTTGATAAAACATCTGGTAATACAACTTTAAATCGCATTTAAGAATTAATCATACACGTGTGGATGCAGCAATACGCTGCAATATTAGGTGACAGTGTTAGAATATATTGAAGATATCGTCATGAACGCAATAGGTTAGTGGAGAGCTAGTGCGGATGAATTCTTCATGCTGCCTGAAAGTGCATCTCTGTACTTTACTCTCTTGACAAATAGCCAACTTCTTTTGTGTAAATAGCAAATTGTCTTCGGCCCCTGGGGGCATCAGTTCACAATCGCTGATTTATGGAGACTGGAGAAATTAGGCAACGGGTTCTCTTAAATTCTTCACTTGATATTTCTTCTAAGCAATAAGTCTTTAAAGCCTACACTCAGATAAGATACAAATCTAGTTCATCACAATACTTCACATGAAAAACAAGTAAGAGTGTTGCGGTCAAGTGCCCCGACAGCAAAATACCCTGTCCCAAGTAATGTGGTTCCTATAGCTTTGAACTTCTTTTTATTTTAAAAATTTATTTAAATAAATGGGGAGGCGCACTTGCATATCTTCGGTGTTTTTGCTGTAGTGGTATACAGAATAGACAGATATTGGGCCTTACTGAATATATATTAAGTCACTAGGTTCAAGCTAAAAAATTGTAGCTCTGACAGTTTTTCGCGGTTAGAAGAAGGAGGAATTTGCCAAATCTGGAGCAAACTTGATCTGGGTACAGTATACACCTACATACATGCCAAAAATTTGTGGCTCTACCTCTTATAGTCTCTGAGATCAACGCGTTCATACAGAGAGAGAGACAGTTTTTCGCTGCTAAAAGATGGAGGAGGTGGAATTTTCCAAATCTGAAACCAACTCGATGTGGGTACAGTTTACACCTACATACATGCAAAAATTTGTGGCTCCACTTCTTATAATCTGTGAGATCCACGCGTTTATACAGAGAGAAAGACAGTTTTTCGCTGCTAAAAGATGGAGGAGGAGGAATTTCCCAAATCGGAAAAAAACTCGATGTGGGTACAGTATACACCTACATGCATGCCAAAAATTGTGGCTCTATCTGTTACAGTCTCTGAGATCGACGCGTTCATACAGACAGACATGGCTAAATCGACTCGGCTGTTGATGCTGATCAAGAATATATATACTTTATGGGATCGGAGGTGCTTCCTTCTGGCTGTTACATACATTTGCACAACTTCATGATCCCCTTTTTCCCATTTTTAATGGGAACAGGGTATAAAAAACACGTTTGAACTGCTTTGAAATCAGAACAATTTTAAACAGAAGCCTTACTTATACGATGTAGTGTGCCTAACTAAATTTGTATCTCTTTTGAGTACGCGCTTTTAATGTCTAAGGCCTATACATCAGTTGAGAATATAAGGTCGGCACAGTGCTTCATAAAAATGCTTTTGAAACGTATTCAGATTTAAAAGCTGAGCAAAATTGTTTCTATTCATGTGAAATATCGTTACAAACTAAAAATATATCTCATCTGAGTATAGGTCTTGAAAGAAAAAGAAATGCTCACTATTAATATACTTTAAAAAAAATGTACAGTGTAGTTTGAGGAAACTATTGGAAACTGTTAAAAAGAATAGATATATGACGATCTCTAGAAATCGTCACTAGCAGTTTTATGGTTAAGACGTTCCTTAAAAGCTTTTCAGTTTTCTTAAGATTTAGAAAATAACGATAATATTGATATATCGATGTTTTTTGGAAGAGATATATCAAATATCGATATTGGCAATTTGGATTTTTGATATTATCGATATTAATATTTTGAGAAATATCGACAACCCTACGGACCACCCTGTATTTCTTAACTTAAAAAAAAAGAAATATTCCGAAGAGTTGTGCGATTATTATTAGCGAAGGTATACCATTTTGTATTCAAGAACTATATTGTCTACTGCCTTGCAAAAACTGTACAACTGACTAGTAATTAGTATACTTTTACGTACTTTGGAGCAGTAACAGTATTTAGGATTTTTTTTGAACTCGTATACAATTACTAAATATGGTATATCTTCATTTATGTCTCATGTATCAAAAAATAAGAAGTATTACTTTTCGATAACATTAAAGAGAGTGAAAACGAGTCAAAACAAAAGTAAAGGTTCTTAACAAAACATCTCTCAAAAGGTTCAAAATTATAATTTTTTCAACTTAAAGCTCAAAACATCTTGACGTGATGGACCATTTCTAAAAACATATTTGTGTTCAGCACACGAAAGTCATCTAAAATTACCACCAAGCCTTCAATATACTAGAAAAAAGCCAAAATATGTTGCCTTATGTTATTGTTGAATGTAACATTTTTCTGAATAAGGGATGTTTGCACTTCGGTTATGATTTGTGCCAGTTTTAGTAAGAAAGCTTTTTGTTGGTGTTTTTCCGTGAACATCGGGCTTGTTTTGTGAACGACAATTCACGAACGAAATCGTTTAAATAAGAATCCGCAAGTGCTGGGTTTTTGGATGGTCGTTTTTTTCTTAGTGTATATCAACAAGTTGCTGAAGTCATCAGGTCAGGCTTGTTATGGCAAATAAATAGCTTCAGGACTTCAAGACAAGAGAACTACACGTGATTTTGTTTGGAATTTGGTTTTACAATAAAATGAAGAACTTAAAATGGAGCAAATATGCAATTCTTGAAGTAAAACATCTTTAATTTCAGTAAGGAAGATTTAAGTAGGAGTAAAATTTTATTTCAGCGTCACGTGACGCTGTGAAAGAGGAATGGAAAGAGGGGATCATTGACTTATAGAGGCTAAACAGTGACTGAACAGAAAGTGACTAAACAGTGACTGAACAGTGATAGAACAGTTACTTAACAGTGACTGAACAGTGACAAAATAGTAACTATACAGTGACTTGCCAGTGACTAAGAAGTGACTAAAAACAGACTAAACAGTAATTAAACAATGACTTAACAAAGAGGAAAGTGTGACTAAACATTGACTGAACACTGACTACACAATGAATTAACAGTGACTAAAAAGTGACTAAATGTAACTAAAGAGTGACAACAGTGACAAAATAGTAACTATACACTGACTTGCCAGTTATTAAACAGTGACTTAACAGTTATTTAACAGTGACTGAACAGTTACTGAAAATTGACTGAACAGTGACTGAACAGTGATTAAACAGTGACTGAACTCTGACTAAACAGTGAAGATACGGTTTTAAATTGTTTATATCTTTTGCTAATTCAAGATTTCAGCAGCAAGTAAACATGTTGTTAGTATTTATTATAGTTTTCTTCTCTTGAACGATTGTTATTGCTAAGCCCTGAAATCAGATTCTAAAGGATAAATATTCTTGAGCAGCCGTGTCGACTTAACCATGTCCGTTTGTCCGTCCGTCCGGGGCGATCTGATGAGAACACTTATACTTTAGAGGCCAGAGTCGAAAGATCACGATAACGGATTATGTTAAGTCAGTTCTAACTGCAAAGGACATGGACAACTCTTAACTCCAAAATGAAGCGGATCAGTAAACCTTTCATGGTAACAGACTGACTACTCTTGAGTGATGAGCGAGCAGAAAGTCCGTGTGGGCTTTGAGTGTCTTTTTGCGAGTGAACCTCAACTACTAACATAACCAATACTCTTTAAATTTCTTTTGTTCTACGTCATAAGACGTTGTATAACACTTGCTTCTGTTTACTTAAAAAATAAACATTTGTTTCAATATTCTTGTCTCCAAAGCAAATTTAAATTCTGCTCAGCCGAAACGTATAAAAATCATCAAATTTCATTAGGTAATAACAGTTTCATTCGAAAATTTGCAAAATGAAGTTTATTGCTGTACTCTTGCTTGTGATTGGACTGAGCGCCTTTGCGGCTGCTCAGACTTCTGCTCCGACAACCGAATTTCCTTGGTGGGAGTATAGCACAACGACGGTTGCAGACCCAACTGAAAAACCATGCGAACTTCCCTGTGGAATAAAACCGTGTGGGGGACCCTGTGGAGGTGCAAAGAAAGTGTACTATTTCTTTAAGAAATAATGCGCAAGTTTGAGCTACGTGGAAATATACGAAATCATTGGAAATGGAGAAAACACAAAATGGTTTTCTTTTAAGTATTATGGGAAATTGTTGTTACTAATTGGGAAATTAAAGTTTGTTTGTTTATTTATTAATTTTCCCAATACAACAAGAGCTTGTCTTGATAATTAAAGTATTGGCCACAATATGTTATAAGCGGAGGTTGGTAAAAAATATAGTTTATCCTCGCTTAATAACTAATAGGGAAACATGAATTAAAATTAAGTTTACAATGCGATACTGCGATACGATTGACATAAATGATACTTGATAATTTAAACGTTAAGACTTTTAAAATAGGCGGTAAGGTTAGTTTTGAAAAGTGTTGCGTTCCTAATGGTTTTAAGTTGGTGCGGAAGCTGGTTCCAGCAGTGAGCAGCAAAGACATAGAAGTGTTTTTCTGAACTGGCCAGGCTTAATCTTGGATGAATTATATTATTAGTTCTCGCGGATGAGGCGAATTCCAATTTTTCAAATGAATACTGTGGTTCACGAGTAACAATTATTTTATGAATAAAAATTAAAGTTCTAAGTTTAATCCAAGATTCAAGAGTCAGTTCAAATATTTGGTTGGCAAAGGTCGTTATATGCTCAGATGGCTTGCGGTCAAAGACATATCTCGCAATAGAGTTGAAGGTTACACGGAGTCTGTTCATACTGTTGGCGTCACAATTTGCAAAAATTTCAATTCCGTAGAATAACATCGGGACTAAACAGGATCTTGCTATGAGCATTTTATTGTTCTGCGGTATTACGGTTTTTGAACAAGATAGTTGCCTGAGAGATCCATAAGTTTTCCCAGAAGCTTTAGCTATGTGGTTGCTCCAGGAGAGAGTTGCATTGAACTGTATTCCTAAGTTGCTGATTTGGTTTACATATTCTAGGGGTGTGTCATCAATAATTAGTTTAGGCAGCTGAGTCATATCAACGGTCTTTTTGTACACGATTAAACACTTAGATTTTGATGGGCTTAATCCCAAACCATTCTCCTTTGCCCAGTTGCATATTTTTAATAGGTTTTCATTGCAAACACTGACACAGTCAACGATTTCAAGTAAGCTTGCCAAAATTATCTAAGCATTTACAAAGTTTTGGCATTATACTTGGAGCAATAAAATTTGATCTTAAATCAAACCATTTAATGTTGACATCAAAAAACTTTGATCCAAATTTAAAATTCGGGTTTGTACCTATTCTGTGAGTTTTTTGCAGTGTTTAAATTGCTTCTGCCGAAGTAGCAAAAGTCACAAAAGTTTTACTTTTCACAGCTTCGACTTTTTTCAACATTTCAATATAAACTCTTGCCTTCTGCTTATGCTTTTGCAAAATACAAAAGCGGCAGCAGCAGCGAACAGCCGCAATCGATATATCGAGCAAAAGCGGGAAGGAGATGCAAGAACTACTGCGGTGCTTCTGCTGCTGTCGACTTTGAAAAGCGATCGTGAGCTTCTGCTTCGACTTATGAACGGAACGGAATCAAAAGCAAAATCAATATCAAAATTCATGAAGCGACGACTGCAGTCGCTTCTTGCTTTTGAACAAATATCGATTGCGGCTGTTCGCTGCTGCTGCCGCTTTTGTATTTTGCAAAAGCATAAGCAGAAGCAATAGCGGACGAAATGAAACTTAGGGCAGTTTTTTAAACACTGGTTTTTTGGGACTTTTGTCTTAAAAATGGTTTTTCCATTGACGTTGCTCGTAAAATTACACAAAAAACACTTTAGGAATTTCTTTTGTTCATTAGATACATAAATGAATTAAAGTAATATTTGCTTTTACTTTTCCACCAAAACAGTTGAACCAATATTCTTGGCTTGAAAGCAAATACAAAAATAAAAAATCTAATTTGGTTAACACACTTTGAATTGAAATTTGGCAATATGAAGTTTCTTGCAGTACTCTCAGAAACAAAGGGATTGACAATTTATAGCGTTTTGTAACTAAAATTTCAAATATGTTTTGTTCTTGGATGTACTTAAATTAAGAACGAAACATTCTAGAGTCGAAAAAGTACTATTAATATTATTGAAATGAGAACAAACTTTCTTGAATCAAATACTATTCGTACTTCAAGTAATGTAAAAACAACTCGTTCTTAGTTCAAACACAAAATATCTTGGATTGAGGACCAAATAGACTTAGGCCCGTTTTCTCAAGTTGCTGTTTTTGCAAATCTAGGTGGATTTGCTTTGCTCATGCTCATGGTTAGCCGTCTAGATGGATTTCGTTGCCATCTACTTCATCCTCATTGATTTGAAAACCATGCTTAATCAAATAATGTATTTTTATGTATGCGCGCATATGGTCACACTGAAAATTATTTAAAATAAAAAAGAACTGCTGCTAAAAAGAGTTAAGTCTGAATTGAAAAATAAACCCAAAATGAAAAATATTGGATGTGGCTTTTGTATGCAAGACACCTGCTGACATAGCCGAAGAGACAGATCCGCAATTTAATTCCCCTAGTTCATTGCTTAAGCTAAGTTCACACTGGCAGATAAATTGGCCAAATTTTTATTAAAATAGAGATGATTAATGATTTTACTGGATTTAAAACAAAAGCTATAGTTTCATACGAAAATAATTTGATCAAATATTGCCGGAA
Source organism: Lordiphosa stackelbergi (assembly GCA_018904235.1). NCBI lineage: Eukaryota > Metazoa > Arthropoda > Insecta > Diptera > Drosophilidae > Lordiphosa > Lordiphosa stackelbergi. Next base: position 225,320 of record JAEIFU010000037.1, read on the forward strand.
AGTTCCACAAATTGGCCTATACGGCCAAATTTTCACAAAAATTTGTCCAAATTGTTTGACTGTGTGGACTTAGCTTTATACCTATTGCTTAATCTCCCATAATAGTATCAAGTCGTTCCAAAAGAAAAACCTTCTCTTCCTCTGTGATATGCATGTTTTATTTTTTAAAATTGGCGCGCAATAAATAAAACAATAGTTCAGCGAGTGGCAAGGCGCTGCCAACTCACTATTAGTGACTTTCCAGCCCTCCCGGTGTGACCGTGGCGCAAATGGCCAAATTCATAATCCATCTACAAGAGACAACCGATTGCACAAAATCCACCTAGTTGCGAAATTCGGGTGGATTTCGATTTGAGCCAAAACAGGAACATGAGAAAACGGTTTAAATCGAATCTGTTCTTTATACTCCCTCCTGGCTATAAAACTTTGCTTAAGGAGCGAGGGAAGATTTCTAACGTACATGAAATCCATCATGGTCTTTGATTATTTCATTTATTTGCATTTTTCCAGCCTTATTTGATTTAATGCAGAGGCATATTTTCAAAAACAAATTGGGAATAGCTTAATGGCTTCAGGGCGGATTCTCAAAATTTTTTTTGTTTATTAATTTTTTTGTAGCTTGGATATTTGAGAATATTGCCCTGAAAGAGTTTTGGGAAATTTCAAATACTTATGAAAATTCAGTGACTAAACAATGGATAAAAAATGACTAAGCATTGACTTGATAGTGACAACAGTGAGTTGACAGTATGTAAACAGTGACTTGACACTTATTAAACAGTGACTAAGCAGTGGCTTAATAGTGACTTGACAGTGACTTAACAGTGATTTGTTAGTGACTTAACAGTGACTTGACAGTGACTTAACAGTGATTAGATAGTGACTTAACAGTGACTTGACAGTGACTTAACAGTGTCTTGACAGGTACCAAACAGTAACTAAACAGTGACTAAACAGTGACTTGACACTTACTCTATAGTGAATAAGCAGTGACTTGACAGTGAATGAAATTTGATAGTGACTTAAGAGTGACTTGACAATAACTTAACTGTGTCTTGGCGATGTCTAAACAGTGACTCTACAGTGACTAAACTGTGACTTGACGGTGACTAAAAAGTGACTGAACAGTGACTAAACAGTGACTTAACAGTGTCTTTACAGTGACTTGACAATGAATAAACAGTGACTTGACAATGAATAAACAGTGACTTGACAGTTTCTCAACAGTGACTAAACAACCTATTAACAGCTTTTAAATTTATCATCTAGTTTCACATCAAAGCCTCGTGAGTGTTCCCGACAATTACACCTATTTGTTTTTTTTAAACCCCCACTTTGAAGAGCAAAACCTTCTTGAACAGCCTTCATATCAAAGCAGTACAATTTTTTTTTACTTAAATCTGTTTGTAGCACAATAAAAACAAGTAAGAGTGTTGCAGTCGAGTGACCCGATTGCAAAATAACCTGTAGCAAGTAATGTGGTTAGTTTAGTTTGGATTTTAGTTTAAAATTTATTTGGAAAAATAGAGGGAAACTAACTTCGGTCGAGCCTTGGAGCATGCTATATGCCTGCCTGTTTTTTATATGGTAGCTATACGATATATTTATCCGATTTTGATCAAATTCTCCAACATTGTGTTGAAACCCATTATATTTAAAAAGTTTTTCTAACTAGAACTACTTTTTCGACTGATCGTTCCTAAGGCAGCTATATATTATAGTCATCCGATTTTGCTGGTTCCGACAAATGTGCAGCGTTTTTGTACCAATAGTTTTCTTTTAAAGTTTGGTTAAGATAGCTATAAAACGCACGGAGGAGATAACATATAAACAGGCGGACGGACAGACATGGCTTTATATATGTTGATCAAGAATATATATACTTTATGTGGTCGGAGATGTTTCCTTCTATGCGTTACAAACTTCCGGACAATTTGAATACACCCTCTCCAAGGGTCATGACCAATCGCCAAATACATTTTGCAACTGAATTCCTGATTAAGTGAACCGTGAATTGGAAAACTCATAAACCTTCTCATTTAAAAACAATTTAACTTAAAATACATAGTTCTCTCAAGTGTTTTCCCACTTCAAATTATGTAATTTACAAACATTTAATGATTTATTTCCCAGGTGCGGCAGAGCATGCAAACAAATGTTCTAATTTGTGATGCAAACATCTGTCGGCAGGTGCTGAACACACAGATGAGGTTTTTTTTGAAAGCATTAACCAATTCATTTTACGCTCTCACAGCTATACAAATAAAGGCACTCCAGTAAAAAGCCTTTCAACACCCTCAAGGGGGGTCTGATCACGTTCACAGTTCCTCCATTTTACCAAAAATATCATAAAATGGCAGCGCGTTGTACGCAATTTTTCATGAAAATTCTTATAGAAGCCAAAAAAAAATTTATCTAGACATTTCGGACATGAAATATTTTTATTTTGCTTGTCCATATGTTTGCACAGAATACAGTGTGTGTGTGTCGAATCCCACATAGGAAGATTCTGCCCGTATTAATCATCGCATTTCTTTTTAAGTATAATTAAAATTTAGATATTTCGATGCGCCAAAGAGCAAAGGCCCTTAATTTTTCACATACTTAAGCATTTTAACTATTCAATATTAATTATATTTTTTTGTTGGATATAAGTATTAAACTCGCGCGATTACATATAACATGTATTGCGTATACGTCGCGTAATCCACACGCTAGAGAGAGAGAGAGAGATCCGCACACGTCCAAGTCAATGCAACAACTGAAAATCTTTTCAAAAATGCCCAGACACAACCCACATCCATCCACATATGTACGCAAGTATATAGCTGAATTGGGAGCGAGAATATTTTCAAGATTTTCCATGCGATGAGCGATATCTTTGAAATGGTTTTCTGACAGCGACCACTGAGAATATGACTAAGAAATGTCTCGATCGAATGGCATCTGCCTAGTGGTCTACCTGCGTCTAATTAGAGCTGTGACACGTGTGCGCCGCAGCTCCTTCCCCTATTGTTGACATAAATCAAACTGCCACAAAAATATAGGGTGTACACAGGGAGAAAAAAGTTGTACCAAAATTCAGTTCACGCGAACTCGGCTTAAGTAGAAATATATAAAAAATGAAAACTTGAAAGCAATACGCTTTGTTCAAAGTGCGTACGAACAGTCTAAAAATCAGTTAGTCAGTTGCAAATCTGAAACAAACTCGATCAGGGTACGGTATCCACCTAAGTTCATGCAAAAATTTGGGTCTCTATCTCTTATAGTCTCTGAGATCGACGCGATCATACAGACAGACGGACAGCGTACGGACGGACAGACGGACATGGCTAAATCGACTCGGCTGTTGATGCTGATGAAGAATATATTATATATACTTTATAGGGTCGGAAATGTTTCCTTCTCCCTGTTACATACATTTGCACAACTTCATGATCCCCTTTTACCAATTTTTAATGGGTACAGGGTATAATAAGGAAAACAACACTGAGAAACTTGTAATTAGGAAATAAAAATGAGGAAAAAAATTTGGGAAAGCAAAAATTAGGAAATTTACAATTAAGAAAAAACAAGTAAGAGTTTTGCAGTCGAGTGGCCCGACTTCAAAATACCCTGTAAAATTGAGACACACATGCAAACACACACATATACACACGCGTAATCATACGGAAGCTTTAAATATTATCTTTATAGTTTTAGGAACTAGATGAATCTGTTTTGCATACACTGCACATTGGGCTGAATTGCTTTTTTTTGGCATAAACTCCAATAATAAAGATAGAAAGTTGAAACTTCAAATATTTGCTGTTCATAATATAAGTTAATTTCGAATTAATTTTTTTTCCGGTTTGAAAACGTCACCCCCGCCAACTTCACACATCTCCGTCAGTTTTAAAGCTATCTTAACTTAACTTTCCACGAAGATTTTAGGTACGCTGTACATTTGTTGGATCCGGCCGTATCGGAAGACTATAGCATATAGCCGCCATAGGAACGATCGACCGAAAAACTCGTTCTAGTGAGAAAAACTTTTTTGTTTTCGATACAAACTTTACAAAACCTCGTGTATACTAGTTTTTCATGCGTTTTCATAATTCTAGCAAGTTTTACAAAAATCGAATTACTATTTAGTAAAACTGCCATAGAAAAACTAGGTCCAAGAAATATACTTAATAAGAAAAACTATTCTGTTGTCAATGATAACGCGCCAAAACTCAAAATTTTCAAATATTATATGCTTCGACATAAGTCTGCTAATTTTGGTCCAAATCGGTTGACTGTAGCATTTAGCTGCCATAAGAATAATCGGTCGAATGAATGAAATAGTGAAATGCAAACTATTTAAAATCTTTAATTATATAAATATTACAAGCTGAAGAGGTAGAAAAAGTTCGGTTTATTTGAACGCACAGTCAGTCAACCAACTTATAGCAAACCTTAAATATACCTTGTCTATATATATTCAAATATTTCGTCATTGCGCAAATATGCGCTTAAGTTGTTAACTCTTTTTAAATATATACACAATAACACAGACTTCCACATTAGCACTTTCGGTAACCCGACGTAATCTTGCTAGTTCTGCTCCACGAAACACAAGAAATGAGAATATGTTACACTTAAAATATGTTTCAACATTATTATTAAATACAGCACGAAACAAAAGAATTTATAATTTAAGCACAGCACACTATATAATACATACCTTTATGAGTATTTCGCATATTTTTAAACGCCATAATATACAATCCTATTAGAATATCTGATAATCAAACATTCACAAAATTTCAAGCACAAACAAGGCACAACTAGCCTAACACAAACAGGTCACTTTGACGAGCTGTCAAATGCCAGTGATGGCCAAAAAAAAATATATTTAAATATTTTTTAATATGCCAAAAAAATGGGAATTCCGCCCAATGTGCACTGTGCGCGGTCCATAGAAGACGCAGAGCATGTTTTATTGGTCTGTCAGAGATTTTATGCAGAGCGGGAAGAGCTAAGTACAGGCATGGGGAGACCATTCACAGTCGTTGCCTTGATGGATATCCTTCTTAGCTCGTAAAACAATTGAAATCAGAAATCATCAAGACATTGCGTCTCGCTGAAAGACAACGCAATTTACATACAAATCCTGGACATGGAACTAGTTGATGCTTTTATGCCATATCCCCCTTGTGAAGTAATACTTAGCGGTGGTACTGCGGGAGCGAATCGGAGAACAGGGGTGGTTTTAGTGGGTGAGGAACTCCAAGTCCCACACTTTGAGGCTTTTAATGCTTTGCCCCTATAACAAAAAAAACGAGAAAGCCAAGCTAACTTCGTCTTTGCCGAAGTTTTTATAACCTTGCAAATGTTTTAATACATCAGAGTTTAAGAACGCCAGCACTAAAACAAACAATTTTTCTAAATAAAACCCACTTTTCGACCGATAGTTCCTATGACAGCTATAAGATATAGTCATCCGATTTTGACCAACACTTTCAAATCTGTATAAAAGCGTATAATATTAATAATCGCTGAAGAGAGACACGTTTACATTAAAAACAAAAAAGTTTTTCTCGTTAAAACCCACTTTTCGACCTATAGTTTCTATGGCAGCTATAAGATATAGTCATCCGATTTTGACCAAAACCTCCAAGTCTGTGTAAAAACGTATAATATTAATAATCGCTAAAGTGGGAGACGTTAACATTAAAAACAAAAAAGTTTTTCTCACAAAGACCCACTTTTCGACCGATAGTTCCTATGGCAGCTATAAGATATAGTCATCCGATCCGGTCGGTTCCGACATATTGGCAGTGTGCAGTAAAAAGAAGACTCTGTGCAAAGTTTCAGCTCGATAGCTTTAAAACTGAGAGACTAGTTTGCGTAGAAACAGACAGACAGACAGAGGGACAGACAGACAAAGCTCAATCGACTCAGCTCGTCACCCTGATCAAGAATATATATAGTTTATAGGGTCGGAAATGAATATTTCTATGCGTTGCAAGCTTCTAGGCAAAATTATAATACGCTTTGCAAGGGTATACGTATACCCCTTTCACAAGCAAAATTGTTTCGTGTATAAATTTGGTGTTTTTGCTCGGATCTTATAGCGCTTTTTAGAACAGAAAGACATTCAAGCATGCAGAGAAGCTGATGAGCCAGAAAAATTCACCGGCGGAGTTATAGATCGATCGGGATAGAATTAATACCGTTTAGTACTTGAAATTTCAAGTATTTTTTGGTCTTGGATGTACTTAAATTAAGTACAAATCACTCTACAGTTTAAAAAAATGAGAACAAACGTTCCTGAATCAAGAACGTTTCGTACTTACAGTTAGCCTTATAATTTAAGAAAATATCGGACTTAATTCAAATACAAAATTTGTTGGATTAAGTACAGAATTGTTTTACAATGCAAGCTCCAGATTGTGCTACGAATAATGCGAATTTGTTAAAGTTGAATTTGTTCTTGAAACTCCCTCCTGGTTCTAACACTTTGGTTATGGAGTGAGGGTAGACTTCTGACCTACAGTATAAACATCTTGGTCTTTGGTTAACTCATTTCCTTTGGATTTTATTATTATACAGACACCTAGTTTCAAAGACAAATTGGGAAAGTTTAAAATTTTATAGCCAAGAACATTTTTATTAATTTTTTGTAGTATTATTTTGCTTCACAAATGGTTTGGGGTTGACTTTAGAATTTATTAGACTTCGATGAAGAACATTTTTACACTTATTTGGAGAGTAAATCGGTCCGAACTTAAGACCTTAACAAATGAAGAGTATGACCAAAAAGATATTATAATAGTTGGAAATTTACTTAAAATATCCCGAAACAGTCTGAAAACAAGAATTTCGGGATTAAAGAGAAAGATAAATCGCATACGATTTGGATCAGACTTTGCAGAATTATGTGGAATGGGGGGTTGTTTAAATGGTAACTAATCGTTGACTTTCAACCCTGATCAGTATTTCTACCATACTCACTGTGTTCTATTTAGTTCAGAATTATGGTTATTGTTAGTTTAGATAGTTTTCTCTCTGTGTAAAATGACTCAGTTAGACCACTTTTTTTTGTTATGCTTATGCTAAGATTTCTGGCCCATAGCCAAACGTTTTGTTCCCACAAAATACATTATTGCCTCTAACCAGTCTTAATTCCAGTAGCCAGATTGCCTGAGGATTTATTTATTTAGCTTATTATCTGTTGCTGGACCTGCTTACATCTACCATTACCGCTCATGGCTTGTCTCATCCAATCCCTGTAGTACATTACATTCATAAAAACATCTGGTACATCCTGAGCGCAGGGTACAAAGAAATTTAGTATGCCCACTAAGGTTCCCCTGTGAACCAGTGGACCACCCGTATCTCCATGACAGGCTCCAACATTACGCTGACGATGGGCACATATATGACACGCACCCAGTTCCACATCTTCGTAGACAGAGAATAGATCTATGCAAGATTTAGTGGTGATATGTTGCTGCTGCACGCGTTGCAGTCGTCCGGGTGTGCTTCCTGCTGCTGATTGTGTACCCCAGCCGGTAAATTGTAGCTGTGTGGTACCTGCGGGCCACATTTCTTGAGGCAAAGCCACCGGCTGAGTCAGTGCATCAAAGACAATACTCTGATTCAGCTGCACCAAAGCAATGTCATTGTGGTATTTGGGATTATTGTAGTTGCAATGCAAGTAAATTAATTGTGGATAATACACAGCTCCTGGACGTTCATACCAAATGCTTCCGGTAGCCACTTGCAGTAGATTCGTGGGATAGCCAGCCACACAGTGTCCAGCCGTTAGTATCCAACGCTCTGAGATTATGGCTCCACCACACAAATGACTGCCCGCCAAAGTTTGCAGCGATATCTGATAGGGAGCATCACCCTCCTCAGCATTCTGGCCACCCACAATGAAGTGACCGCCTTTCGTGCGATCCACTAAAATGGCCGCTATTAGTAAAGACTGAAGCCAGCCGAAGTTTCGGTGTTGATATGCCATGTTTGATATCCAAGCACAGACTGAATTAGCTGTCATTATCGTAAACTCAAATGGCCTGATCAAAAGTATTTGCAATCTGATGATAACTGTCATGAAAGTGGCCCATAAAATGTTTAGATATTATAAATTCCCTAGCAAGGGTACATTTATTTCAGTCAGAAGGCTGCAGCCGATCTCATAAAGTAATGGGCATATACTTTGAATAATAAAGATAAGACTTTCGGATATAAACATATCGGCCAGTCCACAATACCACTTTGTATTTATATTGACTTTATATCGAATGACTACATTGTTTTTAAGAAGTGGAACAATTTGTTATCAATGTTAGGATCTTGAGAAGAATTGTACAATAGATGATAAATTAATTGAAAAGATGTCAGCTATGGAGTATTTGTTTATTTGGTTAACAATGATCTTCTTCTACTTCTTTCTTGGCCATCACCACCGTTTGACGGTCTCGCCCTCTACAATTAATGCAGAGGCCCGTGCCAGCTGGCACCAGTTGGTCACACCTTAGTGGGAGTCTCTCCCTCTTGCCGCCTCCATAGTCAGTCACCTTCGATCAATACGCCTTTTTTTTACAGGAGTTTTTTCGTCCATTTGGGCGACATGTCCTAACCAGCGCAGCCGCTGTTGCTTGACTAGACTAGTGCCCCCACAGCGCTTAAAAGTTCGGTATTCTTTCGAATGAGGATATCATCGCCAACTTTTAAAGGTCCATAAATCCTCCGAAGAATTTTTCGTTCGAGAACAAAAATCGCCGCCTCATCCGCTGCTGTCATTGTCCATGCTTCTGTGCCGTATTGCAGTACTGGGATAAAAAGCGACTTGTATAGCGCTATTTTGGTTCTTCAAGCGAGGTCTCTGCTCTTGAACTCCCTACTGAGCCGTGATTCTTTTTCGGAGTGAGCGTGACTTTTCTTCGGATTTCCAGGCTGATGTTGTTGTCGCTGGTTATCCTTGTTCCGAGGTCGACAAAATCCTCTAAAACTTTAAAGTTGTACTCTTAAATTGTAACAGATTGTCCAAGACGCATAGACCTGTTTTGTGTCAAAATGTTCGGACAGGTTCGTTACTACTTTGACTGAGCTTTGAGTGATTGTCAACGTCATCATGCAAAGTCAAACGTTCTTTGTTGGTATACCCAAAGGGAGGCATGGCTTTAAAAAACCTTGACCTTATCGGTATGTCGAAGGCGTCTTTGTAATCGACAAAAAGATGGTGATTTTCCATGCTGGATTTACCAGGTCTAAAGCCACACTGATAAGGTCCAATCAGTTTGTCAATAAGCGGATTTAAACGTTCACAAATAAAGCGCGACAGAACCTTATATGCAATGGGAAGAAGACTGATCCCGCGATAGTTGGCGCAAACTGCAAAGTCTTCTTGTTTAGAGATTGGGCAAAGAACACTTAGATTCCAATAGTCGGGCATGCTTTCGTCAGACCATATGCGGCAAAGAAGTTAGTGCATGCACCTTACCAATTCTTCGCCTCCAGCCTTGAGCAATTCAGCGGGCAGCGCCAGGTGATTTGTTGTTCGTTAGCCTTTGTATGGCAAAATAGACTTCCTGTTGGGAAGGCGGGTCTATCCCCATGTTGTCGATTGGTGACATCGCTACTTCTCTAGAAGCAGCATCATGTTCGTCATCCATCTCAGCAGATTGGAGAAGTGACTTCTCCATTTGTCAAGTGCCACTTCCGGATTTGTGACTAGATTCTCGTGCCTTTCCTGCTCTTACTTGTTATAAGGGTATATAAAAATTGTCCGGATGTTTGTTACGCACAGAAGAAATATATTCTTGATCAGCATGACAAGCCTAGTTGATTTAGCCATGTCCGTCTGTCCGTCCGTCCGTCCGTCGGTTTCTATCTCTTCCGTCAGTTTTAAAGCCTTCTAAACCAAACTTTGCACGAAGTCTTTTGGTACAAATACGCTGCACATTTGTCGGAACCGGCCAGATCGGATGACTAAAGCAAATAGCTGCCATAGAAACGATCCGTCGAAATAGTAGTTCTAATGAAAAAAAACTGTTTTGTTTTCGATGGTAGCGTCTTTATACGTTCCAGACATGAATATTATCTTTTTCGACACAATTTTAGAGATTTTGATCAAAATCGGATGAATATATCGTATAGCTGCCATATACCAAACGAGCAGGCATTTATATTGCTCCAAGGGCATATAAACTCGAGCCAAAGTTAGCTTACCTCTATTTTTTTCTTCTAAAACGGCGCCTCTCCTTTTCTTACGGTATAGCTCCTGAAGAGTCCGCGTTGCTCCCGACTGAAGAGTTCTCCTGTAGACATCGTCTTTCTCTGCAGTAGCGTGGCGGCACTCCTCATCGTACCAAGACCGCTTTCGAGGGGACTCGAAGTAACCGAGTATCTTTTTGGAGAAAGGAAATGGCGAGGTTTTCCTGAGCAGTTGGCGTGAGGCTTGTGCCACACTGAGCCGCGTGCGTACCTTGGCCGCGACAAGGCAATGATCCTAGTCTATATGGGCTCCTCGAATCGCGCGCTCGTCTAGTACACGCGATGGATGCCTTCCGTCGACCACAACGTGATCAATCTGATTGCGCGTTTGTTAAGCAGGGGACTTCCAGGTCGCCTTATGGATGTCTCTATATTTAAATCTGGTATTACTTATGACCATGTTTCAACCATTGCTTTTTTTTTCTTGTAAAAAGGCCATTTGGCCGTAAATGGGGTTTTTCCCCATCCATTGTACATTGGCTTTACACAGCCGTAATACGCCCCATACTTCTCTACGGAGCTCTAGTATGGTGGCCAGCACTCGGGAAACAATCAGCCGTAAAAAATCTGCACAAAGTACAAAGAAGTGCGGAAATTTGTATTAGCGGTGCTCTCCGAACGACACCTACGGAAGCGCTAAATACTATTCTTCACCTTCTACCACTAGACCTCGTAGCTAAGCAAATGGCAACCACAACAGCCTTAAGACTTTGAGAATCCGATACCTGGAACAGGGGCAATTCGGGACACGCTGCCATACTCGAAGACCAAATGGGTATAACATTAAGTACAGACTACTGTATACCGCAAACGACGTTCGACAAATTCTACGACGTCTATATCCCAAGCCGAAACGATTGGGACAACCTGCCCCACAGCAGAGCTAACGCCATTAACATTTACACTGATGGTTCTAAGCTCGACGAAAAAGTAGGAGGGGGAGTTTTCTCTCCCAACCTAGATTTGAACTTATCGTTTCGCCTTCCTGACCACTGTAGTGTGTATCAAGCGGAAATGGTAGCCATCCAGGAAGCTGCCACCTACCTTAGCACACTCTCGGTCAAGGAAGGAAATGTATTTATATACTCTGACAGTCAAGCCGCCCTCAAAGCACTTGACTCTCATACAAACAATGCTAAAACACTTACTAAATGTCGATTATCTCTCAACGAGATCGCACGACATTTTAGTATACACCTTATATGGGTACCTGGACACCGCAACATAGAAGGTAACGAGTCTGCGGACAAACTGGCCAGAATAGGAACCACCATCGAGCTCCTTTCAGAGAGGAGTACGATAGGTATGCCTATGGCTACATTTAAGCTCCACATAAAAGATGAAACACTGAGTCTCGCTACGAATCGGTGGAAAAACCTTTCCTCCTGCGCAGTAGCGAGGCTTACGTGGCCAACATTCGACCAAAAACGTACTAACACACTTATACGTCACAGAAGGGAACACATATCACTTCTGGTGGGGACCCTCACAGGTCACTGTCTTATTGGCAGACACGCAGCACGCCTAGGCGTTATTTACCATGACTTTTGCAGAAGTTGCGGACACGAAGAAGAGGAGGAATCGGTACAACACATTTTGTGCCATTGCCCCGCCTTGAGTAGAAGGAGACTCAGGACACTTGGTCAACCTCTGCTACTCAACCTCTCGGAGACATCCGGGCTAGAGATCCCAGCTCTACTCAAATTTATTCTGTCCACACAATGGTTAAGTAACGAGGACCCACCTCAGTATTAAAAAGGGTAAATAGGGAATAAATATGGCATCGCAATGGGCCCAAAGTGGCCTAAGTGGGAGAGCGACTCGTCGCTCTCAGCCATCACAACCTAATACCTAATACCTATGACCATGTTCCTGCCTGCAGCGAAATCTATTAGTTTCTCTATATTACCGGATTTGCCTAGCACGGTCTTAATGTCGTGATCGGGGCAGCGCTCATGTATCATGTTCCAGGCGCTCATAGAACTCGTCTTATATCGGGTCTGTCTGGTATTCTGTTGGTGCGTGAGCGAAGATAAGATTAATATTAAAATATTTTGCCTGAAGTCTGAGCGCGGCTAGCCGCTCTTCAACTGGTGTGAAGCTGATGACAGAGCGACGAAGTCTATCACTCACTACAAAACCGCACCCAAACTCGTGCTTGGAAGCATGCCCACTGTAGTAGATCTCCCAGGGGGAGGGTTGTATTTTGGTAATTATTAAGAGGCGTTTCTATTGATTGCATTGCAGTATGTACACTCAGAAAATAATTCTTCTATATTTAAGAAAATCGATGAAAGCCCTTAAATTTAGAAAAAATTTCTATATTTAAGTAAAAAATTTCTGAATTTTATATGAATTGCAAAATGAATTTTTTAGAAAAAACTTTCTAAAAATTAGAAAAATATATTTTTTTCTAAATTTTAGGGTGAATTTCCCTTTATTGCCTTTTCTAATTTTTAGGGTAATTTCGCCTTTGATTTAAGAAAATATTTGTTACAAATTTAGGGTACTTTGCCCTAAAATTAAGAAAATAAACCCTAATTTTAAGAAAGTTTTTCTAAATCCACCACCTTTCTTAAAATGTTTGAAAAATTTACGAAGCCGTCCATGTGATGGAATTCGTTTACACACACTAATGTCCATTCGCAATGCCTGAAGAATGTAGATGTATTCAGCAAGTTTTTGTTTTGTCTTGACATAAGTTACACCATGTAATCGATAAAAGGATTGTATAAAATATAGTCAATGTTTAAAACACCTCAAATAGAAATAAAAAACATAAAAAAAGAACCATTTAAAAAGAAAAAATAGTATGGTCCTACGGGGACTTGATTCCAGTCCGCGACATTTTCTAACCTAATGTCTTATCCAAGGCATACTTAAGAAGGTAGGCTCACTCGCTCTCTCAGAACTCCGTATACTTGTGTCAAAGAGAGCGAGAGAGTAATATATTTCAATACAAAGCCTACTAAGCTACTAAGTAACTTGCTTACAACAGTTGCTTACTGACTGAAATTTATAAAATTGTCAGAGAGAGAGAGAGAGAGTGAGTGAGCCTACCTTGTTTAGTATACCTTGGTCTTATCCACTCGATCACGACCCTTTCTTCTTATTGAGTGGCAAAAGTGAGTACTTAAGCGCCATATACGGCACACAAATTTATAGGCACGATTTTAACGCAAGGTATTGCTAAACAATATTAAAAACAAAACATTAAAAAAAAAACATAAAAATAAGAAGAAACAAGTGAGAACTTGAGTCAACCCGCGAAATCTGCACCACTACACTTCTCTACACGTTCTCGCTCTCTCTCTCTCATTCTTTCTCTCTCTCTCTCAAGTCTAAGATAACTTTGGTTGTGAAAGGGTGGTTGTGGTGGGTGGCGTTTGTGAGGGAAATTCATGTTAATTGCCCTCATACTCTCAGCGATTAGAATTTCCGCTCATCCGATCTTTATCATTTCTTTGCTGCAAATCGAGACATTTTGCTAATGATCTAACTAACTCTAGAAGGTACGAATCATCTATCTTACAAAGCTGTGGGAGATATGACGTTTTTTCAAAACTTAAAGGGGCCAAGGAAGGGAGCGGTCGAAAAAGGTTAATGAGAAATTTAAACTTGTTTTTAATCTGCCTGCAAGTAAAATGATACGCATTGACCCAGATTTACATGTCAAACCTCTATCTCTTACCATACTCTGAAAAGTTTTTCTGTTTGTTCATACGGATGGACAGATCGGACGGACAAACGGGACAGACGGTACAGGACGGAAAAGAGGGTTTTAATGAGACAAACTTTTTGTTTTGATATGACGGACATGGCTATATCGACTCGGCTGTTGATGCTGATCAAGAATATATATACTTTATAGGAACTATCGGTCGGAAATGATTCCTTCTCCATGATTATTAATACATTTGCACAAACTTAATATACTCTCTATGCACCTTCGGTACAGAGTTATAAAAATTTGCCCTACTGGGACTTAAATATAAGACGAGTCGCCTTTGGCTCTTTTTTTAAGCCGATTTTCTAAATATTAGGGCGAGAATGGCACTTTTTAGGGGGAGTTGTTTTTTGAGTGTAGCTGCAGATGCCCCAGTCTTATATATTTCAAGGGCTTTCAAAATTAAGGAAAATAGTGTAGTCAGATAACAGGAATATTCCAAATAATAAAACCCTCCACCCCAGCGATGGGCATGCTGTGAACCTTAACTCCTTTCTAGTCCAGTCCTGTTTTTGGCAAATAAAGATTTGAGACGCATTTGCTTTTAAGCGATTCAGAAAAAAACAAAAAACCAATAAATAAAATTGGGTCTGCCGAATTCGGTTAGCTTCACCAGCCATGACTTGCTTTGGTATATTGACTTCGGCACAGTGTTTAATTTAATTTGATAATATCTGACTGCAATAAAACGAAACTATGTATAAGGCATTCGCCAGCTGTATATATCCACCAACAAGGGTGCTTGTATTTCATTTCCAGTCAGGGCCTTGACTCTAGATGTCGTTCTTAACAAACTGGCTACTTATACTGTTGGCCTTCAGTGCCTCTGTCACAGGCATACGCATTAAAATCTCCTCGCAGGGAGAGTCCTTTAAGGATCAACGTGTTGTTGGTGGTGAGGCAGCACCGGAGGGCTTCGCTCCATATCAGGTCTCACTGCAGACTTACTATGGTGGCCGTCATTCGTGTGGTGGTGCCATCATTGACAAGGAATGGATTGTGACGGCCGCTCATTGTGTAAACCCTCAACCGATCATGGTGGTGTCGGGCACTAATCAATATACACGTCCAGGAGCCAAGTACTTTGTGGATTATGCACACATCCATTGCAAGTTCGGTAATCCCCCGATGCATAATGATATTGCGCTGTTGCATCTTAACGATTCGATTGTATGGAACGAACGTACTCAGCCGGTACCGTTGCCCAGGCAGCCCATGTTGCCGGGAGCAGACGTTACACTTACTGGTTGGGGCTCTACAGAGTTGTGGTCACCCAGTCCAATTGATCTTCAGGTGCTTCATTTGAAATACGTACCTCATGATGATTGCAAAGAGGCTCTAGGCAACGATCCAGACCTCGATGTGGGTCACATGTGTACGTTCACTAAAGAGGGAGAGGGATCCTGTCATGGCGACTCGGGTGGACCGTTGATAAGCGATGGCTTTTTAGTCGGTGTTGTGAACTGGGGTCGTCCCTGTGCTATGGGTTTCCCGGTAAGAGAACTCTTACTTAATTTAATAAGATTTATCTAAATAAGTTTTCAATTATACAGGATGCACATGCCAATATCTATTACTACATAGATTGGATACGCACTGCCATCAGCGGCAATAGCAAATGTGGCGGCTATCGGACCATAAACTACCCGACATAGTTGTTATCTTTCAGTTATAAAAAGTTTATCATTTGCACCAAAATGAAGGCTAAAAGTCTTTAGTCAGCCAAGGCAATATCGACTCAACTGCCGATTAATGCTGATCAAGAATATAAAAACTTTATATGGTCGGAAATGCTTCCTTCTGCCTTTTACTTATATGTGCACAACTTAAGTATACCCTCTCTACGTGTAAGGGGTATTGAAAGGTATTGCAAAGGAAATTTATGGATAAATGCTGAGCTGGGATCAATAGAGCGATTACTGCACAATTTCTTCTATTGTGCTCTGTTTACGTCTAGATGACTGAAGTGCAGCTCATCACGGTTGCGGCCGTTGCTGCGCATAATCTTAAATATAGAAAATTGTCCATTTGATCATTCCCAAACTTTGAGGGGCATAGCGACATATCTCCGCCCAGTACATTTTGCCGGCGGAGATATGTCGTTTCAAAACGACGTAATGCAAACGACAAATCTCCGCCGCTTAATAGACGATATATCTCCTCGCGGAGGCGACATATATCGGCGCGGAGATATGATGTTTAAAAGTGACACAATTCTGTCATTGAAGTTTTGCACTTTCGTCAGTGAATTCTAAAAAAAAACAAAAGAGTAAGTTAAAAACGGCTTTAACCGACTTTGATACTCATAGGAAGCAATATTTAATAGCGTTCCTGTGTTCCTAAGGGGGGCATCCGAAAAGAATGCAACATTTCTTAACTCAGCTATGTATTATCTGATCTTGATGAAAATTTTAGGGATTTTGGATATTGCGAATACAAATGAAAGTTTTAAATTTGAACTCAATATTTTAAAGATTACAGGAATTATTAAGCATTTTTTGTTGTGGGGGCGGAGGTGGGATTGGCAAAAATTTGAAACAAACTTGAACTGCGTGCAGTCAATTGGAATCCACATGCCAAATTTGGCCTTTTTAGTCTCTGAGATCTAGGTGTTCATACAGACAGACGGCTGTAGATGCTGATCAAGAATAAATTTACTTTATTTGATCGGAAATGATTCCTTCTCCCGTTACTGTTATATTTTTAAAAAAGGGGAGGATTGTGAAAAGGGGGGAATATTAATAGGAAATGGGGGGGAAAGAAGAGAAAAGAAAAAGAAACAAAAAAAAAAACAGCTTCCTTTTTTACTTTACGAGTAACAGATCTAAAAACAAAATTAAAAGAAAGTTTTAATAAATTAACCCTCTATTCATTTAAGATTACAATCGTGGCGTTTGACAACATTAAAAATAAATCAGCGACAATCCTGAAAATTTTGTATCGAATACTGGTATAAAAGTAGGCTTTCAATAAATCATAAGTAGAACACAATCAGTTGCTTAGGCTAGAAAATATAAATCAAAATGTGCAAATGGAAGTGGACAAAAGTATTTCGACAGGAATTCAAAATTAGTTTATTCTCAGCACAGAACCTAAAATGGTACAAAATTGATTGTTTCTACTAGAAACAAGTCAAGTTTTTCTCGCTTAACTCGAATCTGGCTTTAGAAATTCCATATCTCTAATGGATTAACTGTACAATGGACATAAAAATGCAGAAAATGGCTTATGTTGATGATTTCAAGTCAGACGACATTCCTGTCAAATAGGTTTCGC
Source organism: Lordiphosa stackelbergi (assembly GCA_018904235.1). Lineage (NCBI taxonomy): Eukaryota > Metazoa > Arthropoda > Insecta > Diptera > Drosophilidae > Lordiphosa > Lordiphosa stackelbergi. The sequence continues at coordinate 242,577 of JAEIFU010000037.1, forward strand.
TGTCCACACTTTCAAACAAATTCTGGTTGAAAAAATGGTCATTTAGAGGAGCAGTGCGTGTCAAAAAGCCCTGTATATCGATTTCTTCCTTGTCAAATAGTTCCATGGCGTCCATGATTTTTTGACCACGGTCCTACAAGCAAAACGAAATGTTTTCATTTTCATTAGAATGAATAGAAAAGCAAAGCCAACATAATATTGAAACAGGAATAATGCTCTTAAATAAAAACAATTTCGACTCGTTTTTCGTGTAAACTTTAGTATTTTGCAGTCAAATTTTAAAACGTTGTATAGAAGGTCACAAATATACCTACGGCTACTAGATCAGGTATAAGAAAACTCGTAATTGTGTGAGCAGGTTTCAGCTGCTCACACAATTACGAGTTTTGTTGGATTGCTTAATCCCAAATGAATTCAAATCGACAGAAAATTGCGACGGGATCTCGTAGTCTTAAATTACCTTGACACTTACGTTTAAATTGATATAAATTGAATTCGAAATTCGCACGTTTGCATGAAAATCGAGTCGGAGTTCGAAACAGGGCCCAATATTTCAATTTCATTTGACAGCCATTTCACATGTAAATACCTTCGTTGAGTCCAAAAATGCAGTCCAAATATTTTTTAGTTTTCGAGAAATCGCAGAAAGGCTAGTTTTTAGATTTTGAAAAAAGTACCTTTACAAAAATGTGTATATATTCAGTATTGGTTCATTCATTATGAAATGGTAATGCTTTCTTGGAAGGTAATTGAACGCCCTATCATTCATTTGTACACCACTTCTTAATTCGGTGGTTGACTTCGGCGTTATAAAGGCTTTTATCGGCAACTTTGCATTAAATTTATCATTTTTTCTAAAAAAGCTAGATTTTAAGTGCGCTTTTCTCCGAAAAAAATTGTGTACAATTCGCAATTGCCACGTAATTCATTAAAATCCTTTGAAGAATATAGAAGTTATTGGCATTAAAGTAAAAATTGAATCTTGATGAAAATTTCAGAGAAACAATATATGGACATACAGGGTTTGTCCGGAAAATAAAAGGACTGAGTCGATTAAAAACATTTTATTGAGCCAATCGTTACAATTCCTTAAAAACTTTCAAAATGGGCTCCCTCTGTGTCGATGCAGCGCTGCCAGTGCGATTCCCAAGCATTGAAGGCGTCACGGAAGGCATTCTCCGGAATAGCCTTGAGATACGCGATGCATGCTGCTTGGCGAGGAAACAAACAAAGTCCGGGGAGGCCACATCTAGGCTGTAGCGCGGCTGCGGAAGCATTGGGGTGCCAGCCTTAGACAGGTAGCTGTTCAGAATTTCTGGTCTTCAGAGAGCACTTTTTGGACCATTTTTGAGCACACCTTGCGCATGTTCAAATACTGCGTCACAATGTCATGAACCACAGATTTTGGTAAGTTAAACATCTGGTCACTTAGTCGACGGTCTGAGTTCAAAACTTTGCGTTGAAGTCGAAGGTCTTCCAGCACGGTCTTCATCGGCGACCTCTTTCCGGCCCTCCAAAAAGGTCTGGTGTCACCGAAACAAATTACTTCTTGCTAAGGCAACATCTGGGTAAGCCTTCTAGATCATATCAAACGTCTCTTTCGCCCATTTACCGAATTTCACACAGAATTCAATCGCTTACCTCTTGCCGGCTCGCACCACTCACAGAAACACGTCGCGCGAAAATGCCTGTCCTGACTCCTCAGGTGCTCGGAGACAACAGCCCAGCCCCTCGTTTGTTAGCTAGAAACGCCCTCTACCGAATTCAGTCGGTGCGCGCACACTCCGAAGTACAGTCGCGGCGGAAGAAAATCAGTCCTATTACTTTCCGGAAAAAACCTGTATGCAATAGTCGTTTTTACAATCAGAATATTATTTTTCTAAGTTCAAGAAAATCAATCAATGGTTGTTTGATAATAATTTTTTATATTTTTTTATAAGTAATATTCTTTAAGGCAACTTTACTAAAATTTAGAAAAAATTTCTTAAATATAGAAATTATTTCTAAATTTTCGGGCGACTTTAACACTTTACTGATTTTTTCTCAGTATAGAAAAATAATTTTCTGGGTGTAGGAACCACATTTTGGACTAGAATTTCTAGTCATAGATTATCTGGACCTAATGGAGGCGTATGTAGTCAGGTAAAGCTGCTGATCGGCGAACCCAGCGTGATCCTGGCTTACTGCGTCTCAAGTCGACTCTCACCACCTCGTGGGGACCACCGGTAACGGAGCGATGCATCCGCAACGCTGCTGGCTAACGTGAGCGGAGACCCACCCTTCCCTACAGGGTACAATATATAGGGTTAGTGCGTCGGGTTTGGTACCCACCACCGTAAAAATTCACCACCAATGAAAACTGCGACAACAATGCCTCGGATACGGACGCCCTCAGACGACGACCCACGCAAACAGTTCTGAAGAAGAACTTTGGGAGAAACATCGAAAATCACCATCTTTTTCTCGATTACAAAGCCGCCTTCGACGCACCGAGAAGGTCAAGGTCTGTTGAAGCCCTGTCTACTTTTGGTATACCAGCAAAGTACGTTCGACTTTACATGATGACGTTGAGAAGCACTCAAAGCTCCGTCAAAATAGGAGCGAACCTCTCTGAGCCTTTTGATACCAAAAGAGGCTTTAGGCAGGGTGATACCTTATCGTGTGACTTCTTAAATCTGCTGCGCTAGTGCAAATGCCAACAGATCGGTCACCATATTTAATAAAGTTGTAATGCTACTCGCATATGCCGATGATATTGACATTATCGGCAAAAACCGAACGGCCGGTAAGCAGGGCATTTTCAGAGATTGAGAGGCAGTCGGAACTGATGAGCTTAGCGGTAAACGAGGACAAGACGAAGTACCTAGTATCTTCGAAACAGGAGAGAGTACTTTAAAGTTGTAGAGGATTTTGTCTACCTCGGAACGATGCTAACCGGCGACAACAACATCAACCTGGAAATCTGTAGAAGAATCACGCTCACTCCGAAGAAGAATCACGGCTCAGTAGGGAGCTCAAGAGCAGAGACCTCACTCGAAGAACGAAAATAGCGCTATACAAGTCGCTTATCATCCTAGTCATGCAAAATGGCGCAGAAGCATGGGTAATTTCATCAGCGGATGAGAAAGATTCTTCGAGGATTTATGAAACTTTCGCATACGAAAGAATATCCAACTAGTCTAGTCAAGCGCTGGCTGGGACATGTTACCCGTATGGATGAGCAAGCTCCAGCAAAAAGGGTCTACACGAGAAATGCGAAAGGACTGAGACAAGACAAGATGGGACGACCACCACTAAGATGGGACGATCAAGAGCGGAAAGACATTTCCAAGCTTGGTGTGAAAAGCTGGTGCCAGCTCTCACGACGCAGAAGTGATTGGCGGGCATTAGTAGCAGCGGCCGAGACCGTCAAATGGTTGTGATGGCCAATCAAGAAGAAGAAGAAGCAGGAACAACATTTTATTTATGTGACTTGGTAACATTCTTTGTGTTTTAGACAGAGCATTTGTTATTGCCGCTCATAACCCGCCGTATCCAGTCCAGATAATAATACACATTGGCCTGCACATCAGGAAATCCCTGGCCACAGGGCCGTCCCCAATTAACCACGCCCACTATCTTTCCCTGGCTAACCAAAGGGCCGCCCGAGTCACCATGGCAGGCACCTTCTCCTGCCTTCGAGTAGGTGCATATGTGTCCAATACCCATGCTAGCGGTGTGGTTAAAAATCCTCTGACATTCATCTAGACGCACAAAGCCCAGACTGAGCTTTTGCAGTGTCTCCAGGGGGCTGCCGTAGGCCACTTCGGCTCCCCAGCCGGTAAGTACAATCTCATCCCCTACGCTTAGGGCTCTCGTAGGCAGCTCAATGGGTTGTGTTAGCTGGTTAAAGGTGATATTCTCTGAAAGCTTCACCAGAGCAATATCGTTATGCATAAAGGGTTGATCGTACAGGCAGTGCACGTGCATCTCCGAGGCATAATAGATGGCGCCTGGCTCTGCCCAACGATTTGTGCCAGCTATAACATACACCTTGGCAGGCACATAGCTTTCCACACAATGACCGGCTGTTAGAATCCACTGGGCATTGAGTATGGCCCCACCGCAGCCATGGACTCCGACAAATGGCTGCAGTGAGACCTGATAGGGAGCAAATCCCAACTCTGCCTCCTGACCGCCTACAATGCGGCTTGAAGAGGACTCAAATGGACCCATCAGACGTTTGGCCTGGGACAAATGCCAGATTACTCCACAAAGGTAAATCCACAACTTAATTTTTGGCAACATTATCGCTTGGTGCTTGGAATTAAACTAAAGACTAAAGAGGGCATTTTGCAGCATATGATAAAGTTTATTTAACTGAAAGATAACAACTTTGTCGTTTAGTTTATGGTCTGATAGCCGCCACATTTGCTATTGCCGCTCATGGTAGTGGTTATAAAATCTCCATAGTAATATATATTGGCATGTGCATCCTGGAGAAGGAAAAACTTATTAAAATAAATCTTATTAAATTAAGTAAATCGTTCTCTTACCGGCACTCCCAAGGCACAGGGATAACCCCAGTTCACTGCACCGACCAGAAAGCCATTGCTTACCAATGGTCCACCCGAGTCGCCATGGCAGGCTCCCTCCCCGGCTTTAGTGAAGGTACACATGTGACCCACATCGAGGTCTGGATCGTTGCCTAGAGCCTCTTTGCATTCATCATGAGGTACGTATTTCAAATGGACCACCTGAAGATCAATCGGACTGGGTGACCACAACTCTGTAGATCCCCAACCAGTAAGTATAACGTCTGCTCCCGGCAACATGGGTTGCCTGGGCAACGATACCGGCTGAGTACGTTCGTTCCATACAATCGAATCGTTAAGATGCAACAGAGCAATATCATTATGCATGCTGGGATTATCGTAGTTGCAATGGATGTGCACAGACTCCACAAAGTGCTTGGCTCCTGGTCGTGTATATTGATTAGTCCCGGACACCACCATCATCAGTTTAGGATCTGCACCGACTACACAATGAGCGGCCGTCACAATCCATTCCTTGTCAATGATGGCACCACCACACGAATGGCGACCAGCCAAACTCTGCAGTGAGATCTGATATGGAGCGAAGCCCTCCGGTGCTGCCTCACCACCAACAACACGTTGATCCTTAGAGAACTCTTTCGGTGAGGAGTTCTTAATTCGTATGCCTGTGACAGAGGCACTAATGGCCAACAGCAAAAGCAGCCAGTTTATTGGGAACGACATCTTGAGTCTAAGCCTTGACAGCTAATGAAATGCTTGCACCCTTGTAGCTGGATATATAGGGGAGGCGAATGCTTAAGAATTGCGTTTTATTGCAGTCAGATATAATCAAACTGAAATTTTTACTGTGCTGAAGTCAATATACCCCAAGCAAGTGATTGCGCTAACCAATCTTAGATAAGGTCATGGCTGGTCAAGCTTACCGAATTCGGTAAACCCAATTTTATTTATTGGTCTTTGTTTTGCTGCAGAAGCCTTAAAATGGTTAAGTGTCTCAAACTTTTTTCATGCCCCTCGCTGGGGGGGAAGATGGTTTTATTAGTTGGAAGCACTCAATTCCCCTTATTCTGGCCTATTACAGTAGCAGGCAGACGGAATCATCTCCGATTTCATAAAGTTAATTTATTCTTGATCAGCATCATTAAGCGAGTCGACATTTACATTTACATACACAGTACATTTACACAACTTCAAGAACCCCATTTACCTTTTAAGGGGAACTGTTAAATATTACGAACGATCGTTAAAAATATGGGACGAAATAGTTTTGACTAGCGTTTAACGAATTTGTCCCCCTTCGGATTCCTTCTACTCGCTCACGTGCGCCATGGTTCACGAGAGGCTTATCTAACCTCAAAAATATTAAATCTTGGCTCTACAAAAAATTTAAAAAAATGTGGATCGTTCGGTGGCACGATCCAAATTTATTGTTCGCAACTCAGAATGCTATAAGGAGTCCGCCAAAATCTGGATGATATAGAAAATATGTTTGCAAAATCCAACGAGTCTCATCGTCTCATTGGAATAGAAAAACATTTGCTTGATCGTGTGGTCCTATTTCTAGAGCCATTTAAAAGGGCAACACTATTCCTTGAGGGGGAAAAGGACCCCACAATTCATTTCGTTTTTTTACATATTCATGTTCTTAAGGAAAAAATTTTGGACATGAAAAATCGGGAATTAAATCATGAGATTCGTAGTATTGCTACATTTTGCACCACTTTTATCGAAGCGAAATTTCAATTGAACAATGTTCATAAAATTGCAGCCTTTTTGTGGCCAGACTACAAGCAACTTCGTTATTTAAGCGAGGACACCAGGGAAGAAGTGATTAATTTAGTCAAGGAGGAATTATTTGGAATCGCGTCGAATGAAATGACACCGTTATGCGAAAATCGGAACAGCCCTCAGGAATGTATGCTGCAGGACAATAATAATGATATTTTCACAAAATATAAGGATATAAATATACCGACCGTCAATTATTCAGAAGGCATAATCAATGTACAGATGGAAACGTACAAAATGTTTAAGGATGTACGTACTGAAAATGAAGGAATTTTACAGTGGTGCTGGCAAGAAAGACTTTGTGCATTCCAGCTTCCACCGCATTTTGGAAGACAGACGGACCAATCTGAAAGGAGAATGTATGGATGCCATTTTATTTCTGTATTCCCAGAACAAACAGGAAAATTAAAATGATTTTTTTTTAAATTTTTTTCGCTTTTTAATTTTTTGATTTTACCTTAGTAGGCGAATAGGTGATTATACTCGTACGATGCCATGATTATTACTCGGCATAGTGTCAAAAAGTAACACAGATAAATAATATAATCATTTTACTTACACAAGGATTATTTTTACTTGTAATCGTACGATTCCGGAATCAATCGTGCAGGTCTCTAATAAGGACTACTTGGTCAGATGTAAGTTAAGCTTTCAGGATGACCCAAAGAAGTTCTTCAACTTTGTCAATGCTAAATGGAGATCCTCTCCCTTTTTTTTAGATAATGTATCGGCTGACAACGACTCGGATATTTCCAACCTATTTGCAACATTTTTCCAACGATGCTATACTGCATCAGCTAATATGTAGTTTTGTCTCTTCATATCCTTATTCTGTGGCAAATTCCAACTGCATTGTATGCCCTATCGTAGATGCGAATAGCGTTTTAACCAGCTTGCGATCAATCAAGTCCTCTTTCAGTCCTCCGACTCCTTATGTGTGCCGTTTTCTAAACTATTTAACTTATCACTTCAATAGGGAGCTTTCCCTTGTCTTTGGAAGGAATCCTATATTATTCCGATCCATAAAAAGGGACCAAAGTCATTCATATCGAACTACAGGTGTGTATCGAAACTATCGGACATTCCTAAGCTTCTTGAAAAGAATCTGACTCCTAAACTATAACATTATTGTCGTTCGGTAATATCCGCATCTCAACATGGTTTCATGAAGAATCGCTCTATTTCTACGAACTTACTACTCTAGTAAACAATGGATTTGACAATAAAGGGCAAACTAATGTAGTTTATACTGATTTTAGCAAGGCTTTTGACTTAGTCAATCATAAATTGTGTCTGTTCGGCTTCCCACCAAGCCTCCTCAACTGGATGAAGTCATATTTAAGTGATCGATCTCAACGAGTTCGTTTCAAATCAGTACTACTATCCAGCTCCATTAATGTACTATCTGGGGTTCCCCAAGGTAGTCATTTAGGCCCCTTAATATTTAACCTTTTCAAAAATTATATCCCATTCGCATGCATTGATGTATGCCGATGACCTCAAACTTTGTTTGTCCTATAATGATCCTACGTCTCCTCTCCTCCTGTAATCCGATTTCAACTCTCTTCATACCTGTTGCTCGGTTAATAGCCTTCCTCTTAATCTCAGCAAGTGTAAATGTATGACTTTTAGTCGTAATCAACCATTTAAGTTTGATTATGTGATTGATACCATCCCTTTGGAACGAATCCATAAGGTGGATGAATTGGGTTTAAAATTTGTTCCCAAGTTATGTTTTAAAAGTCATATATCGGTCATCGCAAACAAGGCAATAGGAGTTCTCGGTTTTGTTAAACGATGGGATATTCGAAATATGCTTTGAACAGTTTCTTCAGAGACTAATTTTTTCATACTGTCTGCTTAAAAACGCAACTTTTGCAAGATAAATTATAAAATGGAGCTCCGAAATCATAAAAACCTCGTCTTTGAACTCTTTGACATTACACAAGTTCACAGCCGAAGGGACAAATTTCTACAAAAATGGTAGTTTGGAGGTCTGAACTCTAAATTTGATTTCAGAAACTTTAGAAAAGAAGAAAAGTATTAACTTGTAAATATTGTGCTAGTCACAACAATAAAAACATTTGGTCAAACAATTTTTACATATGACTTAAGTCTACCTTAAGTTGTTATAACATTTATCATTAAACAAAGAATAATCACGCAACGAAAATTATCGTTAAAATTAAGACACAATATTTATATTTGATTTTAAATTGACGATTATTAAATTTTAAATCTAAGAGTGAAAGAAAATAAAAAAGAAGATAGATAGAATACAATAACTTAAGAGATACATATAATTTTATTTTATTTTATGTGGTGTTCAGGTGACTAGAAACTTTAGCCTTAAATAGATATGTGCTAGTACTGTTTTAAGGATATGAGGAAGTTGGTCTTAGAGTCGGACTGCATGGATAATGAATTGTGTATCAGAACATTTAAGCCTGGTCTCAGTACAAATTAGATTTGTCCTAACATAGAGAAAAGGTAGAACGGTTCCTTAGTATAAACTATTTTGTTTCACTGTTTTGAAAGTCAGTAATAGGATTCCTCGTTGTAATATTGAAAACATAACTCGCAAGATTATTAAAAGGCACATTCATTTTATTAAAGCTAAAAGCATCGCTTTTTCCAAAGACTTCTACCCCATAAAATACCGAGGGGATCAAGTAAGCTTTGGCTATTAGGAGTCGTATTTTTTGAGGCAGATACATCCTTGTCAAATTTAGCTGTCATTGCATTCCATAGGTCTCCCAACTGCCCGGATAATTGGATCACCCCATGAGAGCGTTGCACTAAATAAGAAACCAAGATTGACAGCTTAGTCAACATACTCGATGGCAGTGGCGATTTTCTGCGGTGAACATCATAGTGCGTCACCGGATCATGTGATACAAAAAAGCCGATTTGCAACAAAGATCTCGTTTTCTAATTTTTTTGGTCATTTTTTTTAACAATTTATAGCTTACCTCTAGAGTTCAACTGCATTATCATTTTAAGGTTCTCAAAGCAGACCAATAGCAAAATACAAATTGCTCCACACACAAAACGAGAAGGCCAAGCTAACTTCGTCTTTGCCGAAGTTTTTATTCCCTTGCAAATGTTTAAATACATCAGAGTTTAAGAACGCCAGCTTTAAAACAAACAATTTTTCTAAAACCGATAGTTCCTATGGCAGCTATAAGATATGGTCATCCGATCCGGTCGATTCCGACCTATTAGCAGTTTGCAGTAAAAAGAAGACTCTGTGCAAAGTTTCAGCTCGATAGCTTTAAAACTGAGAGACTAGTTTGCGTAGAAACAGACAGACGGACGGACAAAGCTCAATCGACTCAGCTCGTCACCCTGATCAAGAATATATATAGTTTATAGGGTCGGAAATGAATATTTCTATGCGTTGCAAACTTCTGGGCAAAATTATAATACCCTTTGCAGGGGTATAAAAATAAAGAAGCACTAATTTTTTGGATCTGGCTGGCTTGAGGTCGGTGGACAGTTACAATTCAATGTAATCAACACAAATCAACAGAGATTAATTACAAAAACTTGGAATAGCAATTGGTATGTCCTTACAACGATCGCTGTTTCGCTCAAGCCAGCCAGATCCAAAAAAGTTTGACAATAAACGGATCGCATTCATGGAATGCTACGTTAATATTTGTGAAAAGTTGAACAAAGGCAGTATTATAAAAAGCCTACTTGGCTAATCAGTAGTATTACCTTCTCTGTGTTCTTCAAAAGCGCAAAGACTTTTGAACTTTTTCCGGACAATTGCGGGGCTTTTAGTGATGAGCATGGGGAGCGCTTTCATTAGGATTTTGAAATCATCAGGGCAAGTGGAATGTTTATCGAGAAAGTTCGCTTTGCCTTGAGTTAGCCGCAATGTCTCGACCGAGGTCGGTAGCCGTGATGGTAGCGAAGCTGACTCTTGCGCTGTCAGTACGAGATTATGAGTTCAATCCCTAGAAAAGAAAAAAAGTCAATAAAATAAAAAAAAAGGAAGTCAGAGAGAGAATTAATCTAATATATGGGTGATTCCATGAAAAATCGCCCACTGGGATTTAAAATGGATCAATTAATTTTTTTCGTATTCCTTGTTGTAAGCATAGTATATACGTATTTTCAGCATTTTGCCGAAATTCACGTAATTCGCGGGAAAAAGCGATTTGAAAATTACATATTAAAATGTGTTAATTAATTTCAATTGCTTGCTAATCCAAAAGCCATTAGTGATAATAATCTTTTAAAATCATCTGTAAATTAACATCTGAGCCCAAACTTTCAAATTATTCACACTTAAAATTTTAAATTTTAATAATTTTGGTTTACAATCGCTTGAGAAATAAGTAAAAAAAATTAATTATAGGAGTTTTTTATTTTTCCAAAATTTTAAATTTACTGTATGGGAAAATTAATTATCTTTATATAAATTACCCAAAAAATAGCTATTTAAATATTCATAAATAAAAATAAAAAAAAACAAAAAAATAAAAAATTTACAGAAAAATTAATTTGAGACGTTTTTTTTTATTTTTTTCCAAAATTTTTTATCAATTTTCTTATGGGAACCAAATTATTATCTTTATTTTAATTACCAATATAATAGTATTATATTTTTTACTTATATTAATATAAAATTAAAATTAAAAATGATAACTCTGAGAGATTGAATTATAAGCCATTTACAGCTAAATGCAGCAAACCAGAATACAAAAAATTTTGGAAATGAGAGAAAAAAACGTCACTGACTCCAATTAATTTTGTTTGCCACTACGATTTGAAACAAAAAAAATAAAAATTTTTAGTGTGAATAATTTAGTGTGGGTTAATTTGGTGATTTTATAATATTATTATCACCAATATTGTGAAGCAGAGAAAGCTGAGTAAATATTTTAAATAATAATAAAATTTTCAAATCACTTTTTCCTGAGGTGCGGAATTTCGACAATAATGCTAAAACCATATATACCATTTCGCAACAGAGGCTGCAGCCAATTCGATCCATTCATCCCCAGCGGGCTATTCATGGAATCACCCTCAAAAATTCAAACTGACTGACTCACTACTGGTGACCGTCGCACAGCCCTAAACCATAAAAGATAGAAAGATGGAATTTTCACAGTAGTTTTATCTTATGCTGAAAGTGAGTACCAAGAACGGATTTTGGAAAATTCTGTCGGGAAATGTGGAAAATTCGCGGAAAACTTATGTATGAAACTTTTTGGTTTTCATCCGATCAAGTTCAAACTTATTTTCAAAAAAATCTATAAAATAAATTCAATAATAACTGCATACCAATCTTCGGAAAATTCACCCCCTGGGTGAAAGTGGAGTAGTCAAGGTTGTATAGGCGAAACTTTAGTTGCCAGTGATTAGCTCCAAACTCATTTTAAAAAATTACACATACTAAGACATAAAAAGAGACTTTCAAATTTTGAAAAATCTATCCCCAAGTCGGAAAATTCACGGAGCCTGTTGTATGAAACTTTTTTTTGTTTATTATCCGATCAGATTCAAACTCATTTTCAAAGATGTATGAAAATTCAACAATATCTGTGTTCAATTTTTCCGGAAAAATCCCACCAGAAAAAAGTCGGAAAAGCGCCGGAAAAGTGGTAAACATTTGATTTTCATCCGATTGACTTGAAACTCAGTTTGTAAGGTAAAAATGAAGTTTCATTAGTGTTTTCATTTTCCGATGTTGGATATAAAGGGAGTAGAAGGGAAAACCCATCAGCGAAGTTCGATTTCTAGGTTCTGCGGTGTATTATTATATCTAATATTTTTGGTTCTATGCTGTTGAAAGCGCAGCGAAGCGCGTCGGGTTATTGTAGTTTAATGTAAAAATGTTAAATAAATTTACTTTTGAAACAAAGAAAATCATTCAAAAACATTTTATTTCAGCGATTATTTTACGAGCACAAAAAATGTTTTCAAATCATGCCCAAGCCGTTCATAAAGTGAGCCCAAAATATTCGCCAATATGACACCCGCTGTTCCGCTGTTCAGAAAAAGCGGGATTACTCTACTTTTGTCAACGAATGGTCTTGATTTTGGTAGATTTAGAACGAATTTTTTTCTGAGTGCACCAGCGAATGCGCTATGTCATCATTTCTTCGGCAAATCGTTACATAATGCTAATTGGTATCGTATTCGTATTTGATTTGTATTTTAATCGACTCGGCTGTTGATGCTGATCAAGAATATATTAACTTTATAGGTCGTTTCGTCCGAATTTATAACTAGTTACATACAGTTAAAAGTAAAAGAAAATCTCGCGTGAAAGAGTTAATAAGTGAGTATCCGCAAACTGCTCAAGCAATAAACATTGAAAAACATTGAAGGATGTGTAGGGCATATCTTAAAATTTTACCTTTAAACACACTAATGGGCATAATTATTTTGACCAAAAATAATTCATAAATAACCATTAAAAATATAAAGCTCACTATCGGCTGCTTAGGTTAGAAAAAAAAATCAAAATGTGCAAATGGGATTGGCATAAGTATTTTGACAAGAAGCGCCAGAACAGCACAGAACCTTAAATGGTAAAACATTGATTGGTTCTAGACAAGTTTTTTTGCCCCTTTTGTACCTCTGTACCAAAGGTACACAGATTAATTAATATTCTATGTAACTGAGAGAACGAACCCGAGCCCATTAGTGTATAACATAATTTCAACTTAAAAAACGTCGTACACATCACTTAGACCATATTTGTACATTCATTTGGTTAGTTTTATGAATTTAGTTGTATTTTTTTTTTGACATTTGACGAAAAGAAATCACATATTTTTTGTACAAAACCTGCAAATTTATAAACTTAATTAAAAGCAACTGGGTGTCGGGAAACAACAGAAATAATCTCTGAGTTGGATGCTAATGAACTTAACAACGAATTTGTCAATTTAACCGAAATTCCAGATGTCACCCATAATCAGCGGTGTCACAGAAATCTCTTCCAACCAAATTCCAACCCAAAACCAATTCTCGGTGTCACAGAAATCTCTTTCGGTTGGTTTCAAATCTCTCGTGTTTTGTCGGGAGATTTAGCTAAATTCACCAACCAAACAATTTCGATTTGCAAAATTTGTTTTGGAAATGTGAACAACACTGTTTTTCTGGATAGGTTGCATCAAATTAATTAAATATTTTGTTTGTTTTAATATTAAAATTTGTGTTTTAATAAAAACTCTCCTAGTGCTGCGTAACAATTAAAACCTGCCAACCACAGCGCCCTCAAGTTTTGGAGTCGCCATCTGTGTACCAACATTGGCACGAACAAGGGCTTAGAGTTGTCAAGTTATTTTTTATGATTGGCGCAAAAAATATTTTTTTAAATTTTGCATCTTATTTTTTGGAGAATATGACTTAAATTTGAAATATTATTTAAAATGCATCATAAAACATAAAACACTATCAAAAAATTGCATTTAAACATCAAATTAACTCATAACTAGAAGATGGGAATTTTTTTTTGTGAGAAAGGGCAACCCTGTTAACAGATTGGATAGAAATGTCCCATTAGCATGGACACAAACCTTCCAACTCGATTTTCATATAAGATAACGAAATCTCTTGAAGTTCTTGGACACCGGACGGATTTTTCGAACGCTATTTCTGTGATTGTATTTATTTTTGGTGTTAGTCAATGTGATGTTCTTGAATGTATTCTTAGAATTAAATCAAATGCTGTTGGATTAGATGAACTTAACCCTAAATTCCTAAAAATTCTTCTTCCACAAATTTTGCCACACTTAACTCACATTTTTAATACCGCCATTACAACTTCTGTCTTCCCCGTAATGTGGAAATCCGCTAAAATAGTCCCTATTCTAAAACCTGACAACAAATTTCGACCTATTGCAATACTACCTTATCTGTCAAAGATCCTTGAGCACCTAATGGCAGACCAAATCCGGCATTTTATGACCAAGAACTTATTATATAACGATAAGCAATCTGGTTTCAGGAAGAATAGAAGCTGCACCACAGCTATTCTAAAAGTCGTTGAGGATATCCGAAAGGAGATGGATGACGGTAAAGTGACGTTTCTCACTTTATTGGATTACAGTAAAGCCTTCGACACAGTGAACCATGACATACTATGCACAAAACTTAATAAAATGTACAATTTTTCAAACTCGGCATTAAACTTAATGAAGTCCTATCTGTTAAATAGGTGTCAATCCGTTGTTGTATCTTCATCCCAGTCCTCTTTGCTACATGTTAAACGTGGTGTCCCTCAGGGATCCGTCCTTGGTCCTTTACTGTTTACCATCTATGTTAATGACTTACCCAATATTTTGTGTAATAGTGATTGTCATATGTACGCTGATGATGTCCAATTATATGTAAGCCGTCCATTGAGCCAACTAGATGAGTGTGTAGATATATGTAACAATGAGCTACAAAAAATCTCAAGCTGGGCAAAACATAATGGTCTCTGTCTAAATCCAACTAAATCTAAATGTCTAGTTATATATAAAAAACATTTTAGTATAAGCAATATCCGTCCCCTATTAATAGATAATTCTCCTATAGAATATGTTGAACAAGCTAAGAACTTGGGCTTCTATTTTAATAGGAACCTAAACTGGAATACCCATATTATAAAAGCTGTAGGAAGAACATATGGGCTATTAAGAAATCTCAACATTTCTCAACAATATCTTCCTACAAATATCCGCTCGCTTATAGCTAATGCATATCTGTTGCCAGCACTTTTCTATGGTATAGAGGTGTTTGCTAACAGTGACGCCATACATTTTGGCAAACTAAATGTTGCCCATAATAATATTGCTAGATATGTTTATGGATTAAGACGCAGAGACCATATATCCAGTTTTTCAATCAAATTATTTAACCTCCCTCTGAAATCTTGGACAAACTTTAAGGTTTTATTATTACTACACAAAATTATATACAATAAAGAACCATACTACCTCTTTGACAATCTTCAGTTTTCAACATCTAGACGAACAAATAACCTAATATCCTTAAGACATAAGCTGCTAATCTCTGAAAGACAATTTGGCATTCATGCTGTTCGCATTTGGAATGAACTACCCAACGCTCTAAAAGGTACAAGCGGCGCAACGCAATTTTACAAAAATCTAAAAACACACCTACAAAATCACGCTCTTTAATTGACACACATATGTAACGAAAAGTTAGGAAAATGTTAGGGAAAATTAGGGAAAGTAAGGGAAAAGATAGGGAAATAGATAGGAAATACAATATTAATTAATAAATTATATGATAACACAATGATCTAATAACTTTAGTATATAAGAGGAAAGTAATGTCATAATGTCATATAAAACCCAATTTAAATTATTCTATTATAAATAAAATTAAGTCTAAGTTTAATATGTTTGTAAATCCAAGTTTGTAAATGTTTGTGACTAGTGCATTAATTTATAAGTTTATCTTGTAGCACTAGGAAATAAGCTCAATAAATCTAAATCAACCCATAGATGACCGCCTTGACTTTGCTGTATAATAATTCTTTATAATTCGCGTTCCATCGATGACATTTTTTCCATACTAAATATGTACTAATTTCAGTTTTCTTTCTTTTTTCTTAGTGTACTATTTTTTGTAAAAGCGTCATATCCTCTGTGCGTTGGCAGTTGCGTTTTTTGACGACCATATAAGCGAAGAATTTTCAAATCAAGTGACATTTCGTTTTCACAACTTTAATCGAAACTTGTTTAATTTCTTCTTGTTTCAAGTAAAAATTCAATCACATTGGCGATATATATTGGGTGAATTAAGATATTTGGGCTCTGAGGGGGGACTTCACTGTTTGACAATAGACCGTACCTGCCTTGTATGAAAAGTAATTTTTTGTCAATTCTTTGCACAACTTGGCTCAAAAAATTCTGTGTATTTTATAGAAAATTTATCAAAAATCCAAAATCAGATATCTTGAGGTTTGATGGCCTCGAGAAGGCTTTAAAAGTTCAAATTTCTCCTTAATTTTGTTTTTGAGCTGCTAGATACGTCACAGAAGGCAGACAAAAATTTTGTTAAAATTGTAAAATAAAATTATTTCAACATGTCGTACAATTGATTCAGCAACACAATCGGACGGCACCAAATTGATGATTATTGCTGATTATGGCATATCCTTATTGCCTTCAAACTACACAAATATGTATTGTAAAGGATTAATGGCATATTCAACTATGCACTTGTAGATTATATAAACAGGGTGTTTAATAAAAATTTAGTTATTTATATAAAAAAAAAATGTGAAGGTTCTACCGGGAATTGAACTCGGTTCGCCGGATTCAAAGTCCAGATTACTTATCACAACACCATTGAACATATAATTTAACATGAAATATTTAATTTATTTGTTCGACACTTTTTTTGATGGATGATGTTTGATGTATGATTTTTTATGTTTGATGTATGCTGGTGAACAAGGCCATAGTTTCCTGCTCCGATTTTCAATTGCTACAATTAAATTGAAAAAATAGCTTTAAGCAAATGCTTTTGATGGAATCTAATGATTGTGGTATGTACTAGGGCTGCAACCTTTTGCATCAATTACGCTTCCGTTTTACTTTGTCTCAATTTACATTTTCAAACAGATCTTCAAAATTAAGTCAAAATCTGAAAGGACCGAAAAATCGGTCGGAAAATGGTTCTTAGTGGGAAAATCTGTTTTTTTTCAACGCTAACGTTTCTAAAATATCGTTAATATGAAATGCGTTTAAGCAGATTTTTAAAATTTCGTCAAAATCAGATGACTATCAGGCTTGTTCCCGTTTCCGAATTTGATTGATCGGAATTGATAAGAGACGAATTTCAAAGAGATTTCGGGCGAATCTTTTTGTCATAAAAAGGGGTCGAATGAAGGTAAATGGGGTTCTCAAGTTTAAAACCGAAGAACTCAGACGGTTTTGGAAACGAGTACTTTACAAATTCCGATTCCGCATGATTTGATCGGAATCGAAAACGGAACAGGCCTGTATATCTTATGGCAGCCATAGAATCAATTACGTTTTGTTTTAAAATCGAAACGTTCTTAAACTTGGTAATTGTTAATTTACTATTTTTTCAAACAGATTCGAGGCTCAAAAGCTCTGATCTTTCGAATCGAGACACTTGTAAGGGTATTACAACTTCGACACAGACCAAGTTACCGAAACCTTATGCATTTTTCGTGACGGTGTTAATCTCGGCATTTAACTTCTCTCCCTTTGCATTAACACGTAATCATTTGTCGGATCTGGTCCATAAGCGTGTGCCCTAATCTCTATAAAATTGATATATAACCTGTGTCAGTAGCTGTCTACAGTGATTTGCCACTTAAGGGCACTTGAGGGCATTTTCGCTGACACTTAAGCGGCATCGACTTGGAGAAGATGGCAGCAAAACCAGACGACGCACTTGAAACCAGCTCATTGAATCTGCTGGAAGCACCCTTAATGGCTCAAAAGAAGCAACCGGTCAGTGGTCCAACCCAGAAAAGTGTTATAAGTGTTGACATCGAGTTTCAATTGTAGGATCAGCCCAAATGGAGTTGGTCACTGAACTTGGCCGGATTTGGTTCCACCCTGGGAGCCGCTGTACCAGTGGGTTATTGCACGGGCGTAATGAACAGTCCGCGAGGTCAAGTTTTGCTTTTAATCTCATTTGGTATTGTTTTGATTTGCCAATCCCCCATTCAGCACATGCGCACTTGGTGCCAAGAAACACTGTTGGCACGTTATGACCTCAACTTGTCTCCGTCGGATTTGGAATGGCTTTGGTCGGCAGCTGTGTCCATTTTTCTGGTGGGCGGAGCTTTGGGCTCTTTAACGGGTGCCTCCATGGCCAACAGATTTGGACGTCGTGGTTGTTTCTACATTTGTGGAGTACTCCTAGGCATGGGATCCATTTGTTTCTACAGCTGCCGCTGGTTGAGCTCCGTGGAATTGTTGCTTTTGGGACGCTTGCTGGTTGGTCTGGCCGGTGGTTTGGTTACCTCCATTATGCCCATGTATCACAGTGAATTGGCTGCTTTGGAACAGAGAAGTAGCTTGGCCCCGCTCTGTCCCATGGGTTTGACTGCGGGCGTGGTGGTGGCCCAAATCTGTAGTCTTCAAACGGTGTTTGGGGGACCAGATGATTGGCATATTGCCTTGGCTTTCTATGGCATTTTGGTGGTTATTTGTTATGCTCCCTTCAGATGGTATCCGGAGAGTCCCAAATGGTTGTATATTGTCAAGGGACGCCGGGTGGAAGCTCAACGCCAGCTGGAAGAACTGCGCGGCTTGAATTCGGAGAGTTTAGCTTTACAGGCGGAATTGTTGGACATGGAACAGGAAGCTAATGCAAAGGTGACAGCCAGTGGTTTTGGGGAAGTGATGTGCAATCCCAAGTTGCGTCTGCCTCTCTTCATGGTGTGTGCCTATTTGGGTGGCCAGCAGTTGTCTGGTATTAATGCGGTGGGTTGGGTTGAACATCTAAATGAATAACTTAAACCAAATGTTAATCTTACAGATTTTCTACTATTCAGTGTCCATCTTTCACAAGGCAGGTTTGTCCACACAGAATGCCGAGTGGGCCAATTTGGGTGCTGGTTCGGTTAATTTGGCCACCTCAATGATGGGACCTCTACTCATGGAGCGTATCAATCGTCG
The DNA here is from genome assembly GCA_018904235.1 of Lordiphosa stackelbergi. Lineage (NCBI taxonomy): Eukaryota > Metazoa > Arthropoda > Insecta > Diptera > Drosophilidae > Lordiphosa > Lordiphosa stackelbergi. The sequence goes on from JAEIFU010000037.1 coordinate 261,544, forward strand.
TCCTCTTATGATGTTCTCCACCTTCTGTTGCAGTATTTTTTTGTTTCTGTTTGCCATGTTGCTGCACTTTATTGTAAGTAGACGAATAGTTTGATGTTTCCTTCTTTAATTTTAATTTTTCTTTTTTTGTAGGAGAGCTTCAGCTGGTTTGCTGTAGGCTGTATTGCCTGTATTTTTCTATACATTTTCTTCTTTCAATTTGGCCTGGGACCTATGCCCTTTTTTGTGGGAGCAGGTAAGATCTTTCAAGCACAAGGCTGCAAAAACGTTAATATTCGGTTGGTCCTTCGAGCCGGATAGTGAAGTTTTAACTGAATCGAAACTGAAATTCTTCTTTAGAACTTGATTAATTTATTTAATATTTTGAAAATTTTGTGGTATTTGTCATTACGCTTCCATTTCTTCGAGAAACTTTAAAAATTTCTGGGGTAATAATATTTTAAGGCGACATTTAAGTCGAAAGATGATTCATGAAGTTAAAATTAAGCCATATAAACCTCACAGATTAATAAGTTGTTCTAGCTAATCAATTGAAATTCGAATACTGGTCTCTCCATATATTGGGTCGTTCACAAAGTAATTTTGTGTTTTGATGCGATTTTTTATTGTGTTAAGACATTTTATGAAATTATCTATTCTTCATTTGGATCCAATACCTTTTGCCATCTTTCGTGCAAGAGATTGATTCCACGCTCATAAAATTTTTGATCCTTGCAGGCAAAAAACTGGTCCAAGTGGTTTTTGATGTCCTGATTTGAGGAGAAGGTTCTACCATCCAAAAAATTTCGCAGAGACCGGAACAAGTATTAGTCTGAAGGTGACAAGTCTGGAGAATATGGTGGGTGTGGAAGCACATCCCATTCAAGCTGCAAAAGCTTTTAGCGAGTCATCAAACTTGTATGAGATCTCAAATTTCGTTCTGTAAGAACATAAGGAAGCTTCGAAATTAATCCTAGTCGTTTTATGTGTTTGTTAACGGTCGCTTTAGACAAATTTCTTTCGAGTTATTACTCGACAATTTGCATCGACCAACGACTTTATTTTGTCCACATCGGCTTCAAGAGGCCTTTTAGGACGTGGTGCATCCTCATGATCAAAATTGCCAGAACGAAAATTTGACATTGGAGTTCCGGTCAACACATCTTCTCCGTACACATCACATAATTTTCGCCTTGCTTGAACTGCATTTTTACCCTTTTGATAGTACAACAGTAAAATATGCCAAAAATGCTGTTTTCGATCTTCCATCTTGGGTAGGGCACCAAACAAAAACTATTCCAAAAATTTTTTCAAAAAAGCCTTACTATCGGTGTGCCACAGAAACCTCTTCCAACCAAATTCCAACCGAATTCCAATTCTTAGGTGACAGAAATTTTTATTGGTTGGTTTCAAACCTCCCGTGTTTGGTTAGGAGATTTAGCAAAGCTCTTTTTCGCACTAGCGCCCTGTGTAGGCGCCATCTACTGTGAAAGGCATCGGATTAAGGGTTGCAAGTTATACCTCATGTTTGGCGCCAACAAATTTTTAAATTTTGCATTATATTTGTGAAGAATATGACTTAAATTTGAATTATAATTTAAAAATGCATCATAAAACATACGACACAATCAAAACATTTCATTTAAACATCAAATTAACCCAAACTAAAAGGGGGACATTTTTTGGCGAGATATTCAGCCCTGTTTTTAGAGATGGAACTTCAATTGGAACATCTGGTGTTCTAACTAGATTTTCTAATGAGAAGGAAATCTCTCGAAGTTCGTGGCACCGACGATTTTTTCAGAGATTTACAAACCAACCGTCGGCAAAATCTCTAGAGATTTCTGTGGCACCCCCGTATATCAGCTGTTCAAATATATAACGGTAAAGCGGTTAAGTGTGAATTGGGCTGAGATCAGCTGTTGTCATCATAACGAAATTACTTAGTGAACGAACCAAAACATGGAGCCATGAATTTTAGTGGTTTCAATTAGATCAGAAGAAAAGGTTGACCGAAAACGCTTAAATAAAATTTTGTTCCTTAAAGGCGACTAAACCGCTGAACCGATCCTCACACCCTATTTATATCGATCAGGAAAATATCATAGGCTATGTTTCAAGTTTATGAACCGGTTCGAAAGCGGTTTAAAAGTGATTCAGAGCCAAAACTCCAAATTTATTAAAGCTATAAGCCTGAAATTTGGTGTGTATGTTGGTAGATTGGTTCAGAACTGTTTTTGGAACTGGTTCAAAAGTGGTTCAGAGCCATATCTCAGTAATAAGTAAAATTGTGAACTGATAATTTAGTGTGTAGATGGAAAATATGCTGTTTGATACTTTCCCCAATTCAAAACTGGTTCCGATCTCTCAAATCAATCATATGCACTTTTGTTACTTGGGTATATTAAGCTACATTGATGCATTAAGTGATTTCAGTATTCATTTGGACTGGATAGTTTTAATATTGTAAAAAAGATTATCAGGGCTGCAGATAGGTTCGTTGATATTTCTCAAAATATCAACATCGTTTATATGAGAAATCAAAATTTTCAATATCGATATTTGATATTTCGCGTCCCAAAAAACATCATTATATCGATATATCGGGTTTTTTCTAAAGCTTAAGAAAACTGATAAGTTTTCAAAGAACGCCCTCCCCATAAGACTCCTAATGACAATTTTTAGTGGCCGTTATATCTTATCTTTCCAATAGGATAACTCTAAAATTTAATTGACTTAGTTATTTGAAAATTGACTATAAATTAGTGGGTCGATTTCTATGGGTGTAAAAAGGGAAATTCTAAGAAAATTCCACCAAGAATCCATGGGTCTTAAATGAATTCCTAGCCCGCGCAAATCGACCTCAAATATTAAGGAACTTAAAGGATTTTGTCTTTTCAAACAGAACTGAAAAAAAAAACTTTTATTTGTTAAACTTTGGAAAGCGCACTTCTACGAAGAAAATAAAGTATTGGTGACCAATCGTATCCATTGTGCACCCCTACTGAGTTCATAACTCCCCTAGCAGCCCTATTTCTGTACGAAAGTCAAGATTTTCCTGCTTTCTAGGTTACTGATATTGTCCCCTTGCAATAACCAAAGTAATTTTTTTCTGATATATTGATTATAAAAATATCGATAATCTCCTATATCGGTAGAAAAATATCATATCGGAACAAACGTTATCGTCCAACAAAAATATGGATATATTCATATATCGATCAAATATTGACAACCCTAGCTGCAAATCCTATCATTCTTTTTTGGTAGCTCTGATTTGCAGGTTACCATTGTTAATGTTCGAAATATCAAGATTCAAGTTTTTACGTCAATTTTTTTATTCGAACTTAGGTAATTTGCAAAAAGCCTGTAAAACTTGTATTTGAGTCGATGATGATTTAGAAAATCCGAAAAGAAATCCATAGTCTAAAAAAAATTTAACTTTTTGCTTTTGATAATCATCTAATCTAATCTAATCATCAAGCATCTAAAAACTTAGGCTATAATGTGCGCCGACTTAAACACTTATTCTAAACCTCTATCCAGAATTATTCAAAATGACATTGTACTTGCATAGACATTTAAGGACTCTGTCGCACTTTATTGACCACTTAACAAAAAAAATCGCTTTGCAGTACTTCAGATTTTTTAAGATTCGATTTTTGTTGGAACGAACCGATAATTTAGGTTCGGTACAGGTTCAAGTATTTTCGATTTAAGGTTTAAAAATACGTCGGAGTTCCATTTAATGTTAGATTGATCTAGATTTTTATCCAATGGAGCTGAAAATCGTCCAAATGATATGAAAAATGGAAAAAAGAATACGATTAAACTATCCATCCGAAATGGTCTGAATGTACTTTGTACTTCTGTTTTGTACCTAAATATTGAAGTTCGTAGCAAACCCTCGAACAGTCCGTCAACCAAAGACAATTTTAAAGAAATAAAACCCTCGAACCTCCTTGTTTTCCACCATTTTAACCTATTTTCAAACTCCTTTCAGAACTCTTTGAAGTAACTCCACGACCGGCGGCCATGGCTTTGGGTAGCGTTTTCTATTGGTTGTGCAATTTCATCATTGGCATGGTTTTTCCCACTCTCCAGAATGCCTGGGGCGCCTTGGTTTTCCTGCCGTTCTCTATTACCTGTCTGCTGCTCTTTGGGCTGACAAAACGTTACTTGCCCGAAACTCGTGGGCGTGTTCCATCTGAGGTGGCTCCTCTGGTTGCAGACGGCTTTAAATCAAAAGTTGTTTAGTCTAATAAATATGTTAAATCCCTTGTCAAGTCTATGGGAGATTAAATTTGGTGGCTGATGCAGCTGCCAGTTGAGTTTAAGCTTGTGATCGGAATGGTAGTGGAAAGTGCTAGCTCTCAGCTGATGGAGTTTAAGAAGCAACCCAAAGTAAAGTGGACACCGCTGCTGGTATGGAGCACAGTGGGGAGTACCATTGGGTCGGCTTTACCCTGTGGCTATTGCATGGGAGTGATCAATACGCCCGCTGTGGTGAGAGTTACTTTAGATTTATTGAATCTCTGTTCTATATTTCTTTTTCCTTTTTCATTTTCAAGCACATGCGTGCCTGGTGTCAGGACATGCTCTGGGAAAACTATGGCTGGGCCATCTCCCCCTCCACGTTGGACACCTTGTGGGCTTTAATTGTGGCCATCTACTTAATTGGCGGCGTGTTGGGTTCAGCGTGTGCTGGCTGGGCAGCCAATCGTTTTGGTCGTCGCGGTTGCTTTCTGCTAAGTGGCTTCCTTTTGCTACTGGCTGCTCTCATGTTTCTCACCTGTCGCTGGTTACGTTCGGTGGAGTTACTACTGCTGGGTAGAGTGGTGGTGGGTCTAGGGGCTGGCCTGGTCACCACTTGTCTGCCCATGTATCACAGCGAAATAGCGGCCATTTCACAGAGAGGAACTTTGGGCGTTTGCTGTGCTGTGGGTTTCTCCATTGGCATGGTTATATCGCAGATATTTACCCTACAGTCGATGTTTGGTGGAGCACAGAGTTGGCATTTGGCCTTGGGTTTCTATGTGTTCTTTATGGTCATATGCTATGCTCCATTCCGTTTCTATGCGGAAAGTCCCAAGTGGTTGTATATTGTAAAGCAACGACAACAGGAGGCTCGGCAAATGTTGATACGTTTGCGTGGAAGTGATTTGGGCATAGAGCAGGAGTTGCAGGCCATGGATAAGGAGGCCTCGGTTGATGGTAGCACTCGAGGTCTGGGTGAGGTACTTGGTGATCCCAAAATGCGGCTGCCTTTGGTGCTGCTCTGTGCCTATCAAGGAGGACAGCAGCTATCGGGCTGTTCGGCGGTAAGTTTGGCTTTCTACTTGTGAATATTATAGAAGAAGGAATCATTTTTGCTTAGATCTTTTACTACTCCGCCTTTATTTTTCGTTCTGGTGGACTCTCAATCAGCGCTGCCGAATGGTTAACTCTTTGCGCGGGCAATGTTAATCTAGCTGTGTCTCTGATGAGTCCTCTGCTGATGGCCAAGTTCAATAGACGCACTCTGATGCTGTTATCCTCGGGCTTTTGTGGTCTCTTAATGTTTGCCTTTGCCTGGTTGGTGGAGTTCACGGTAAGTAAATGGAACTTGAGCTGAAATGTGTTAAATTTTTTAATTTAATTTTTAGGATCAGATTCCTTGGTTCTCCTTTGGCACCATGATAAGCATTTTCCTGTATTTAATAGCCTTTCAGCTGGCTTTGGGACCCATGCCTTCTTTTATAGGCGCAGGTTTGTTGGATTTGGCATTGAGGATTTCTACAAATTGATTGTTTTCCTTTTCTTGTAGAGCTTTTTGAGGTACCTTCACGCTCTGTGGCCAATTCCCTAGGCAATCAGGTGGGCTGGGGCTGTAACTTTCTGGTGGGGTTTCTGTTTCCCACCATGCACACTCTACTCGGCTCTTGGGTCTTTTTGGTCTTCTCCATGTTTGCCCTGTTGGTGTTTCTGCTTACCAAATTTTATTTACCCGAGACGCGTGGTCGAGAGGTCTCCAAGGTGGCGGATTTGGTATCGAAGGGTTTTAAGAGTAAGGTTATATAAATCTTATTGTAAGTTCAAGGTGACTTGGATAGATTAAGTGCGGCAGCTAATCACAATGTTAGTACGTATTAACTAAGCAGATGCCGTAAGATTAGTTACTGTTTAAATATGTATTTAGTCAAGATAAGCAAGTTAACGATTTATGAAATGGCAACCTGGCTCAACTTGACAAACTTTTGGTTTAAAGGTCATCCAGTTTTCGAAATTCAAACAATTTAAGTAATTTTTGTGGATAATATCGAAATTAGGATCGAACCAGCATAGCTGCCAATTTGATGTTAATATAAAACAAATAAAAGATCAAATGTTATATTAGATACGATGTTTTAGCTTTATGGATCAAATAAATCGCAAGTTAATCCTTCAAATTGAAGTTAGCCACCAAGTTGATCCATCTTTGATGTAACAACGCAAAGGAACATCGACTTTTCAGAAACAAGTAAGCAAGTCAGTATTATTATAAATGGGAAAGTTTGTATGTTTGTACTGAATCAGATTCGGAGAATATTTGTCCAACATATAGTTGATAACCTGGAGTTGAACAATGGATATAGATTTTAATCATTTTTATTAAATTATTATAAGAATACTCTCTCATTTATATGAATTTCGTGTGACATTTAGCTGACGCAAAACTGTAAATGGTATTATACTTAAATGGTTCAGATGTAAAAAAATGAATTTTGATTTATAAACGGCTAAAATTGATTTGCTATAAAACTGTTTTGACATAGATTTTTTCATAAATGACCGGCTTCAGCTACTTAGGTTTTTCGAAGTTATTTTCGCGAGTTAATTTAACCTATTTATAATTTTGATTATAATTCGTGACCGGATCTTGTCTGGCCGCAATCTTACCCGACCACATTATAAAAATTCTAGAAGATTCGCCGTCGGACCTTGACCGGATTAGCCCAAAACATCAAAATTTTTCGCAAAAACGCAAGCTATTTTAATTTTTGACTATACGGCCTACGGCTCCCATATATACCCTATTGCCGTCTATTAATCCTTCAAAATTATCTTTATTCATATGAAGAATTTGCAAACTTCGCGATTCTTTCGAGCCGTTCAATCAACATTTCCTATTTACTCGTAGACATTGTCATCCAGCAAACTATAATAAACACAGGGCTGTAAAAAAATTGGCCACAATTTTGGATTATTCAATATATGACTCTTACTTATTAACGCTACCATTGAAAACAAAAAGTTCATTCTCACTAAGACTATTTTTCCGACCGATTTGAATTCCTATGGCAGCATATACTGGCTATAGTCATCCAATATGTATAAAACTTCACTAGAATTTATGTGTTGAAAATGTAGAAAATACATATTTAGATACCTGACATCTCATACAAACTTTGTTTTTGGGACCCAATGTCAGCTCCCCAATCTCTTTGCGTGTGTGACACATAAAATTTTTCGCACTAGCATCCTGGCACCTCCAGTTTCCGAAAACTTATGGGCAAAAATTTTATCGTAAAACCCTATTCACTAATGAGCTAGTTACTTTTCCAGCTGGCGCCAAGTAGCTTTGAAGGTGACCATATGTTGGTAAAAGGTAATCTTTCTATTAAGCCTCGACAAAAAGCTTTTAGCGGATTGCCAAATGAGAACGTGAGATAAATGTTTCGGTTTGTACCCAGATTCTCACCAAGAAACCACAAGGCACCCAGATCCCACCCAGATCCACCGACCCAGATGCTACCCAGATTCCACCCAAAACCTACTCATATCCCACCCAGAACCCACCTAGATCCCACAAAGGTCATACCCAGAAAAAAACCCACCCAGATCAATTCCAAATTCCACCCAGATCAAGCCCAAATACCACCCTGATCCCGCCCAGATCCTACCCAGATCCCGCCCAGATCCTTCCCAGATCCCAGAAAAATCCTACCTAGATCCCACCCTGATCTCTCCCCGATCCCACCCAGATGCCGCCCAGATAAGATCTTACCCAAATCCCTTCCAAATACCACCAGATCCCACCAAGATCCCACCCAGATCTTTCCCAAAACCCACCCAGTTGCCCCTCTTAAGCATCTTTCCTACCTCTTCGCTTCCCCCTCTGCCTATCCTCTTGTGTGTGTGTCTGTGTTTGCCGGAAAACTCCACAACACTACAACAAACAAGTGAGAAAATCGGTCAAGCCCGACTATATTTATACTCTGTACCTAGAGTAGGAGCTGAATGCAGTGCTGCTGCTGCGCTCATCTCTAAGTTTCTTCCCCCTCTCTCCCTCTCTCTTTCTCTCTCTGAGATTGTGCAGCGTTGGTTGTGAGAGGGCGGGTGGGGATGGCGGGGGTAATTCACTTATTTGATCATAACTTGAGAACCGCTCATCCGATCTTTATCATTTCTTCGGCAAATCGATACATATTGCTAGTGACTAACTATCTCTAGAAGGTACGAATCATCTATCTACAAAACTGTGGGAGATATGACGTTTTTTCCAAATTGCGGGGGCGGGAGGGGGCGTGGCAAAAATTGAAAATAAACTTGATCTGCCTGCAAGTATAAGAAGCATTTGTCCCATACATGTCAAACCTCTATCTCTTACCATCTCTGAGATCTGTTTGTTCATACGGACGGACAGACGGACGGACGGACGGACAGACGGACATGGCTATATCGACTCGGCTGTTGATGCTGATCAAGAATATATATACTTTATAGGTTCGGAAATGATTCCTTCTCCCTGTTACATACTTTTGCAAAAACTTAATACACTCTATGTACTTTAGGTACAGAGTATAAAAATATGAATGACGTCGGCATCACGTGACGCTAAAATCAATTTTTAGCCGAGATTAAAGATAATTCACATTAAAAGGTAATATTTGATTTATGTTGAAGTGTTTAAAACGTTTATGTTTCATCAGTTCTCCTTAAAAACGAGCTCGTCAATCTATCTTACCAAACACTGCATCCCCATTCGAATTTAACTTCCATTGGGGCTCTTACGTGGTCAGTGGAACAACTGTGATAAAATCTTTAAATTTTGAGAGTACTTTCCGGTTTCACGCGCCAGACAACGAAGTGCTAAGTACAGAGTTCTTTTAAGCAATTTCGCTTATTTCACCCTCATGTTCCGATTAGATGTAGCAAACCACCCGATTACGTCTAGCGGTTGACTTAAGCGTTTTGTATAAATAAGACAGCAAAATGCTTAGACATGCCATATAACTTGTGGGCAGAAACATGGCAGGAATACCAATCAGCTACTGTGCAAAAAATGCGATATGGAGTGGGGCGGAGCGAAGTTCTATGTATAACTGTGATACCTCAGTGGGCAGGATTATTTTCAATACAATGAAAAATTGGCCCAAAAATGTGTGTCAGGTAAGTTGGGCAAACCATGAGGTTGAACTATAGCAAAACTAAAGGTAAATACCAAAACAGATCAATGATGTTGATGGCGTTGCGGTCACCTTTGAGCAGGCTCTTAGCTGGGCCATACGTATAGCTCAGTTCCTGAAACAGCGCGGGTTGAATCATAAGGATGTCATTGGTGTAGCTGCCAGGAATACCACCTATGCAATGCCTTTGGGTGTAGCTTGTTTAATGAATGCAACACCTTTCCATGCGACCAATCCAGTGCTGGATGAAGGTTTGCCTTGATTCATTGATATTGAACAATTGATTTTGATATTTTTCCTTCATAGCCACCATCAAACATGTCTTCTCCATAACCAAACCCACGCTCATATTCTGTGATGGTCTGGAATACCAGAAGATACTTGCAGCTACCATAGAATGGCATCCTGATATATATACCCTTAGCGATCCAATAGAAGGAGTACCCAAAATCGAGTCGCTGTTGGGTCCCACCACCTCGGAGAAGACGTATCAGTAAGTAAAATTTGTTTTTATGAATTCTCTTCTTAAATTAACTGCTTCTAGGCCCGAGCCTCTGCAAAATGGCAGAGATCAAACTATCGTCGTTCTAAACTCTTCTGGCACCACAGGCTTACCTAAGGCTGTTTGCATTTCCAACAGCTTCTTTACAAAAGACAACATGTAGGTCCTGTTTACACCAAATATGTCTATCCATTGACTTTCATGCTTATTTCACATTTTATAGGTCGGTAAATAGTGAATCTGTCGTATTCATTTCCACGAGCTTGGATTGGCTCACCGGCCTGTGGGCTTTCGTTTTTAGCACTGTTTTTGGTTGCACTCGTATTATCACTAACAAACCTTACACCCCCGAGTATTTTGTACACTTGGTGAAGAAGTACAAGATCAATTATGCTGTGGCACCTCCCAGGCACTTGTCGGCCTTGATTAGCTGCCCAGAGGCCACACCTGAAGCTCTGGCTTGCATTTCGAACATGAATTATGTTGGTGAATTGATTTCCTTGACCACCTTGCAAAAAGCTCAACAGATATGCAAGAATGCGGTGTTCAATTCGGGCTATGGCTTGACCGAGGTAGGAGGAATCGCAGTTAATTTTGGTATAAGTAACTCTACATCCGCGGGCAGAATAGTACCGGGCGTTAAGGTACGCATTGTTGATGAGGACGGCAAAAACTTGGCCCACAATCAGGTGGGAGAGATTTTTGCACACACTGGACAGACCTGGAATGGTTATTTTGGTAATCCTGTGGAGACACAAATTATGCAAGACTTGGAAGGCTGGTTCCACACGGGCGATTTGGGTTATTTCGATGATCAGAACTTCCTGCATATAGTGGATCGAAAGAAAGAAATTCTGATGTACCAAAGCGTCCATTACTGGCCCACTGAGATTGAGATTGTGATAACAGAGCTGCCACAGGTTCTAGAAGTTTGTGTGGTGGGCGTCTATGATGAAAGTGTGGGGGATAAGGCAGGTGCTTTGGTGGTAAAATGTAAAGGAACTTCGTTAAGTGCAAAGGAGATAGTGGATCATGTAGCCAAACGTTTCAGTGGCATAGAGAAACAATTGCATGCTGGAGTGTGCTTCACGGATGAACTACCGGTTAATAATAATGGCAAGAAATTGCGTAAGGCGGCTCGAGACTATTTTGTGTCGCAAATGATTTAGAGATGTAATAAAGCTGTTTGCAAGTATGTTTGTTCAAAAAAATGGGTTTAAGGTCAGTTTTCTACAAATTTCTATTTCTCAAAATAAATTACAAATATTTATTAAGTTTAGAACTTTTCTAACATTTAATTAGACAACTTTATCAGAATAGTGTCCCGTGATCAATTTACGGCCTAATCACATCTTCTAGTTAAATGATTTATTAAGGGAGATTTCAGAAAAAATAATTCCACACACTCAAACGAAATAAAGCTCAAAAATTTCAAAATAATTTGTCAGCTCCAAGGCTTGGAAAACTCCAAAACACTTAACACTTACAGTTTCAATAAAAACTTTACATTTGTTAGTCTTTAAATTATATTTATCCAAAGTAAAGCTGAAAATACATAACGCCAACTTATAGCATAAAAATAGTACTGCATTTTCAATAAAGAATCATTCAACTACTTGAAGTAGAGCAAATCAGTCACAACACTTTTGTGCCTCATTCTTACCCTGGATCAGAGAAATAAAGTCTGTATAGACCAGTGAATTAGATCAATATCAACAATATATATATAATATAAAAAGCAGTTCATTCTGATATGATTCTAAGATTAAAGATGTCTTCAAATTGTGTCATTTGATATGTTCTATTCTTATATCGATTAGTGTGTTTATGGTTTGATTATGGATCCCTCAGCTGTTGAATTTTCTACATTGTATTGTGTATTGGCCTGCGATAAGGTAAAACTTTTACTCAAACGCTTTTACGCATTTCTGATAAGATTTTTGACAAATCTGTGAGAACTGCATATTCATTCATTACCCATTGCTATATCTTATCAGTACACACAACTCACCTTATTTTTTTATTTGTATAGAAATAGTTAACAATTATCTGTCAACATTAAAAGGGTTACAAAGTATTGAACCTACCTCACCATCCAGATAGGGGAGTTTTAATACCCTGTTCTCATTAAAAATGGGAAAAAGGGGATCATGAAGTTGTGCAAATGTATGTAACAGCCAGAAGGAAGCACCTCCGACCCCATAAAGTATATATAATCTTGATCAGCATCAACAGCCGAGTCGATTTAGCCATGTCCGTCTGTCCGTCCGTCCGTCTGTCCGTCTGTCTGTCTGTATGAACGCGTCGATCTCAGAGACTGTAACAGATAGAGCCACAGTTTTAGGCATGTATGTAGGTGTATACTGTACCCACATCGAGTTTGTTTTAGATTTGGAAAATTCCTCCTCCTCCATCTTTTATCAGCGAAAAACTGTCTTTCTCTCTGTATAAACGCGTGGATCTCACAGACTATAAGAGGTGGAGCCACCAATTTTTGCATGTTTTAAGGTGCATACTGTACCCAGATCAAGTTGGTTTCAGATTTGGAAAATTCCACCTCCTCCATCTTTTAGCAGCGAAAAACTGTCTCTCTCTCTGTATGAACGCGTTGATCTCAGAGACTATAAGAGGTAGAGCCACAAATTTTTGCATGTGTGTAGGTGTATATCGTACCCAATATATATTCTATTCTGTATACCACTACAAGATCCGAGCAAAAACACCGAAGATATGCAAGTGCGCCTCCCCAATTATTCAAATAAATTTTAAAATAAAAGGAGTTTAAAGCTATAGGAACCACATTACTAGGAACAGGGTATTTTGCTGTTGGGCACTCGACTGCAACACTCTTACTTGTTTATTGATATGCCCCGGCTCACATCAGGTGGATGGAGAAGGCAGGTTCAAGTGCGTGGAGAGGATAAAAACAATGTAATATTATACGAATTAATATACTAAGAACATTCAGTTGACAACAAATGGTACAATGTATTATAATTAGCACATACAACGCGAAAAGGATCATGCTGTGCGAAATTTGTCCTGCACATGCTAAGTGCAAGAGGTTGATACGACCGCGTAACTCTGGTTGGCACTAGTGTTGGGTAAAGGTTGTTCTTTTCGCTGAACATGTTCACTTGTTTTTTTTTTTTAAGTGAGTCAACTCACTCAATTCGCTCACTTGTTCAATTGTTCTTGTTCACTTGTTCTTGTTTTCTTGTTCTTGCTCATTTGTTCTTGTTCACTTGTTCTTGATCTATTGTTCTTGTGTTCTCAGCGAGAGAGAGAAAACAGATGATTACAAGTGTATGTGTGTGTATTGCTGTTTGGCCCCCGATCATCTTGCAGATGCCAAGCTCAGTTTGCTCTTCATATTAGCCATCTGCTCTTCGCGTATTTTTGGCAACATGCAGGGCTGGCTTATACACAAAGCTTGTAATCCTTTGTTGGCTTATAAGACCAAATTGCTCGACATTTTCCACCAGGGCAGAATGGTCGTTGTTGTTGTTCTGCCGGACAACTGGTTCCACTGTCGCGGCGTGTTTGCATTTAAGATGCAGAATTAGATTGCTTTGTGATTTGCAATTTAAGGCAACGCTGTAGTATTTACATTTCGCCGTTTTATTCTCTCTAGTCATTCTGACTAAAAAAGCGGACGTGATTACCACACTTAAAGGTTGCTTAATACAGAGTTGCCATAAATTGACAACAAACAGTGAACTAATTCAACAGTCAGGTCACACTGAACAGTTCGCTGAACTAGATACTTAACAGATATTAGGGTACAGCACACAGAGCAACACACAGAGCAAGACAAAATTTAACAGCTCACAGAGCGAGACAGACTGAACAGCTCACAAAGCAAGGGAGAGACTGAACAGTTAACAGAGCAAGACAGAACAACCCTCTGAGCAAAAGAACAACAGAGCAAGAACAGAACAAGAGAACAACTCAAGAACAACTCAGAGCAAGACAGAGTGAACAAGATAGACTGAACAAGACTCGCTGAACAAAAATGAACAATTGAAGAAGAACATGTTCGCTTGCTCAGTTTAAAGAACAACTCAATTTTGTTCACTCACTCATGAGCAACCCAACACTAGTTGGCACAACAAATTAGAGCAGGCTGAGAAGGTAACACGAATCAATATGGCCATTGATCAGCTTATGTACGAATATGACACCATGGCAAGTTCTCCGATTCTTCAGCAATGGCAGATTTATTAGCCGTAGCCTGTCAGTATAGGATGGTAGTGGGCGAAGAGGCTCCCAGTTTAGAAGAAATTGTTTTTGAACACTTTCTATAAGGTCTTGATACTTATCATACTGAGGAGACCAAAAGCAAGAGCAATATTCAAGGATCGGGCGAACAAGAGAGGTAAACAGAAGTTTTGTGATGTAGGGATCATCGAATTCCTTAGACCAGCGTTTAATAAAAGCCAAAACACCCTTAGCTTTATTTACTATTATGCCGATGTGGTCATTAAAGCAAAGTTTATGGTCGAATGGAACACCTAGGTCAGTCATAGTATGGATGCGTTCAAGATTGCTGTGCCCTATAGAGTAGGTAAACAAATGAGGTCTATTGCGGTAAAATGTCATGTGCTTGCACTTTGAATGATTTAAGTACAGCAAATTGTTTTGGCACCAAGATTGAAGGCTCACAAGATCATTCTGTAACAAATTATGAGAGTCAGTACCATTGAAGGATAAAGAAATTTTTACATCATCCGCATACATCAAAACGTGTGATGAGGTTATTACCTGGGGGAGGTCATTTATAAACAGACCAAAAAGCAATGGGCCAAGATGACTCCCCTGAGGAACACCAGAAAAGACATTCACTACTTTTGATGGAGTTGAATTAAATAAGACTCGCTGGGTCCGATTCGACAAATACATAGAAATCCATTTGAGCAGTAATTCAGGGAAACCAATTAATGAAAGTTTATGCAAAAGAAGAAGATGATTTACAGAATCAAACGCTTTGCTAAAGTCAGTAAAAACAACGTCAGTTTGCTGCTTTTCAAGAAAACCTCGCCGGATTATAGAGCTAAACTCAAGGAGATTGGTTGATGTAGAACGGCGCTTCATAAAACCATGTTGAGTTGGAGAAATTATGGAGCTACAAAAGTGTAGCAACTGAGTAGTGATGAGTTTCTCAAATAGTTTGGGGATCGCACATAATTTTGCAATGCCACGATAGTTCTCGATGTTAGCCTTACTCCTTTTTTATGGAGGGGTATAACGAAAGATTCCTTCCATATACATATTGTATTAAAGTTTACGGCGCCGTAAGCTGGCTCTATGCACCTCTGTTCGAAAGTAACTGATACCTGGACTTGGCACAGAGCCTTGGGGAGCTTCTCTTAAAATGATGTAGTTCCTCAAAGTAGACAGCTAGTAGCTTTTTGATGTATTCACCGCTAAGCCCCTAAAGAACCTAGAAAAATATTCCCTTTCTGGGCTTTTTGGTAACGAAATTGTGGGTATTTCCTATATTCCTAAACCACATTCAATACACTTACCCAGGGTTGTTCAATTTCTCCCATTTGTGTAATAAGTCGCTTCATGGTGGTCTTTCTATTAAGAGCCTTGCCAATCATTACGGATTTGCGACAGGCGCGTGAAGCAAACATGTTACGTATACGCGAGGGACGACAGATGGTGCCCTCGGGTGCATCCTGCAGCATAAATATAAGCTCATCGATATCCTCCTTGCCAAATTCCCAGTTCCGGCTATAGGGTTTACCTAGCAGACGAACTTTTTGGTGGCGGGGGCTAAAAAAAACAAAATTCTCAAATTAACCTACCACTTTCAACCTCCATTAAAAGCCCCCTCTCACCTGCTTCATTGATTTCAAACTTAAAGCCATTCTTTTCAAACACATTTAGATGATCCATTAATATCATTTCATTGACAGCAGTTAGCTCCAGCGTTTGTGGCACTGCCAAACGTTGATACTCCAATTGGGTGCTTCTTTGCAATGTTTCAAAGTTATATTTCTCATCTGCCGCATGTTGATCCACTATAAACAGATCATCGGCCAGTTTGACAATGATGAAACCTAAATTAAATTGTCCAATAATTTCCATGCGGGCAAAATCCTCTTTGGCTATTTCTTTTTGTAATTCGGCTTCGGCCTTTTGATTTTCGGTGGGATTTATTACGCTTTTGAAACGCAAACGTTGTAGCTTTAAACGTTTTTTGTGCTCGGATTGAAGCTGCTCCTGGGCTTTGAGACTAAGGGCAATTTGCTCTATAGTGGTGCAGATCTCTCCACTGAATATGTTGGGCGTGGCAGTTGAGTCATCCTCATCACTATTGCCATCGAATTCGATGCGTGTGGGCAAATCAAAGTGTTCATCATCATTGTAATCATTGTTAGAGTCTGTGGAGGTCTGTGAGCTAAGCATTGGAATGGGAACGGATTTGGCCAACTCGGGCTTTTTCTCGGCTATGCTTGGGCGTGTTTTTAAAGGGGTCAGGACCTTGCAATCAATACGAGGCGGCTGGGTCAACTCATCGTAGGCTGTGAAAATAAAATAATTAGTGAAATGGCTTCAAAACGATATGGCCTAACTTACCCATTGATTCCGCCTTCATTTGCTTGAGATTTAGAAAACTTTCATTTAACTTGGACTGCTCTTTCTCTGGTTCCTCTTCTTCTGTGTCCGAGTCGATTTTAGAGCTTGGCTTCATTTTGGGCGATTCTTGTGTAAGGAAATCTTGAATCTTTTGTAGTTTCTGTGAACGTACGGCCAATTCTTCGCTTTCCGGGCAGCGTCTTTTAACCGGAACTTGAGGTGCTATGCCTTTGGTATCGCCCGTACGTCGCCATTGCGTGAGCACATCCATAAATCGCTGCGAGGAAGTTGTAGGTACTTCCTCCGTTTCTGTTTCTTTTTCTTTAACTTCCGCTTCCTTTACTTTGGGCTCCAGCATGCTAACTATGGTGGTATTTTGCATTTGAAATGTGGAAGGCAAATTTCCAAATGTATCCAGCAGAGATTTCTTTAGAGCCAGCAAAAGAATCTTCTCATTGTTAAGCAACAACTGACGCTTGTCGGGTGTGAGATTTACATCCACCTCGGAGCGAGCTGTGACTATATTTAGATAGATAAAAGGCTGCTGTTGCACATTATAGCGATGATACACTTCGTTCATCACCTTGGCTATCTGTGGAGTAGTATAAATACATCATCTTTACAGGCAGTTCAGGCTCATACACTCACTCACATGTTTGGGATCGCAGGGACGAGAGTTGACATAGAAAAACTGACGATCTCGACTGGAGCGGCCAGCTCCATGACGACAATTGGATATAAAACCTTCTAGCTGAAAGTCTGCTTGATTTAAACGTTCAATATCCTCCGCATTAAATTGGGTGGTGGCATCCGCTGAGGATTCTAATTCACTTCTCAAGGCGGCCTCATTCAGCTCTCCCTGCTCAAAGGGCGACTTAAGTGGCACCAGATCAGCCACTTGGCGGCTACCAAACACTGCTGCAATATTGGACAATACCTCCTGAGCTCCATGCGTTTGCAGCACAATGGATTTGGCTCCCTTGGCCGTTTGATTGCTGCATATAATACGAACTCCCTTGGTCACCAGACAATAAGCTTGTAAGATTTGGCACATTTTGTTGAATTCCTTTTTGATGTTGCGCATAAAATCGCGACGACGCACGGGCAGGGGGACAAATATATTGGCCAGCGAGACGGTGGTGCCTACACCACGGGCGCAAGGCGAACGCTTCTTGATTTTGCCCTCATGATCCAGTTCAATTTTAAGAGCTGCAATGGGCCAGATATGATGTCATGTATGGAACTCTAAGCAACAACCTTACCCACTTCCGTGGATTTGTGACGCGTTTGTATGGTCATGTCGGACAAAGCACACAGTGAGCTCAGAGCCTCGCCACGAAAACCAAAGGTTTCCACACCCAGCAAGTCCACAAATTCACGTATTTTGGAGGTGTGATACTTGGCAGCTGGCAGAAGAGAGTTTGCATATCAGTGGAATTTAGTTTGATTTATGTCTTACTCATGCCCTCTAAATGTAACTCCTCCACACCGCTGCCATTGTCACTGACCTCCACGCCCTGCAGACCCTGTTCCTTGAGTTTTACTTCCACTAGGGTGGCGCCTGCATCTATGGAATTCTCCACCAGCTCCTTGACGGCCACAGCCAGACTAAGCACCACCTGACCAGAACAAATTTTATGTACAGTATCCTTGGCTATGGCTTTAATTTGACCCGAAGGTGCTGAGGTAGGCGGAGGCAGATTAGTTTCATCTTCAAGGTCTGTCATTTGGAGGCGTTTGTGTGGGTTATAAACAAATTAAAGTTAAATAAATACAGATTTTGGCGCGATTCCTGAAGCCAGTGTGACCCTAACATTGCAAAGTTAAAAATGACAAGTGTTGCCCCCACCACAAGGCAGTAGGAAAATAATAATTCGAATTCAAATTGTTATTTAACGGACTTAGAAGATAATTTTAATTTTAAAAGCAAATCAAAAAATTTGGCCTCACTGGATAGACTCGAACTTAAAGGGAAATAAATTTTTTTTTAGGGGTTTTAGGGGGGGGTAATTTGAAGGACTTCAGAAATGTTATTCCCTGATTTATAAAGATTTGGCATTGACTTAAAGAAAATAATATCGACAACAACTTTAATGCGAGGCAAAGTCAAAGTAAAATTCTGATGATGACGGAAATTCAAGTTCCTCTGATGACTATGAGGAGTCTGCGTCAGTGCCAGAACCACTTCCTGATCATATAAGATGTTGCGCACACACCTTAAATTTATGCGCTAAAGATGATGTTCAGAAGTGTGATGTTAAAATGCAATTTGCTGTGGAATGCTGCTGGACGTCCAAAATCAGATGAAATTATTAGAAATATTTTGGGCCATACTCTTTCCCGTCCTGGATGCACTCGGTGGAGCAGCTATATGATTCACTTCAGCAAATTTCAAAAATTCGGACAAAATATTGGGAAGTAAGTCGAGCTCTTCTGTTGAAAGAGCAATTAAAAGATACGGATTTTGAATATATTGATGAATATTTAATGTGTGCTGGACCATTAGCAAACGCTCTGGATGTTTTGCAGGGTGACGATTACTATTATGGCATTACTCTTCCGTGCTTGTTAGCCCTAAGAAAAGATTGGAAAAAAATTTCAAATACCCAGTTAAAATATTGCAAAAGCCCCTAGTTGCGCAATTTATGTCAAGTCTGCAAACTCGCTTCCAACATTTTTATAACATAAGCAACGTTCAGGCAGAAATAAGTGTTGTTGCTGCATTGACTCATCCGCTGTTCAAAAAAACCTGTTTTGGATGCATAGATTCTCAAAAATAACAACATTGCTTGGGACTACTCAAAAAGGCTATTGCTCAAAGTATTGAAACCGACGAAATATATGACGAACCCAAAGAAAACTTAAAAATGACGACTTTTTCGACTTTGATTCTGACTCGGAGGATATCAGCAGCTTAAATTCTCAAAGAGGCTTGTCCGTTTCTTTAATGGATAAATTTTTATCCGAAAGGGAGAAAAAGGTCTTCAAAAATACAATACTCCAATTCCGTCGTCTGGACCGGTCGAAAGAATGTTTTCTTTCGCAACATTGGCCAACACTCCGAGATCGAACAGGACATCCGATGAATTATTTGAAAGTCGAGTTGTGATGAAGGCCAATATGGCAAAAATAAATAAAAAATAACTTTAGTTAGATAATGATTTAATGATTTGTCAGTAACGGAAAGTGGTTTGAAACATTCTTAATGATCTTAACTATATTTTTGTACCATTGGTCATCAATGGTAGTAACCGCTGATTAATATTGCCATAATCATGGTTAAATATGTAGTTGTGTGTGGTTAAAAAGCAGTTTCTTAAGCATTTAACGGTTTTGTTCCCATGGCGATCCATTATCCATGAATTGTGTATACATTGAACCTGGCACTATTTTCCGCTTAATTGGCATTAACGTTTTTCATTCTTACTATTTTTTTTTAGCATTTTTTGCCATTCTTTTCGCGATTTATAATGTCGTCAGTCACATTAAATAGGTTTAAATTACTCACCTACCATAAATTTGTAACTAAAGTACGAGTGTACTTAACTAAAAATCATATATAGTAAAATCAACTTTGCAATAGTTGAATTTAGTCAAGTTGAATATTCAATCAAGTTGATTTTAGTCAAGTTCATTTTTAGTTATGAATAAAATTCAATCATTCTAAAAAGTTAAGTTGATCAACTATTAGTTTCCAACTTTCAATCAAGTTTAAAAAATCCCCACTCTGTTGTTGAATGAGTCTTGTGACCAGTGGCGGATCTAGAATTGGCCAAGGGGAGGGCTAAGGGCGCTGAAGATAAAGTGCTGGAGCGGACTGAGTGATAGTAAAAAAGGTTGATTCATAAAGAATTTTCGAAGACTAAGTGTTCTTTGTGGTCAAAAAATCAACAAGAATTAACAAAAGTTGCGATTTTATTTCACAAACTCACTCCCACACACAAATCACAAAAAGGTTCTGTAGAAATGAGAAGCGCGAATTGCCACATTACGACCCCAAATTCAGATTTCACATACGGCATCCGTTAACTCAGATACATAACATTTTCACTGGTTCACTGGTCTTTTATGCTTATAACTTGAGAACCGCTCATCCGAACTCTATCATTTCTTCGGCAAATCAATACATAATGCTAATTTGTATCGTATTCGTATTTGATTTGTATTTTCTGTGTACCTTTGGCACAGAGTATAAAAAGATTTCGGCCAATATAAATGCCTTGAGCGAAACGTTTTTTTTAATCGCGCGTGAAAAAGAATTTATAAGTGAGTACCCACAAACTGCTCAAGAAATAAACATTGAAAAACTTTGCAGGATGTGTAGGACAACAATAATATAAAATAGAAAAAGTCGTACAAATTTTACCTTCAAGTACACGTCGTCACTAAGACTGTATTTGTACATTAATTTGGTTAACTTTATGAATTGGGAAAAGCTATTGTATTTAGGTTTTGTGGTTAAGTTGTAATTATTTCTTATTGTACATAGCCTGCAAATTTGAAAACTTCATTAAAAAGGAACCGATGGATGACCGCCTCGACTTCGTTGTATAATAATTCTTTATAATTCGCGACCCATCAGAACGGTCTTACTATTTTCTTTTTAGATGCTTCAGTATTTTTGAATATAAATATTTTACGAATGCTATGATTAAATGAATTTTGTTGTGGTTTAAGGTGACCAGAGTTTTCAAAGCATATTATACCACAACAAAATTCAGCATTCTATGGCAGCTATATGATAAAGACGTCGATCTGCCTGATGTTGACATTTTTGAAAAAGATTGATAAATAAAAGTACGTGCCAAGTTTCAGCTATAGCTTTGAAACTGACTGCGCGGCAAAGCATTCTTTAAGAGCATCTTTGATTGTTTATAACTTCAAATTCTATAACTTTTTAAACTATGAAAGTCTCCATCTTTTTGAAAGCACCAAATTTTATTATTTTTGATAAATTTTTCATGATTAAGACGAAGAATGATTAGCTACAATTACTTAATATAATTACATAACTGGAAAAAGTATAAAATTATAATTTGTGTAGCTACAGAAAATTATTTTTCACGAATATCCATTGGTGCATGTCCGAGAAACCGACCTAAGATATCACGGTTTTAAAAACCTTTTTCCCATTTTTTCGTTTTTGATCGATATTTGCAAGTGTTTTATTTTATTAAAATGAAAAATAAAATTTTTTACCTGTTCGGTTTGTAAAAAAGAATGACCCATCATGGGGGAAAAACGACGCGGTCTGCTGGTTTATCGTGATCTCATCGCTGAACGCGCGTCTGTTATATTCGTCGATAACGACTCATCTCTTTGGAAAAATTCCCATCAAATATAGCACAGAGTTTTTTTGAATTATTGGTTTCCATAATTACTTGATAAATCAAAATGTACATTGATTTGTAAATAAAACAATAGTTGAAAATGTAACTTTGATTGAAATTTTCAACTTAGTTGAATTCAATCAACTAAATTTAACTTTAGTTAAATTTAATCAAGTTGATTTTAGTCAAGTTGAGTTAAAGTTAAATTTAATCAAGTTGAATTTAATCAACTAAAATTTTAGTTGACTAATCAACTAACTAAAAATTTCAATCGATTGAGGCCCACTCTGCTCATGATTCGTCGTTGATTGCATTTCCCGTTGATAAAAATCCCAACCGATTACTAAAAACACCCATATCATAACAGATCGACATTTTCCTTTATTTAAACTCAACTTTCAAATTCAATTTTGCTTCAAAACTTATAGTCATATTTAATTTTCAAGAAATTACACTCTTAATGGTAAACTCCCGTTTAAGTTTACCTAAACTTAAGTAATTAAATGACAATACAAAATGTTGTAAATATTTCAAATTTAAGTATTAATTTGTCGCTTTTTAATTTTATTTATATTTGGGTATATGAAATGGTCTCATTGCAATCAGAAGAAGCATTGCCAGAGATTAGTGGGTGCTGGTGATCGCGTGTAACCTGAATCTGTTTGAACAGGGAGTAGATGCCAACAAAAATGTACAAATTTAGAGCTGAAAGAGAACAGATAAGAAACATTTTAGAGTATTCTTTCAAATTGCTTACGTTTCAGAAAAAAAAACACATAAAATAGCAACTCAAACAAGCAAAAGCACTTCAAGAGGATCAAGTTCGGAACTGATTTGTAAACAAGTCAACAATGTGAGGCACTTTTAGAAATCTGCATGCACAAGCAAAAAAAAAGAAGAAGGGAAATACAAAATGCAAATAAATTAAATGTTGGGTGGTCCAACAGAGGCAGAAACTGCAACAAGTTAAGTTAATAATAGTAGAGTAACACACTAACCCACAACCAGCATCAAGAATATCAAGGGTATCGACATCAGGGTAAATGGTCCTTCTTTAAATAGAAATATACTCCACACAATCAGTGTAAAAAGTATATCAATGAACAAGGAGATGGCGTTATTAAACAGCCAGGGCAACAATAGCAAATGGTTGTTTCTAGAATAAGAGAAAAACATAAAATATCAATTTGTATGTATGTATGTAGCTGTATATGGTACAACTTGCCTTCATGGTGCCCAGCACCAACATAGCCGAAGACATCAACTTGATGATCACAACAGCCAAGTAGACACCGCATATTATTACAAGTACTGCAAGAAACATACAAATGTTTATGCATGTTTAATATATATCCTGTCTTAAGTTCTCTTACCCGACTCAATTTCTCTGTAATGCTCATAGCTGGACTCCAACATCACTACAATTCTGTTAGCAATTACATCGGCATAACTCAGAATTATGGAAATCAGGATGGTAATTACAAATGATAAAATAATTCCCAGCCAGCCAATGATCACTCCGGCGGTATTTAGACGCATACAACACAAGCTGGACAACATATTGAATTATTTCCGCAAGTTTGCTTCTCTCACTGCTTCTGCTTACAATTGAACTGATCAAGAAGGCTCAGTTTACCGCTTGTTTTGTAAGCTCTTGCCAGAGTGACCAGTTCGCAGCAAAGTTTAATTGAGTTGCCACTACTGCTGAAAATACAGTGATTACCATTTGCCCTATTAAGTACATAATTTTTCATGAGTTTGCTTAAAAAAGTTGCAAATGGAATTTTAAGAGTTTAAAAATTTTGTACATGAATTTAAAATAATTAGTAGTAAGGACCAAATCGGGAATGATCTAAAATAAAATAAAACACAAAAGATGTTGAGGTATTTAGAATCTGTAATATAAATCCACGCAAAAAAACTAACCTTCAAAATCTCAAAAACTTTTCTGCTCAAAATATATAAATATCTTATCATATTTATGGTAATTTTTTAACATAACATATAAATAAATACGAAAAAAGCTAACTTTGTCTGCTTGCTTCAACAACGGTTAGCGATTTCGAACAAACTTCGCAGATAAGCTTAAAAACAAATAATATTACCCGTGACCGAGTTTAAGAGCGCTAATATTGAAAACAAAACAGTTTTTCTCACTAAAACCCATTTTCCGACTGATCATTTCTATAGCAGCTACAAGAAGTAGTCATCCGACTCCGGCGGTTCCCACATATTAGAACACCGTGCAGTCAAAAAGAGGACTCTGCTCTTCATGCTGGTCAGGAATATATATTAGGGGGGGAGTCGATTTGTATGGGTGGAAAAAAACGAACAAAGCGTAAAGCAAAAACGAAATCTACGGTCAATTATAAGAAAATTTCACCAAGAAACCATGGGTCTACAATGAATTCCTCGTTTCTATAAATCTGTTAAATTTTAGATAGAAGCCACACAAAGTGATAAAAAAAAGCAAAAAAGTGGGTCAAGTGCTGCCCATCGCCGTTAAAACATTGCTACCCAGCAAACATTTGTGTTTTCCTTATAACTCGACTATCTTTTATCCGATCTTCATCATTCCTTTGAAGAATCGATAATAATCGTGATTACGAAATATCTCTTAAAGTACAAAGCATCTAAGTTTTCTACGGTGAAAGGGACAATTTTTGCTAGGTAGCACCGTTCCAACGGCGATGGGCAACCTGACTCACTTTTTTTGCTTTTTATTGCTGTGTGTGGATTCTGTAAGGTAACGAATGTCTCAGAAACTCTGGGAATCTGAAGTATGTTATAGTCGGGCTTCAACAACTTTCTAACAACTTGTTTTATTGGGAAAATATAACATGAATGTTTGGTGATTGCGCTGACTATAAGGAATTCATTGTAGACCCATGGTTTCTTGTTGAAATTTTCTTAGAATTGACCGTGAATTTCTTTTTATATATCTTTATCTATGTAAGCTTTGGGCATTTTTCAAGTGTATAAAAATTAAGATATTAAGACACGTTTATTTAGCTTCACTCAGGCTCTATCATTGCTTGTTTGTTGTTGCAACAGACAGCAGTATAAGCTCGTATACTGTCGGTGAGTTGACGTCTCTGCAGGCGGTGTTATACAGATAAGAACGTGCCGAACTCCGCACTAAAAGCAATAAAACGAGAAAGGCAATGCACTAACTTCGTCTGTGCCGATGTTCTGATACGCGAAAAAGCTTGTTTCAACGGTTAGCAACTTCGACAAAACTGCAGATCAGCTTCAAAACCATTTAATATTATCCATAACCGTGTTTGAGCGGTAATATTGAGAACAAAATAGTTTTTCTCTCCACTAAAACCCGTTTGCCAACCATACATTTCTATATGACTACAAGAAGTATGAATTCCGATCCGGTCGGTTTCCGACAAATTAGCAACGTGCAGCAAAAGAAGAATGTGCCAAAGTTTCAAGTCGATAGCTTCAAAACTGAGGGTCTAGTTTGCGTAGAAACATACGGACGGACGAGGACAAAGCTTAATCGACTCAGCTCGCCGTCTGATCAAGAAAATATATACCTTATGTGATCGGTGATGATTCCTTCTATGCGTTGCAAACTTCTGGAGCAAAAATTATAATACACTTTTCAAGTGTATAAAAAAACTATATTAATTGATTGCTGATTCACTCATTATAAAGCTATGAGCAACATGTTCTCATTTACTTTCACTGCAACTTTCTGGCCATCAATCAGAAAAAGTTTTCGTTTAAAAAGTATTAAGTTGTTGGTTGGCGACCTTTCTAATTGTTAAAAAGTTGCTTATAGCCGGCTCTAGGTCATTGAATAAAACACAATGGTTTTTTAAGGATTATTTCAATATATTTCGAAAGCGCACATCGGCCTCCGTCTTCAGGGACACTACAAAACAATATACCAATTATCACAATACATTGAAAAACATTATTTTACATACAAATTTAGCAACACGTCTGTTCCGCTTAACGTGGAGTTCAAAACTAGAATTTAGTATATTTTTAGTC
This sequence comes from Lordiphosa stackelbergi, assembly GCA_018904235.1. Classification (NCBI taxonomy): domain Eukaryota; kingdom Metazoa; phylum Arthropoda; class Insecta; order Diptera; family Drosophilidae; genus Lordiphosa; species Lordiphosa stackelbergi. The sequence goes on from JAEIFU010000037.1 coordinate 287,382, forward strand.
CATTTATCTTTATTATCTCTTCTTTTTATTAACTATGTGTTAACACAGTAAATTTTATAATTATTTTTATTTTTATATATTTTATTTTTTTTTTTTTTATTATTTTTTTTTTTTTTGGTATTTTAAATATTTTATATTATTTAAAATGTGTGTCTCCTCCAAAATGTTAGATCCTGTCACTCTCCATACAGTGTGTCTTAAAAAATATTGCTTGATGGTCGGTCGAATAAAAGGTAATTGCCCAATTACGCACTTGTTTAGTTTCTAGATGTACATAAAGATAATTTTTCTTAATTCTATGATCAATTAAGAAATTATTAGTGTAATTTGATTTGCATTTAGTTTTTTAATTGATTTACAAAGAGTTTTTTGTTTGATAGTTCCAGAATTTGACTTTGACAGACTAAGAAGACCTCTTCTCGCCTGGACTTGTGGTTTCTCTCTAGTGCCAGTCAGTGTTGCCAACTGCTAAAGCCCAAAAGTAGCTAAATCGACTATTAAATATAGCTAAAAATGCCCAGATGCAATAAAAAAGAGCTATTGTATAAAAGCTACATAAGCTCCACACCACAAAAGGAGGCTGGTGGACTGTACAGCTGCCTCCTTAGGCCATCGCTGCTATAACCGCTTAGGCATTCCATAGAAGCTTTCATATCGATTTTTGATAAATCCTGATGGTAGAGTTTTCAATAGTATTTGACCAATATTGGCACACGTTCAAAACACCTAAAAAAATGGAATAATTTATTTTAAAAAATCACTGATCTCTAAGTTTTCAAAACGCCTCGAACTAACCACCATGCAACAAGAATCAACCCACATATGTGAAGGGAAACACGCATCAAATCTGGGCGTTTCAAATCGCTCAACTTTTAATAAAGAAAACCACAGTTAAAAGTATACGAAAACCTCAGAGCTCAAATATCAGTTTTCTTTATCAGAATTTTGGCACTTCCGAAATAGCTATAAAATTGCAAATAGTTTTTTTTAAATAGCTAGAATTGCAGTTTCCGTAAAAACTGAATACAACATCGATCTTACAAAATAGCTAGATCTTGTGGGGAAAATAGCTAAATTGGCAACACTGGTCCCAGTCTCGCTTGGACCGTTGGTTTTGCAAAAAATAGAGCTAACCGCGAGAAGTTATATACCCTTGAGCAGATATATTCCGAGTAAGCCTAACGATATATCCGATTTGACAAACTCTCATTGTGTTGAGACGAAATTCAAACGACGCAAGACCACATGACAAAGTTTCTCCCACTACACCGTCCATGCTTATAAGTCATCGTTTGGATCGCGAAGTTGTTGTTAGCTATCGCATACGGTTTGGGGGTAATTGAAACAAAAAGTTTTTACAACAACCTTCTTTGTACACGCCACCACCACAGCAACCCGCCCGGCCGCCGCGGCGCGGCCAGACCGGCGTGGACGTAGCACGGGGGGGATAGCAGACGGACGGACGCGACGGCGCCTATCAACCGCCCACAGGGCCCCCCCCGCCGGCCCCGAGGCCGCGCCGAGGAGCGGCATCCAGCGGCTCACGACCGGGGCGCGGCGCTAAGCAGAGCCAACCAACCACCTGCCTCCACTAAAGATAGCAATTTCATACGGAATTCAAAACACGTATTGAGATCATGCCTGATTATATCCTTTTAGTTCAAATTTAACTGAATCAAAATATTTACTTTCAATTCGCAGACTTATGAATCCTTTTTTAGAAGTATTCGAAAACGACTTTTACATTTTGTCACGTGAAAAAATCCATAATTTTTTGGAAGTATAGTTTAAGCGTCAAATCTCTGCTAAATTGACCAATCTGGAAAACTTCTCCGAAATATTTGATAAATTGTTAGTGAATGGAACCATAGTTAATGTTTTAAGTCCTAACAAATCTACAATCATGGCAATATAGCCAAAATTTCCTCAAAATTTGTCTTACACCTTTTTAAAGGAGAATACCGAGATCGTCGTATCAACCGTATTATGGAGACTTTAATCTTAGCCCTTGGATAGCGTTGAATTTGTAATTCAAGTAGTTTCAAATCAGAAAAAATTATCGTGGGAACATTTCCATACAAAATTTCGTAGTCCTTGTGAAATCTGCATTATTCATAACCAAATTGTCTTCCAGCAAAAACATTTATTTAACTTTTTCTTCAACATAATACAAAAACTGACAATGATCTTAAGAATAAGTAAATATAATGAAAATGGTATAAATTTGTAATGTCCAAGTACATACATATATAATGGAAAATAGTGGTTGATGAAGGTAAATGTGATGAAGTCAAATCAATAATCTGCGTGTGAGAGGTATATGTCTAGAGTATAACAAGTTGTATATTTATTTGTTTACTTTTATCCGTTCTATATAAACTTAAACTGTAATAAAGTTAGCTGGATGTAGCCACAGGGTCTTGGAATTGCCATAATCTCCGCTCGCCTCCACTCCCTTCCGTTATTTGCTTTTATCATTCGCAATTGCCTCCAATTTCTCAATAATCTTGTTCATGTCCATATCCTTGGCAATCTTTAGATACATGGTTTTCCTAACCTCATGGAACGCCGCCCAGGAGGGTAGCTCTTTGGCCAACAGCTTGAGATGCTCCTCTATGTCCTGTGGCGTTAAGTTGGCCCGAAAACTGTTTTGTATCTTTTTGATAATAATCTCCAGGGTAAGTACGCCCTTGCGTTCGGTGATGAAAACATTGCGCAGATGACGCGCCAATTCCGGCAGGCGCGAATATTTGGTAGCCTCCTGATCCTGTGATGGTCGCCGTGTCATGGCATCCAAAGCTTTGGCTGCTTGTTTGGCTCGTATCTTCTCAATGAGTGATTTGGGTAGACCTTTGAGCAGATTGGAAGTGGCATCGGGCGGGGCCGGGCAATCCTTGACCGTAGGCTGAGCCGTGGTGGTAGTTGCTTCCTTTTCCGTGTCCAACTGGGCCTCATAGCGATCCATGGCCCTTTCCATGGGTGTGGCGCAATTAAAGAGATTACGCGCTGTGGAAAGTATATCCTTGGCCGAGGAGTACTTCTCCACATTTGGTGGCTGCGGCAGTGGTGCCAAACCCACTTCTGGACAATTCTCGAGATCAAATTGTGGATGCCAACGTGTCAAAGCTTTGTCAATGATTATGGGTGTATCCAAGGAGCGCACAAACTTGTTGTGCTCCTCCTTGACACGGTCCAACAATAGACTGTGGAAACGTTGAATGCGCGCCGTCATGACATGTGGATTCATGGACGTCGACTGAGCCGACGCGAGCACATCGTCTTCGTCGATCTTGTTAAGGCGCTGCTGCTCCGGCAACTGTTCCACATTGGGACTAATGACCAGTTGGTAATAGTCTGCCTTAGACACTGAGCCAAAGTTACGCATCTTCATCTGGCTATAGATATAGGCATCCGGGTACACGTGCTTGATCTGGGCCAAATGCGATTCATTGAAGTTCTTGCGCAACATGCGCTGAACGGCTGGTTTCAGCTTCTTGAACGTGATGCATTCCTTGCGATTGTGAAACATGGCCACCACCGAATCCAAACCCCTGAAGATGTCCAACAAATTGCGATACTTGTAGGGCAAAGGCAACTGTCCGGCTTTGCTGGTCTCCACGAGGCTGGCATAACGCTTATAGGCGGGCACCTCCAGCAATTTGACAGGTGAACCATTCTTGGCCGGACTAAAGAGCAGACGCTTGGAAACATCTGTGTGACGTGGCGACATAAGCTCATGTTTGTCGGGAGTGGGTGGTGGCAGCTTGGTGGGTGTCTTAAATTGTTTCAATGGGCTGGAGGAAGAGAGAGGAAAAAGAAAAGAGGTTAAAAAATAAAGTAAGGCAACACTCATGGACAGTAAAATAGGTGTAAAGGCCATAAATAGTAATAATGGCTATACCAGCCTCCCAAAGGGTCCCAACGAAGCTTCTCTCAGCATAAATAGTAAATTTTCAATATAAAAGCAAAATGACGAGTCCCAAATTCAGTTTAGTATTTTGTAAGTCTGGCAGCACTGTTTTGAAATGAAGAGCGAGAGTCCCCGGCTTAAGCTTGCATACTGGCAAATGTTTTTCACTTCAAATTGAAATAGGTGAAACCATCAAAAGCAATGGCAAGCGATCATCATGAGCTGTTCGACGGCGATTAGTAAGTGCAAAGCTACCTGGAAGGATAGTCCGCCAAAATCCCTCTGCTTAGAAAGGTAAAGTTTATGAAGAGGGAAAACTAGAGGTTACAAAAAAACAGGGCACAACATTCTCTAGAGCTCACAGGAACGTTTGTCGACCAAAAGGCAAAGAATTTCAAGTAAATTTACAACGAAAATAGTGAAGCTTTGGGGCTGCTTTTTTGGCAACGCATATGCCCAATACATCGAATCGATACTAAAATGAATCGATTTGCTTACAAAGATATAAAGGAAACTATTTATAGTTAATTTACTGCACCTTATATGGAAAATTCACCAAAATAATGACCCAAATTACTCTTCATAATTTGTGAAGGAATGGTTTTGAGGCAAAACTGTGACCATCATTGAGTGGCCAGGCTAAATCAATCTTATGACTTGAAGCCCACAGAAAACCTTTGGGATGAACTCAAATTTATAGGAAATTGCACATAAAACCTGGCATAATATTTCTGTAGAAACTTGTCACATGCCTAATAAAATAGAAGCAGTTCGCAAGAAATGCAGATACGCAAGGCTACTAAATGTGTCTTGTTGATTCCAGTACAAACTTGCAATTTAAAAAATAAACAAAAAAAAGGATGGTATCATTCCAATTGGTTGGGCACACATTATTGCCAAAAATGCAAATTTTTTTTACTGTAGTATTCTTGATTTTCTCCTATTTATCTGATTTTCTCTTTAACAGGGTATCAAACCAAATTGTACTTCTGTGCCGGTTTCGCTTCTGTTACGTACCGAAACTTATGTTTCGGTAAAAGGTTCTGTTTTGGTTCTAATACTATTTCGTTTCCGTACCGGTGACTAGATTGTTTTTCGGTATACCGGTACGTAACGTTAAAATATAAAAGAAAGATCGGTCATTGATCGATCGATGACATAATAACTACTCCAAAAAAAATACGAACCTTTTGGAAATTTGAACTTTTGATTCCTTTCACCTGGACCCGAACTGGACAACTTTCTGCTATATCTTAAGTCAGTTTTCCAGTTTCTTCTAAAATCGGAGGCATTATCATTTCAAAAATTATATCCAAACTGCATCTTTTGACTTAGAGAAGGAAATAAAGTCAAATCAAATCCGTTTTTTTAAAGTCAGGCACATTTGTAAGCCCTGGTAGAGAACTAATGAATGATTACTATAATGAATGGGGTCCATTCGGGTATTGACAAACGCTTTCAGTAGCTTCGTTAGCTGAAAGCTTCCCTACCAAAAAATATGTTTAAGCCCCGTACGCAGAACGACAGAAAAATCCTTTCGTCACAGTATTTTTCATATAATTAGAAACATTGGCTTTCTTTGATGCTCATGTGTTAAAAAGTTTTTCCATTTAGGTGAAAACTGTAAAGGGAATTTTCTGTCATTCTGCGTACGAGGATTTACTGAAATATATATTTATAAGGTTATCAGAATTCATAAACCAAGCTTCGAACCAAAATATTTGGTCCGAAGAGTAAGGGAATCGGTTTAGAAGGCCAACTTTAGGGTTTGAAACCGGACCAAACCTTCTTTAGAATTTCAGAGGTTTGCAGCCTTGGTCAGAGGTGCTTTCCTCATTAAGTTTCACTTGAAGAGAAATGAATAACACAAGTACTTTTTTGTTCAAAGGTTATAGAATATGAGGATCTAAGAAAATGGGATGCAACATTTTACATACAAAAGAATGGCTAAGCCAGACTCTTTTAGAAAACATACGATTTAACCAAATTACATAAAAGTCCTGCAAAACTAAGTGCCAGCTTTGCAGTCTAGTTGTTTTCAGAACGAAACTGTACGGTACAACGTTCTTTTCGGTTCCAAGAATATCCGTCCTCGATACCGGTATACCGTACAACAAATTTCTAATATCGGTTCCGGTTCTGAGTTTTAATCGGTTCTTTTCGGTATACGGTTCCGGTTTGATTCCCTGCTCATTAACACTTTTGTATTATACTATTTTCTGTTTTAAGGATTAAGGGCCAATTTCTCTTCTCTTATTTATTTTGTTATTTCTTTGTTTATAGCCTAATTACACTCAGTTCATCTTGGCGGAGTTATGGTGAAATTGAAATTTCACATGCACCATTTACGTTTTACCAACATTTCTTCATTCATATGTAAACGTAAAAATTAAAATGAAGGAAATGTTTATGGTTGTAGTACATCGAAATTGATGCAATTGAGTCGAAACAGATAATTTAATGACATAAAATGAATAATACATGTATTTTATAAACGGAAAACTTTGAATATTTTCAAATTCATTCTTGCCTTTCTTTCAGAAATTCATATTTACTATATTCAAATTCGATTTTATAGCTCTTTGTAGAAGATTTGAAATTGATCCTAAATGAGATATTTAAAAAAAATAACTTGTTTCATAGAGAAAATCAAAGGCAAATGTAAAAAGTAAGAAATTTAGTCTTTGGAATTATTTAAAAAATTCTTTGATGTTAATATACGCAGATATAACGATACTTAAGTGTTAAGTTATTTTTAACTTAAAAAATTTTAAGACATCGAATGATGGACACACTGTAAATAAAATGGACGAGACAGACAGTTGGAACATATCGTATCGACAAATCCTTTACAACAATTGTAAACAGAAAACCGTGTAAATAGTGTGTAAATAAGAAACTGAAAATCCGAAAAAAACCCTCGTTTACAAATAAACAAAATAAAAAACTGCAACTTTTCGAAAGTGGAATTGATTCATGTTCTCGCAACACCAACACGAAAAAGTTTTTTTGTTAGTCGGTGAAATGAGAAGTAATTGCCAAATTCACTCGCAGAGTACAAAAAATAAATTTTCCTTAATTCTGTGATCAATTTAGAAATTTTAAGAGAAATTTAATTTGCATTCTAGACTTTAATTGATTTTTAAAGAATTTTTTGGTTGAATATGTCCAGATTTTGGCTGTGCAAACGAAAACGAAGAGTGAAACCTAAAAGTCAGCCTCTGTCATTTCCGACTGTTCCATTTTCAATCGTTTCGCTTGGAAATCTGGTTTCTCTCTTGTGTATCTAGTTCCATTCTCGCTTGGTTCAGTGGTTTGCAAAAAGTAAAATGACAGCGCACAATAACCAAACTGAATCGATTTACTTTTCAAAAAGTATTGGAATTTAGTTGTCAGATTTTCATCAAACTACGTAATATTATGACAAAAGCTTAGAAAACTTATAAAAACGAAGTTTGGAGACGTTTGCATTAAAGGCCTATACTCAGATGAGATAAATTTTTAGTTTGGTACGATATTTCACATGAATAGAAACAATTTCATACAAATAAGATGCCTTTTCAAACGTATTCAGATTTCAAAGCTGTACAAAATTGTTTCTATTCATGTGAAATATCGTATCAAACTAAAAATTTATCTTATTTGAGTATATGCCTTAAAAACAAAAAAGTTTTCTCACTAAAACTAGGTTTTTGATCGATGGTTCCTATATGGTCATCCTCTGCCAGGGGCATACAAAATTTCCTATTCGAATCAACCCTTGTTTAGACAAAAAAAAACCGTTACAAAATATGTGGCAAGCCGACTACCTGAGTTGCACACACAAACGCACATTCCCATGCAGACAAAGGATCAGTTGGGAAAAATCAACCCCCATGAAAATGCAAGGGAACGCAAGGTCAGGTCAGGCAGCAAAGAAAGTAACGTCTGCTTGAAGGGTAAACATAGCCATACACAAACACACACACACACACGCACACACAGCATAAATTCAAGTACATGTAAAATGTTTCGAGCGAACGTCACGAACAACAACAACAACAACAAGAGGCCACCGAATGGCAAGTTGGTGGCAATTTGGAGAACTGCAATCTCAGCAATTGGACGCTTGAATAATAAGCTAGGCAACCCGCGACCTCGTTGAAAGCTACAAAATGATGTTACCCGGTTTTTTTTTGCTAGCTCCACTCGATGTGTCTGTTTTGTTTACTGTGATTCTAGGCCACCGTTTCATTATTGTGGAAGGTAGGTAGCTAGTGACTCACCTTGTGAGCACCTCCAGCTCAATGGTATCAAACTCCTTCAGTTGCACCCCCATATTGGAGGCCTTGGAGGGCGATGGTCCCGCCTCACGTAGCCGACGATTGCGCTCCTCTAGCTCCTTGCGTTTCTGCTCCAATGCAGCCTTGCGTGCCAGCACAGCCTTGAGCTCCTGCATCTTGGCACTGCGTGTGACCTTGGTCTTGACTTCGTCAAAGGTAAGCTGACGCTTGGACTCGCCACTCAGCTTGATGGGTGAGGCATCCTTGAGGATCTGTTTGGTGGGCGTGCGCATGCCTCGTTGCACATTGTCCACATTCTGCTTGGACACAAAGGCCAAGTTGGTCTTGGGTGTGTGTTCATTGGTTAGCTGAACGGGCAGCACCACCACATCGTCATCCAATTTGGAACTGGGAGCCTGTTTGCGAGGCGATAGGTTGCCCTTGCGTATGAACTGTACCAGTTTGGGCTGTTTGATTTGTGGCTTCTTCTTGGTGACGGACTCTGAAGGGTTGGCGGCATCGGCAATCAGTTTGACTTGACGTGCGGAGCGGGTGCGTACTCCACTGGCCGCCGCCTTAAGTGTATCAATGTCCACATCTTGATTTGAGGGTGTGGAAGGAGCAGCAGCCACTTCAGCGGGTTCCGCCAAACGCTGTAAAGGTCAGGCATTATTAAAATGCCCACAGGACGCGTCCCTCACACACTTACCCGATTTTTAATGGTGATAGCATCATCTACAGCGGCTCGTTTGCGATTGCTAAAAAATGCAGCTACCGAGGGCTGGGCCATTGTTTTTGCTGTTAATTTATAAGATTGCAGTTTGTATGCTTATCGCTAAAAGAATTTCACTCTGTGGCACGTCTGAACTTTACTTTAAATTTCAATTTTACTTGCGTTATGCCACCGCACTGATCAAATTACAACTGGCCACGATTTTCTTCCCTCCAAAAAAATAAGAAGAACGCGCCAAAACGTTTATAGTGTTGCACAATGGCCAAAGTGGAGGAATAGTGTGCAACAATGTATGGCCGAACAGCTGTTAACGCTGCTGCCTATAGACAGGGTTGCTATTCATATTTTCACCAAGCAGGCCATAAGCAATTTGCACGTTTTGCTGCTGCTTACGCAGCGTTTCGCATCGAAATGATAAGCGTTTAAACATGCTGAGATATTGGAAGCCATGTAAGTGTGTGCATTTGCATATTATGTTTTGTGTGTCGCGGCCGATTAAAATAAACACTGCGCAAATATGCAAAATGAAATGTGTACTAAGGCCAGGTCCAATAGTGTGAGCGAGAGGGCCATATGGTTAAGAAAGTGTGAGCGAAATGGACATAAAGTGTTAACCATATGCAAAGACATTAAATATAACTAGATGGTGCATTAAGTGAAAAGTATTTAAATGTGCTAGTTGCTGTCTTTATGCGAAGATTTCATAAATAAATGCAAGCAACATTTATTTAAAGCATTTTGCGGCCATGAAAATGATAACAAACCAACAAAATTTGCTAAATATTCGCGAACGGAATCAGTTTCGAGAGCTTTCGCAGATGATTATCCCGATTCGTTGGATTTCGGATAATATATTTTTTACATTAACCCATTCAAGTTTCTTAAAATTCCAGTAAACAAAAGATTTGCTCACAATTGTTTTTGAATTTAGCATATTAAAATGCATGTCCCAAACACCCAATGCTATGCTGATTACCTCTCACAATGCATTTCACATTTCACACTACACATTCGTTAACTCTAAACGCAAGTCGAATGCATTTCCTCTGTCCCTTCACTATCAGAATAAGACTGAATCTTCCGATCTTAATATTGCTAATCTGTTTGCCTCCTTCTTTCAAACGACTTACTCAGCACAATCCTACAATTGTTCTTCTTCTCCATATCCTTACTCTCTACCTCAAGCGAATAATATTTTTCTTTCCTATTTTAATGAATGTGACGTTTTGCAAAGTTTGTCCACGATTGACATCTCTTTCTCTGCTGGTCCTGACAATGTCCCAAGTTGTATTATGAAGTACTGTGCTAGAGCTTTGTGCTCACCCATTACCTATCTATTTAACCTTTCTTTGAAACAGTCTTGTCTCCCACAGATTTGGAATGAATCATATATTATTCCACTTCATAAAAAAGGGTCTCGTATGAATGTCGAGAATTATCGTGGCATTGCAAAGCTTTCTGCTATCCCCTGATCACCTTTCAACTGCAGCACCTATGTAGCAACCTCATATCTCCTTCTCAGCATGGTTTTGTTAAACGTCGATCGACGATGACAAATCTTCTTGAGTTCTCATCACTGATAAATCGCAGTTTTCAGTGCCGGTCACAAACTGATGTACTGATTTTAGCAAGGCCTCTGATTCAGTTAATCATGCTCTTCTGTGTTCCACAGGGTAGTCACCTAGGCCCGTTGCTTTTTGTCCTTTTTGTAAATGACCTCCCACAAGTCATATCGTATTCAACTGTATTTATGTATGCAGATGACGTTAAAATCTGTCTACCATACGCCGATTGGTTCTTGCACACGCGCCTTTAACTAGACCTTAAAGAATTGGAGAAGTGGTGTTCAAATAATCTTCTTTTCTTGAACCATTCTAAATGCCAAATGATGACTTTTTCCCGCAGCTCACCTCACGTTGTCTCCTATTCTATAGGAAATCATATCCTGGACCGTATTTCACATGTAATCGATCTTGGTGTACTATTTGACCAGAAATTGTGTTTCAACAGCCATATCGCAGCTACAGTAAATAAAGCCAAAGGTGTTCTGGCATTTATTAAGCGTTGGTCCAAAGAGTTTGATGACCCTTACACAACTAAATCATTGTACATATCCTTAGTACGCCCTATTTTGGAATACTGCTCTAGTGTATGGGGCCCACAGTACAAAGAGCAGCAATCGCTAATCGAATCTGTCCAGAAACAATTTCTAATTTTCGCTCTTCGCAATCTGCATTGGGACCACAATAGGCATTTACCGCCGTACCGATCGAGGTTAAAATTAATCGATCTTCAATCTATGCATCATGCAAATAAAAGTTTGCACCGCATATACATTTCAATAAAGTCGATAAAGGTTTGTCCGCCTGCCTGTTTTTTTGTAAAAATAATCCCATGTGTTTTGCACATCCGATTCGGGTCGTTTTTGCGTCCAAAACGATTTGTAGAACACTTGAGAATACCTTAAGTATGTCACGACCAAAAGCGCCATCTAGTTACATGTATAATCTTTGCTACAAAATGAATGCGATAGCAAAAACCCAACTGTCATGTTATCGATATTTCTAGGTCCCTATCGATAGCTAGCAAAGCAAAACGCGAAATTTCTGTCAGAAAATAAACTAGGGCCAGAAACTGCTTAATAGTATTAAGTTATTGTTAGAGTTGTTAACGTGTTTGGTCATTAATTAAGTTTTCGATTTTGCATATAGAATTTCCAGCCGCAGCAGCAGCAGCTCGTCAATTTTGTTACCAGAGGAGCCAGTGTAAGTCCCGAGGCAAGTAGACAACGACGACGACGACAAAAGCCCCCACCATTTGGCAAGGCGTGCGCATACAACCAAATAGATGTACATACATACATACATATGTGCATGCTTACAAACATACATACATACATAAACTTCGTACTTGTACATTGCCTTATTGAGATTTGTGCACGTTGTTTCTTCCCTCCTCTTTCGCTCCGTTATTCGCTTTTACAACAGCTGTTACACCAACAACAACAACAACAAGAAGAGCAGTTAAAAAGCGGCCAACAACAACAACAACAACAAAATGAACTCTAAAGCTGACGTCAACCGACGCGTTTTGGCCATTCAAGCGAAGAAGAAACGTCATAAGAACAACAAGAAACGAGGCAAGCAACAAAATGGTGCAAATCCCTCACAGGAACAACAGCAGTCCCAGTCCCAGCCTCAGACACAACAACCGCAGCGCCAACAATCGACCAATTGGAGTAGCGAAAATGTGTCAGCAGCAGCAGCAGCACCAGAAAATGCTAATAATAGCCAGCTAGAAGGGGAACTGCTTGAAACTAGCGTCAAGGCTTCCTTCAGTAATGCCACTGCGTCCACCTCGAGCGCCGGTTCGGGCAACACACCCGAGGCCCTAAATCATCATTCTTATCAGCCGCCAGCCGCATCGAAAAACAAAAACCAGATGCACAATCAGCAGCCACCGCGCAGCTCCTCCAACGAATCGGATGAGTCGGAGATGAACAGCGAGAATGAGGAGCAGGAACTGAAGGAGGACTACTGCAAGGGTGGCTACCATCCCGTCAACATTGGTGACCTATTTCAGGGTAAGATTATTAGGCGATATCACCTGTTTGCACCTCACCTCATTCAACTTTATATTTTTGTTTGTTTATGGTTAACCCAAATCGCACACCACCCACCCATCGGGATGGTGGCCATATTGGCATTTCAAGCCCCCTCCAGAAACACACAAAAAAAAAAAAAACAACAGGTTGCCCAGGGTTGACAGTGCGTAAGCTTTTTTTTGTGTACAAAACGCCCCCTTAACATACATTGAAACAAAAAGAAACACAACCCACTGAGCAAGGGTTGTTCAGCTTACTGGTGACACTTACCAAGTGGCACGCAGTTATAAGCTGACCAAACACAACTGGGCCACCAGCTGCGCCATCACCAGCTAGCCAAATCATTTGCATGTTATTCAGACTATTTTCGCTGATTTCTATTGAAAGAAAATCCCAGCGGCAGCCTTTTGCGGCTGATAAGAAAATACATGATAAGAGAGACAGAGAAATTACCAAACAAACAAACAAACGACTGCAAATCACTGAATGGTTAATAACAATGGCAATTCAATGATTTTTGTTTCAAAAAATTCAATGAAATTAAACATTTTTACGGGTCTGAATTAACTAAATCTTTTTTCTTCGACCAAGCTATTGATTTAAACTAAAGCTAAGCTCACACAGGCAAATAATTGGGGCAAATTTTGATAAAATTTAGTCTAAATAGCCAAAATTGTAGATTCTGCAGGTCTTAAAACTTAAACTTTGGTTCTATACGCAAATAATGTGACCTAATGTGGCCGAAAAAGTTCCCCAATTTGGTCTATTTTGTCAAACTTTCATACCACCGTTCCGTTTTTTCATTGAGTAAAGAGCGACGACCTTTTCTACAAGAGTGAAATGTTGCTTTCTCTTTGGTTCAGCTTCTTCCTGTTGTGTAAGGCATAGTTTCCCAGCCATAGCCCCTGGGGCCGAACACACTCGTCAATTCACAACGAATGCTGGCCGAAGTCATGCATCACTGTGGGTTAGAGAGAGACTTAGTCACATTTTTGCGCTCTCTTCTTGGGGAAACCTGGTGTAGAGGGCTAATGCGTCATCGAGTCCCTCAAATTAGCCGGATATGTTCAGATTTTGTGACAGCGTTGGAAAATGCTTTGCTATTTTGTTCTTATATATTTTTTTGGCTTTCGCTGCTGCTCCGAATTTAGAAAAAGCAGCTCAGTTGCCTGAGCACAGAATCAAATCATGATTCAATACCTAGAAAGGGGCGAAACCTGAAGTTCCTTTTCGCATGCGTGAGAATTTATCGAACTAAAAGGGCTAAAAGAGACAAAATCTTAGGCCAATTAGTCGTTACTTAAGTTTTATGACAAATTTCGATACATGTTTCGTACTACATCAGAAGTCGAAGGCGTCCATGTCGGCCTGATATACAGTGAATATCGATTATATGCAAAAGTTATAAGCGATATTTGCATTTGCAGTAATGGTTATATGCAAAAATTTGCATATAAACAATTTAGTGAATTATGTTTATTTTATTTTTAAAGACAAATAGCTAATATTTATGTAATTTAGCTATTATAAGGAAACCTTAAATCACTTTACTATTCAAATGTCACAAATGGGCATTTCCATTCTGTCGAACCATGCCGGTCGTACAAATTGAAATTAAAAAGTCAAATTTAATCGAATATTTAATTCTGTTTTTTACTGTATACAAGCACTTTAATTAGTGTTGAAGTGTATATCAAGTGAATTCGGTTTCCAAAATAATGACGAAATTGGTTTTCGCGAGCATCTATATAAAGACAATTTTATGAACCTAACACAATAATTAAGCCCAAATAATCTTAATATCTTATGAATGAATAGTTCTTTGAAAATATATTATTTCCGGATTTAAAAAATCTGATACATTTTTTGTAAAAATTTTTTAACTCTGTCGATACGTGACATGTCGAACGCTGACATTTTTTCCATCATCATATTTATGTGGTTTCTGCTATAATGCGATGCAAAACTTACTTATTTGCAATGGCATATTTTCCTTTGTTTCTTATGCATTCTTGTACAGCCCTTCGTACCATCAGAAAGATTTTATAGCGAAAGTACATAATCTGTAGTCATTTTTTTCCAAAATATTAAGCAAATTTTATTGTCAAAAAGAGGGCAAATCGAGCTAGCACGGCCATGAAACCGAATAACATATCCAATTGCTATTAGTAACTGTAAGATTTGCTTAGATTAGTTTAATTCTGTTTGTTTCCCCATGAAAATTCGATCAAACATATATGTGTTCTTAACCACTTTTAAGCTTTGCCCAGGTGGACCTTTTATGGAAATGCTCAAATGGGTTTTACTACTAAAATTTTGTTTCAGTCTTTTCAATATGTGATTATCTTTACAAGAAATTGATTTTTTAAAATTTTTACTAAAAAAATCTAAAAATAATTATCCTCATATGTGAATATAATTTCATTCAATTCAATACGACAATGCAATATTTCTCGTGACGAAATAATTTCAACAAGATCACTGACTGAAACACCAGTATTGCTTCTGGGTTTTGAAATTCCTTTAAAACTTTTATGCTTGTCTCCGTTTGATAGAACCTTAAAGTACAATCTAGAAGTAATCATGGAATCAATTCTGGGACTCTATTGGTTTGCTCAGTGATGTCAATTTTGTCAGCGCTATAGAAATTAGGGCTGCAAACCTCCTAAAAATCGGGAGGGGTTCACTCCGGAGCTCGAACCCTTGCAACTTTTTGGGTTCGGGTTCACGGAGCGTGTTCAGAAGCTCGCTGAACCTAGGTTCAGTTTCGATCCGGGGTTCAGGCTTGTTTTGTTTTCGCTGACTCAAAAAAAAAAATGATGTTAACTGGAAAAACCTTTAACATTTCATACATATTTGGAAGTTCAGAGTCCTGATATTCGAACTAAAATATTTGAGCTCAGTAATATGTATTTTAAGGGATATTTTACTTTTAAATCAAGGTAAATTTTTAACAATTTTTAAGAAAGTTACTAGAAAAGTTCGACCTAATTACACAGGATTAAACTTTTGCAACAGAGAAGATAGCAAACTTTCCATATGTATGTTAGTCACTAAACTCAAATCAAAAAACTTGAGATTAATCGTTTGTATTAAAATTCAAAAATTTTTATCTTATGAGCAAAATAAAAACTTTGTGTTTGGTTTTTCTGTAACGTCATTCAATTCAGCTAACATTAAAACAAATTTATAAAAACTCTGGTCTAACACAATTTAATGTTATAAAGGAAACAGGCTCTACAGTTCGAGACGCGCGTTTCGATAGCTTACTAAATGACTGTCATATATTTTATGTTTTTGTTTGTCGGGTGGCCCCAAATATGTTTTGCGATTTGATTTATCAAATTACTAGTAGACCCGCAATGTTTCGAATTGATGTTTAATTTGTCTATCATAAAATGTTCCGTTCTACAGTTGACAAAGTGAAATGAAAAAGGCGTCCTACATTTTGTTGGCCAAATTTGAGATTTTGTGACTAATTTTTAATTTTTGAGGAACCTATTTATAGAAGAGTTACATACTCTTGCTATCATTTAAAGAACCGCATGCAATTGGATGCACGCGATAGCCTCCTTTCATACATATTTTTTTCACAAATTTATAGTACAGATAAATCATTTTTAAAAATTGAGGATCTTTTATAATTCAAAACCATCCATAAAATTATGCATCACATTTGAGACTGTAAGCTCGCCAGTCACGAAAGAAATTTAAACCTACGATTTCTTTGAGTTTACCAAGTTCATCTTATGCACTGAGAACACTTTCTAGGTACAACAAACTAATAATTTCAAAACGAATCATTTAAATAGGTTGAAAACTTACCCATATCTAATTAAAAACAACAAAGTCGACTGTAATATACTCTGTATCTGCATGGGCAAACCTCTATCCCACCCATATCTGAGACAGACAGACAGACTGACCTGGCTATATCGACTAGGCTGTTGATGCTGATCAAGAATATATATACTTTATCATCTTGGAACTTTACTTTTAATCTTTTCATTAACGATATCCTCATGTCTTGCTTCCTCACATGCCTTGATGTATGCCGTTGACCTAAAACTCTGCTTGTCTTATGACAAACCGATGTGTCCTCCCTTCTTCAATTGGACTTAAACTCTCTGCATACATGGTGTTCGGTTAATTGCCTCCCACTAAACGCTGAAAAGTGTAAATGTATGACTTTTCATCGCACACAGCCGTATTTTTTTGACTATACGATTGATGACAAACCTCTCGAACGCATTTACGTGTTTGACGATTTGGGCATACGCTTTGTCCCCAAACTAAGCTTTAATAATCATATTTCTGTCATCTCTAACAAAGCTATGTGTGTTCTTGGGTTTATCAAAAGATGGACCAAGGAATTTAACGTTTTCGGCTCATTTATACGTCTCACTGGTACGACCAATACTTGAATATGGGTTATGTGTTTGGTCACCGCACTACCAAAATATCAAGACCAACTTGAATCGGTTCAAAAACTGTTTTTAATTTTTTGCCTCCCGCGGCCTCAACTGAGATCCTCCAACCATCTTTCACCATACAAACAAAGATTACTCTTAATTGATCTTCCATCTCTTAAGAACCGTCAGGAGAATGCCATTGTGTGCTTTTGTTCACAAACTTTTTATCAGGTGATATTGACTTGTGCTCTGTTATGCCAAATAAATCTAGCGGTTCCTTTGCCGCCTAACTAGAAATTTCTCTCCGATCTACCTACAGCCTTGTTTAACAAATTTTGCCCACTATGAACCTTTCCGAAATTTGTGTATTAATTATAATTTGTATTACCATCTTTTTCTCTCACTTCTGTGTTAGATGTAAGAAATAATTTACTGTCTCTTTTAATTGTACCCAGTAATGTTGACAGAACTTTTTTTAAACCTAAAATAAAATAAGAAAAAAAAATACAATAGGGTCGGAAATGATTCCTTATGCCTATTTATACTTTTGCACAAACTTAATATACTTTGTGTAAGTTTGGTACAAAGTATAAAAATTAATCCGCGAATTCTTCGGGCTGTTGGGATCACCCGCGATATAACATTCTGTAAAACGTTATGTTGATGGGAAGTCTTGAAGTTGCTTTAGTTGTCAAATTTTAGGCCATGCTTCAGGAAATGACCAGAAAGCATAGCTACGAAAGCTACGCAGCATAGGCTAATCATAGTATGTTATTATAGTATTGACTATAGCCTTGTAACCAACCGTTGGGGTACTCATTAGCTATTGTTGGCATTGTTGTCAAGGAATAGCTCGATCGAAGCTGTGAAATGTCGAGCTTCAGCTGTATTTTACACTTGTTTGATATCTCATATGAGATGTCAAAAAATGAGAGCCAACTCACAATGAACTAAGGTATTTTTCAGTCATATCACATGAGATTTTAGACAAGCGTAAATACTGTTTAAGGGATTTCTTACCTCGCTAAGGATCGTAGGCTTTTCTCCCAGTACAAAATGGGATTTTAGTCGTTGCTGGTGCATCAGCTACCTCACGCTTCGCCTTCTAAGTGTAGTATGGTCTTTGGGGGTCTGTTCCTCTACTATACTTTGCGTGCTGTACTTTCTGCCAGCTTTGCAAAGAAAAAGAGAAGGAAGTTATCATAAGTCACTGCCAACATTTTGGGGTATTTAATACGGGTTATGATGACTCCATCCATAGTGACCTTGAGTTAAATATTTGCTATCGTTGTACAGATGGTGAAAAGGGTGGAGCAAGGTTTCTATCAGCTCAGTGTGCAGAGACTTACCATATGGTAGTACCTGTGTGATCCGAGTATGCTGCCACACCCTTTCGCATCCTATATCTAAAGTAAAGGTTTTGCTTTTCTGTAGTCTTCCCAGCTTCTAGTTTTTAATCTGCCACATTTTAATTTATATTTCTCATTTTATATGAACCCAAAGCCAAAAAGCACAAAAGGCAACCCCCAATGGGAGCCGCTGCGCTGCATTTAATTAAATTTCTTCGAATGCTTTTTGCGCTAGGCGGAGTGAACAACCAGTTGATGTTGATGTGGTGGTCACTCTCAGTTGTCAATTGACTGTGGTTGCAGCGATTAAAATGGATTTATTGCCCTCAGAGGCAAACATTTGTGATTTCATTTTTCTGATCGGTGCTGTAAGCCCCTGCCCTCTGATTGTACTTTTTAACAATATTTCCCTTTTCCATCTTTTCATCCAATTGACAGGCCGTTATCATGTCATCCGGAAACTCGGCTGGGGACATTTCTCGACCGTCTGGCTTTGCTGGGATCTGCAGGAGAAACGTTATGTGGCCATTAAGATTGTAAAGTCGGCCCCACATTTTGCCGAAACGGCCAAGGATGAGATTAAGATACTCAGAACGGTGCGAGAAACGGATCCCTCGAATCCGCGTCGCCAAAAGACCGTCCAAATGTTGGATGACTTTAAAATCACCGGAGTGAATGGTACACACATTTGCATGGTTTTCGAGGTGCTGGGCGATAATCTGTTGAAACTTATACGCAAGTCCAATTATCGTGGCATTCCGCTGGAGAATGTCAAGGCCATAACGCGACAGATACTCGAGGGCTTGGATTATTTGCATAGCTGTTGCAAGATCATACATACGGACATTAAGCCCGAGAATGTGCTGCTGTGCGTGGATGAGCCGCATGTGCGCTCTTTGGCCACAGAGGCCACCCAGCTGTATTGCATGAACTCCAAGATGTATCCCTCGCTGGTGAGCCGTGCTCCCAAAGAATATCGTGAGCCACCCATCACGGGCAAGATGAGCAAGAACAAGAAAAAGAAATTGAAGAAGAAGGCCAAGAAGCGTATGGAACTGTTTAAGAAGCAGCGTGACTATTTGGAACAGTCTGGCTTGCCAGCTAATGCCGCGGGCGAGGAACAGCAGCAGAATCATAATGCGGTGCAGAATGGGGATGCGGCCGTCTCTGAGGCAGAAGATGAAGTGGAAGTGGTGGTAAAACAGGAGGCTGAAGACCCGGACGAAGAAGCAGAAGTAACTGTGCTGCCACCTGTGCTTAAGGAGGACTCCAGCAACAATGAGAAGGCCAAAAAGAAGAAAAAAAAGAAGAACAAGAGTAAGTATAGTTTCCATAAGTAATTCCCCTCATTTCCTTACAAAAACCTTTCCTTTCAGACAAATCCAACCAGCCGCAATCTCAACCCCCCAACCAGCAGCTGGAAAACTCCACTAGTAGCTCCAATCAGACCAATGGCAGCAGCAGCAACTCAACCAGTACTCTTAAGGGACAATCAAATGGCACGGCCGCCTCCAAGAAGCCGCTGCGACCCAAGCAGGAGCAACAACTGAATAACAACAACTCCAATTCAAAGCAAAACTCGAATAGCAATTCGAAAATCTCAAGCATCTCCCTGGACGGTCCCTTCTCCGAGCCCATACTGCCACCGCCACCGCCTCCACCGCCTGCCAAGCATCGGCCCAAACGAGATCCGGCCCTGGAGGAGTGCAATGTGTATGTAAAGATTGCCGATCTGGGCAATGCCTGCTGGGTGGATCGTCACTTCACCGAGGATATTCAAACACGACAATATCGCTCACTGGAGGTCATCCTGGGAGCGGGCTATGACACTTCGGCGGATATCTGGAGCACCGCTTGCATGGTCTTTGAACTGGCCACGGGCGACTACCTTTTTGAGCCGCATTCCGGCGACACATACTCGCGGGACGAGGACCATATAGCCCATATCATTGAGTTGTTGGGAACCATACCACGGCACATTGTATTCCGTGGCACTTATGCCCAGCAGACTTTCACCCGAAGCGGTGAATTGCGTAATATAACGGGCTTGAAGCCCTGGGGATTGATGGATGTGCTGGTGGAGAAGTACGAGTGGTCGCAACGCGATGCAGAAGAGTTTGCGGCCTTCCTGAAGCCCATGCTGGAATTTGATCCGGCCAAGCGGGCCACCGCTGCGGCATGTCTAGAACATCCGTGGCTTAGATAAGATACGATGCAGTCTGGTTGTTGGCTGCAAGCCAGTCAGCCAGCAGGGGGAGCAGCAGTTGGAGCGGCGTCTTCTATGGCCACTCTGGCCTCCATTTCATCCATTGCCTCCACCTCGGCGGCAGCCAGGGCGGCGCTAAGAGCCCGTCCGTATTTGGTGCCACCATTTGGGGCCACCGCCAGTTCAGCGCCAACAACACCACAATTCACTCTAGCAGCTAAATCAGTGTCCACAGCCCGTACAGCTCCGGCCACGCCCACTCGCAGACGCCACCCCGACGACCAACAGGATGTGGTAGAGGACTTTGGTCTGGCCATGGTCCAGACACAGCAGCTGCCACCGCCGCCGCCGAAGCCGAAATCACAGCGTTTCTACTGGCGCAAAGCCTTGCGCCGCGTCTTCCAGCGCCGCAAGTGACGCCAGCTGCGACGTCGACGGCAGGACTTGCCCCGTTGGCGTCCCACACGTCGCTGCCGGCGTCGTCGTCTGGCCGAGCGTGTGCGTCGTATTTGCGCCTGCTGTGCCTACGGCCAGGTGCTCTTGAGGGCGGCGCGAGTGGCTCTGCTCAGCTGCATACGTTGGCGTACGCGTGGCCACATACGCAATAACAACTTCTACTTTAGCAATCACTGAATCAGCCCCACTGCTCCTCTGCATTCCCTCCCCCCCGTTCGATCCTCATCACCAATCTGAAATGTAATCCTTAATGTTAATTCTTAATTTATTTCCACTGTGTTAAAACACCGATTAGACAATTTCCGTTGCTATCTTCAAATTGAAATTAAACAAGAATTGTATTACCACCTACCTACACTTATATACATACACATACATAGGCATAGAAATGGCCTCCGTTTCTTCAAACCAAGTTAACATCCCGCAAATTCATTAAACCGAATGAATCACAACAGCCGCCTCATACCTAGATTTGTTATTGTACATTTAGCCAAGAGGCGTTGAAATCATATATATAGCATATAGTTAATTATGTGTAGAGACGAAGAACCCAAGATGTAATTTTTTTGTGAAATGTATATGGGACATTCATATTCTTGAGCTGAACATAACAATAATGAAAAGTAGTTAATTAGTTTATCCCCCTGCTCCCTGTCGGAAGAGAAGAAATTGAAGAACAAGCAAATGCACTACCCTAAAATTTAAGCCCATAAGAAACAGAAGAAGAAAGAAAAAAAAAGAAAAAGGTTCAACTTAATAATTAGCAACAAATTATGGTAGTAATCTTAGAGAAACACACACACACAAAAATCACCATAAACTAACACACAACACACACACGCAAAATGAATTTTCACTCAATATATACAAAAAAAAAAAGGCCACTTTAGTTAAGGCTATTAAGATGATGTATGGGCAATATGAAGAGGGCAGTGTACACGAAAAAGAACTTGGCTTTGCAAACATAATCGAATCATTTGTTGAAAGTGATTAATAGACGATTCAAAACTGAAAGCTTACTTTCTAAAGCTAAAAAAATTTAAAGAATCTTTTTCTGGAAAATTCTGTTTTATTTTATACTTAAGTTTTATACTTTTAGGTTTGTTTGCGAAAATTTGTGGACAATTTAGAGTTTTTTTTAACATTTAACCAATGTTCGTCAAATGCAAAAATCATGTCAGATTTGTAACTTATTGATTCGGATCGGAATATCTGATAACCCCCAGCAAACATTTTTTATCGCAGAAGATAAGAATGCGATTCTTCCAGTAGGTGTCGCTTCACTCTGGCGATATCGCATATTCTCTATCCCATCGGGAAGAAATGTGTCACTCTGCGACACTTCTTGAAGGAGAGAAAGCGTTTCTTCTGGGGGATACGAAAAAGTCTCTTCTCAGGGATAAGAAAGCGATTCACATAAAAAAATAAATATTTGTGCTCGCTGCTACAGAACCTGCTGCTGGCTGCTGCTATATCTCTCTGCTTGCCTGTTCCGATAAACAACGAGTTAAACAAATTTATACTTAATTATATGAAAAACTTTTACTTACTCTGATGCGATTCAAACTCGGTTCCCTTGGACTGAAATCACGAAGGGACTGACGATTTAGACGACTGCGCCACGCTGTGCGTCTGAGACGAGGCAACTAGAGGGTTACTTGTATTGAATATATTTTAAAGCATTAACCCCTAAATGCGTTCTTATAATTCGCAAGTTCTTGTTTATCACTCTGTCCATATAGGGCAATAGAAATTGATGCCACATATCGCCAATTTATCCCTTTTATGTTAAAAATGCGAAACCTTGTGTGTTTTGTTTTTGTAAATCGCCAAACTATCATCAGACTCTCATCTCAAACTATCGCCAAACTCACTTTTTGACGAGAGGAGATAAGAAACCCGACAAAATGTTTGCAGGGCCGGTTTAAGACCCTTAAACATAACCTATAAATCGTACTCGTAAACAGAACCGCGAGCCCAACCGAAAACTGCAAAAAAAAAACTTTCTTCCTTACTTAAAACCACGATTTTTATAAATTCTGGTATTTGCGTAGGGAAAATCGTCTTACGGATATCAAAATTTTCTACAAAAAAGGTTAGATTACGTTCGAAGTAATCAATGCTAAAGAGAATTCATACAATAATGTCATTATCTGTACACTCTGGGCGATTGCCCATACCTTAAAGTGGAAAGATGATCCAAAATATGTAACAGAACATTCTTTAGCATTTGTTTTCTGTCCTCTTAATACCTTTTCTCAGTCTATAGGCGTTTTCTTGGGAGCTTTTAGTTAAATTTTTAAAAATATTCTGCAGTTGATCGATGTTCTTTACCTACTTTTTGTTTCCGTAGATGCTCTGTAGGCTGGAAACTAGGGTTGTCAATATATCTCAAAATATCAATATCGATAATATCAAAAATCCAAATTTTTAATATCGATATTTGATATATCGCTTTCAAAAAACATCGATATATCGATATTATCGTTATTTTCTTTATCTTAAGAAAACTGAAAAGCTTTTAAGGAACGCCTTAACCATAAAACTGCTAGTAACGATTTCTAGAGACCGTTATATCTAATCTTTTCAACAGTTTCCAATAGTTTTCTGAAACTACACTGTACACTTTTTCAAAGTACAATAATAGTAACAGTTTCTGTTTCTTTAAACCTTAAAAGCGTGACTCAAAAGAGATACAAATTTAGTTAGGCACACTACTTCGTATAAGTAAGGCTTCTGTTCAAAATTGTTCTGATTTCAAAGCAGTTCAAACGTGTTTTTTTTTTCATGTGAGGTGACGAACTAAATTTGTACCTTACTGAGTGTAGGCTTTAAAGACTTATTGCTTAGAAGAAATGTCAAGTGCAGAATTTAAGAGAACCCGTTGGCTAATTTCTCCAGTCATTCTGCTGCGGGTGTCTGTAAATCAGCGATTGTGACCTGATGCCCCCAGGGGCCGAAGACATTTCGCTATTTACACATAAGCAAGTTGAACGCTTGCCGAAGCTGAGGCCAAGAGAGTAAAGTATCAAAATGCACTTTCAGACAGCATGAAGAATTCATCCGCACAAGCTCTCCAATAACCTATTGGGTTCATGACGATATCTTCAATATATTCTAACACTGACACCTAATATTGCAGCGTATTGCTGCATCCACACGTATATGATTAACCCATTTTACGCCGCTCTTCGACTAGTCGAACAGCAAAGATGCCTACTTTTAAAAAATTTCCTGTAGGATCTAGTGAAACCAATTCTTTAGTAATTACATTATACTATAGTAAATTTTATTGGCTTTCAGATAAAAATTATTGCGGACACCCCCCCATCTTGCAGGTGGGGTCCAGGTGGTGGTTGAAATAAACCTTACAAAATTATGAATTTTCGACAAAAAAAAGGAAAAACACGTAACCATAAATATTTTATTCCGAAAGTCATGTAAAATTTTAAGAAAAGGTCGAAAATAGTCCGTAATAATACAACCCGTGGAAAAAGTAGTACTATGAAACTTCAATACACCTGTGAATGTGACTTTTCGAATAATTGAACCATCTCACCTGGCGAAACTATCATAGTTAGAATTTTTTGACTTCGGATTCGTGTTTACTGGGTCCTAATTACCCAAGAAAAGTTACTTTCACATCTAAATAAAAAACTTCGTGCAGCGCGTCGTAAAATGCGATTTAAAGTTGTATTTCCAGATGTTTTATCAAGCTAGCCATATAATTTACACCTATTACAATAGTAACTTTTCTGATATATCGTTTATAAAAATATCGATAATCGCCCATATCGGCATACAAAATATCATATCGGAATAACCCTTATCGTCCAACAAAATATATTGATATATCGATAAAATATTGACAACCCTACTGGAAACCCAATATCTGGTATGCAGATGAATTCAGTTTCAAAAATAAAACCAAAAGCGGAAGTTTTTTCTTAGATTCGAATTTGGATTTCTAATTCAATGGATTAAGTTTCCCATTTCATTCATTGGTTTCTGTAGGATATGATAAACCGAATTTAAAAGTCAGACAACACAATGGGATTTTGGAAATAGAAACATTTATCATTCCGATTCCGCATAATTTCATAAAAATTCCAAAAGGGGAACAGGCCTCTGTTGGGGAATTCGAAAACCTCGAAATAAACCGAAACTGTGGCTTAAAACTTGTGCGAAATCGAACAGGAGCCCCTCTTTTCGAGCTATCAAAATCTTGAGAAATTTTTAGAAATTCAGAAATATATTTTGTTTCAACTTAAATATTAAATATAATATTTTAATTCTTAAAGTTGGCTAAAAGATATTACAATAAGAAAAATTTTGTTCTGTATTTCCCAAAAATTTGTAATTTGTGAAAGTTCTCATTTCTGATCGATCACTGTTTTATCAAGTTCAAAACTTTAAATATTTTCTACATTTATTATTGGAAAAAATAACGTTCTAAGACTAAGGGTCGATTTCTCATCTTCTAAATAGCTGCTCTGTGTCAGATAAGCTTAGAATTTACTCTGTGATTTGTTAGTTCATGTGGAAGATAAGGAATCGGCCCTAAGCCAATTCCAGTTGCAGAAAAATATTGTAATTAAGTGGAACATAACATAAAATCATATTCGGTTTCCTAAACTAAATCAATCATAAGGGCAATAAGAATTGAAAGTGCATAAACTTCTTTTAAAATTATTATTTCACGACGGTCCTTTATATTTTAATTGGTTACTTCAGGCAAAGTCATACAACCTATGGTATTCCCACTGCCTACAATGCTTTTTAATTGACCCTCAAACATTTTTACCGATTTTACAAACCCTGCCTAGTGTCAAACAAAGTATAATGCTCAGCTAAAACTCCTACTCTAGAAATTGAATCCTAATTTATCATTAAAGACTGAGTTTATGAACCATTTTAATGAAACTCTCAACTCTAAAGATTTATGTATGACCCACAACTTTTTCGTGTACACACCTCTTAGCTTGGGTAAAAGGGTTGGCTTATCAGAAATGCGGCAAGGCTTTTTGTGAGAAATGTTTTATGAAAGTAAGAATTAATAAGAAATTTTTGGAATCATGCTTGTGTGCATTAACCAGACTATTTACTATAAACAAAAATATATATGGATAAGTGGCCTTATTAATTGGGTTCTCTGCACCAACCAAAACACATACACCCGTACACACTCACATATAGAAACCGCTGCAATTTCAATTGAAAACTATTCGTAATGCAATTCTAAACACATTTGATTATATGAGATATTGTACGACTTAAAATAATTAACAAAACAAAAATCAAGTCCAAGCTCTAAAATATCAAGCATAGATATTCTATATAAGCAAAAAAATTGATTAAAAAACTTGTCTTTAATCTTCGGCAGGCCGATGTTAAACCCCCCACTCGACATACATATACACTACAGTACATACTCTTTGAAAACTCCAGCACAATCGAGTCCAAAATAGCTTTAACTTTTCCCACATAATCAATTAAAGATCAAATCAGCTGTCCCTCACTCACTCTCTCTCTGTCTCTTGCTCTCCCTCTGGCTTTCAAAGAGTATAATTATGAATTATACGATACATAATTTATTGATGTAGTTATAAACAAAACAAACAACAACAACAACAAACAACAATAAAAAATAAACAAAAAATTACACAAATTGGAAAACCAAATACATTTCTTTGTAATCAATTTAGTTATACCCATTGATATGGCACTGCACAGAATTTATGGCCACATAAAAATCACAAGAGGCAGCCAAGTTCAAACGAATCGTTTCAAAATTGAAAATGTGCAAAGGACAGGGACACACAGCCACCCCATGGACGGGCACTGGATTTGTGGTTGGTCCTGTTCCAGTGACCTTCGGCATGTAATGTATGTATATGTCCGGTAAGTACCTTGGGGATCACATCACGTTTGTTTGGTCAGTACCAAACTTGTGGAAATTGAATTTTATGGTTTTGCTTGTACATTGGCCGTTGACAAGTGATGAGTGTGGCGGCAGCTGCATTGCCACATAAACAAGTTTCAGTTTCAGTTTCTGCTCCTGTTCCAGCTAGCTCTCCTGCTCTCCATAAACTTTTTCTACTGCAATCGAACAAAAGTTAAGTCGTACCCAGGCGAGCTCCGGGGGGACTTTGCCATTGAGTGTGCGGTAAGACAAATGCAAACTTAGAGGCAAAGGCCATGGGTCTTCGAATTGTTTGCTTAAGTTTCCTGCCACCGAAGCAGGCGAAAAGTTTACACAGATTATGGGGATATAAATGGCAAATGGTGCAAAAAGCAAGAGCATAATCAATGATGGCATCAATGGTCAATGGACGATACCTGTAATCCATTTGTACCCCTGAACGAATAGTGCGTGGGCAGTGTATGTCACTTTGGGGATTATGAAACAAACAAAATGTAATGAAAGTAAGCCATCGTTGCTTACTTTTGTCTCTCAGTACTAAATATTTCTTTAAGGGAACCTAAAAGTAGGCAACATTTTTCAGCTTTTATTCATAAGGTTGCGAGTTTCACTTTATAAAGGGTGATTCTGGCTAAATGGATACATCAACAAACAAAATTGTCACATTTGGGCTGATGAGCAACCCGAAGAGACTCTCATAAAAATGACTTTTTATTACCTGAAATTGAAGCCCTTAATGTCGGTCACATTTGGTTTCAGCAAGATGGTGCTACGGTACACACAGGCTTTTTAGTGGGAAATCATTTCCGATGAGCAGCTTATTTTACGTTCCGAAACCAGTGAACTGGCTGCCTAGATCAAGTGATATCACACCACTGGACTATTTACTGTGGGGTTACGTGAAGTCAAAAGTCGCTGTCGATAAGATAGCTAAGATTCAAGACTTGGAAGCCCACAACACACTCGTAATTCGGTTAAAGGAGTGATCATCCGAATTGGACCAACAACATTTGAATGAAATTATTGTAAGTAAAAGTCAGAGATAGTTCTTTCAGCCCATAATAAAGATTTCACCATCCAATTAAATTTTTTGTGTTTTGTTTGTAATGTAAAAAAAAACTTCTTAATGGATCAGACTTTGTGTTAAAAATGGTTGAAGAATCATTCTAAAACAGTTTTAGACAACATGTTTTGGTCAAAACTCTGGCATTTCTACACCAGCCTAGCTAGAATTTTCGACGAAATGATCTTAAGATATTGAACTCAACGCACATAATTTAAAAAAGCAACAAAAATAATTTATACCGATATTGATAATCCAAATCAAAATCGAAAAATATTTCAACTTCTTCGTTTTTTAATTATAGATAAAAAACTCTGTAATTGGATTTGAACCAATTCCTACATAGAAGTATATGAGGCATTCCATACAAAAAATTTTTTTCTGGGATGATGTCTCCGAATTGATGATAATTTGCCCTGAGAAGGCTATTATGACAGAAGCTTAACCCCAAAATGTGAGCTTTTCACGCTTAAAAGAGTAATAATGTGAATTTCTTGAATTTTCAATTACTCGAAAACGGTTTAAAATAGAGCTTTGCAGTTTTTTCCAAATATTCAGGATCAAAAAGCCCTTCTAAAAAATTTACAAATTTTTTTACCTTTCTTCAAAAAAAAATTTTCAAAAAAATTAGTCTAGCAAAAAATACCCATCCTTCAAAAACTCAAAAAATTTTGTCAAAGCCCGATCCTTCCAAACATTTTGAGTGTCTGAACATATCGGTAACTTGAAAATTGAGGAAGTTATGGCCATTTTTGTCATGTAATCTTAAAATATCAGTATAAAAAAATTTATTAAAAATATTAAATAAATTTTTTTTTGGTTCTTTTTTGCCCGAACATCCCTTTGAGCTATTAAATAAAATTTTTGTACCCAGAAAAGAACGCTTTGGTTTTAAGGCTTACAGACTTAATGGTTTTCCAATTATCATTTCCGCCCAATGATACAGGTTTTCAGCGGTAAGTATTTCATTCTTGTTCCTTGTTGGGAGTATTTCCGGGCAAAGCCGCTCCCCTTCCATATCACAAGAAAATATTATGTGGGAATCCTTTAAAAAAGTTGACCATCGTATGTGGGCAAATTAAGAACCATAAATAAAATATATTAGAAATTTTTTTGATAAATTTTTCATACTGATATTTTTGAGATTACATGACAAAAATGGCCACAACCTCAATTTTCAAGCTACCGATAGTTCGGACACTTGAAAGATGCGGCTTTCACATTAAATATTTTTTGAGAATTTTTGAAGGGATGCGTCTTTTTGCTAGACTAAGTTTCTTTTGTAAAATCATTTTTTTCAAAATGGTAAAAAAATTTGAACATTTGGAAAAAAACTGCAAAACTCTATTGTAAAACCGTTTTCGAGTAATTGAAAATTAAAAAAATTAAATATTACTCTTTAAGCGTAGAAAAGCTCCACATTTTGGGGTTAAGCTTCTCATAATAAGCTTCCTTTGGGCCAATTATCATCCAATTCGGAGACATCATCCCAGAAAAAAACTTTTTTTGTATGGAATGCCCCATATATAAGTACCAGATAACTAAAAAATACATATGTCTTGGATATGTCTAGTGGTTTTTGAGTATTGATTCAAGCAGTTTTTGAACTTGACTGCCCACACTGTCAAGGATTTTCAGTCAATCTGACTACCCTCACTGATTTTTCCATCTATTTTATCTCCTCTTTAGATTCATTACTTAAAAACAAGTAAATAAAAATAAAAATTTATTCATAATTAAAAATCTAATTTTTTAACATAATACAATTTACCTTCAGTGTTTCTAAGAGAATGCTACACTTTTTACAACATTCAAATTGGCTCTTATTAAAATAGTTTACCTCTGAGTGCATGTGTTGCTGTTCCGTTTAAAGTTATACTAAGGCTGACTGTATAATCGTTTCGAAACGACATAGTTGCGCGTGGTCCAATTAATAATAATTGGACATATCGATTTGAAACGTTATAATCGTATTGAAACGATCTACCTCCGCACAGAGATATGTCGCTTGTATCACAGCGGACATAGAAAAAATGTTGTCGGTAAATTTAACAAATTCTGTGGTTAAAATGCTTCAACCCATAGTCGTGGGTTGAACTTGCCGTCAGGTACAGTAAAACGTACTGATTACATTAGCACAGTAGATTTCAACCAGAAATCACGGTTATAAATGCTCCGACCAACAAAAATAGTAAATTTACCATTGTTTACAGTAAACTCATATGTGTTCCAGAGCAGCAGTATAAATACAACAAACAGTACAAATACCACACACCACAGAACAAATACCTCGTACTAATTCTGAAAAACAACGAATTATTAATTCATAATTTTATAAAAATTTTACTTACTTCGGGGTAAGTCGATCTTGGGGCCCATGGACTGCAAATATTTTTTTTTCATTTTTTTATATTTTTTCTGAATGAACAACATGTCGATATTTGTACAAGTTGAAGTCAATCCGAGTAAAACTTACGGAGTTACAGCGTTTCAAACGAGCGGCCGTGCTACCTGATTGCTCCCGTATGAAAAACTTTAAATCGATTTTTTCCAAAAACTACTTTTTCGAAGTCCGTGTTCACTGCCATTTGAAAACAACTCGACCGTTTCATTTCAAACTTTTGTACACATTTTCTTCATATAAAATACCTCCCCCTACGTTTAGTAAACAATTTTTTTAACTGCAAAAGGCGGAAATTTTAGTCAAGAAAATATCGGTTCACACTTTTAGATGTCCGCCAAAATTTTTTAAATTAAAAAAAAATAACCAGAGAACGTTGGGGGAAGATTTGTTTATAATTTAACAAAACTTTTTATGGTTTTTCATTTTCAGATAATTTCTGGAGTTCCGAGTTACAGTACAAACCGCAAATGGTTTTTTTTTAAATCCCTTCGGGGGTGCTTTCTTATTCTTTTTTTGTTTAATATTTTTGCATGAAAAATTTACAGAACATACTCAAAACTATGCTCAATAATGTATAGAAGGTTTGAATAAAATTGCTCTATCGATATTTGAGATAAAAAATCACAAAAAAGTGATTTTTTTACGCTGAAACCCTCTCCCCCCTCTTAAATGAGGGGAAAAAATTTTTTTTTATAAAGTATTTTTTTATTTTTTTTTAACTGACGACCCAGTAAACCGAAAAATAACAACAAAATTTATTTGCTAATCCCACTGCACCACGAAGCGAACGTCAAGCGAGAGTATCGTAAAACTATCGCATTCGAGCTCAAAAGTGATACGACAGGCAAAAGTATCGTCAAATTATCGCATTCGAGTTTGAATATGATATGTGAATAGGGAGAAAAATGATGTTGACGAAAAACAAACAACCGATGCTGTTGTATCGAAAAAGGCTCGCAATCGATTGGTAAAGTGAGTCGCAAAAGGTTTCGAAGAAGGCTCGCAAAAACTATCGAAAAAGTCTTGCAAACGAATCTTTTGCGAGCTATCGAGAACGAAAATTACTCTGCCACAAACTGAGCGACGGGTGATTAATTTGTGGATCGTTTGCGAGTGTTTTCTCGATAGTTTTGCACGTTGATGTTTCGCGTAATTATCGTTAGCGATATTTTTTACGAGCTTTTGGTACTATTTCAATGGTAGAATGTTACAACAAAAAACAAACACAGAAATTACGCTAGATTTACTATTTCTGTGGAGATATGACGTTTCAAATCATTACATCTTTAAGCGGAGTTATGACACTTCAAAACGTCATTCAACGACGCGGAGATATGTCGGCTGCGACATTTAAAACGACATATCTTTGCCAATGATCGCCGCGGATCTTTGTCCTTTTAGAACGACATACTTCCGCCAGAAAAAAACGACATTACTTCGACGACTATGACGCTATGCCGTCAAAAGTACGTCAGTTCGGTTTGCAGTTCGGTAAACAGCAGGAATTAACGGTTCAGTAACTGTTTAGTTTGCTTAGGTTCGGAACCGATTTGCATCCCTAGATTAAATATCAAGAATTCTTTCGAATTGTAACACTTTAATTAAATTTTAACCATATCCCGCAACTCGATTTTGGATAAACCTTTAAAGCCTTCTTCTTCTTCAAGACTAAACTAACAATATTTATAGACTTTTTGGAAAAAGTTAATGAAAATCAGTAGGAAGTATTAAATTAAAGATTTTGACAACTTTTGTTCCCATTTAAAAACATTCATGCACCATTCCCAAATTAAAACAAAATCTTATTGAAATTTTATGGCATAAATATAATTTTTGCTATGAATTCTCATCATTAACATCCATTTCTTTACACTCTGTGTCTCTTATCTCCTCATTTAAATGTCCTCAGCAAACTTTTGACAAATTTATGAACTTGTAAAATACTTTTGAAAAGCTTTTACAGTTGAATTCAAGTGTTTAGGGATGGGCATTCAATTTGATTTAGTTAAGAGTTCAACAACAAATGCACACACACACACACACACTCAGACACAGATACCCAAAAGAAAACCGCTTCAATGGCTGATGCTAACAAGATGGTCGGATGAGACCCGCACCCGGATTTTGCTTATAAATGTCCAACAAATGACAAACTTGACAAAACAACGGCAAAGTTTTGCATGCCCGAGACCCAAAAACCAAATATAGAAAAGACAAACTCGGTCAGAAGTTTCTGATGCGTTAGAATAAACCCAAACAATTGTGCTCTAGTGGGTCTACTGCTCCATATTTGTCACATTTGCTTGGCCATCAGCAAATACAAAGCGGACTTTTAAAAGGACCGTTTTCTAAATGCGACGAGGCGCAAACGATTATTCAATTTGCAAACTGCTCCTCGCTCGCACGCCCGCCTTCGTCACAATTCGAATCCAAATCGTTGTGCACTTTTGTAAAATTTGTCCCCGTTTGATGTCCTTGCTGGAAATGCCAACGAGTGGCAAACTGATGACATTAAGTAGCTGTCGGGTTGGCCAGGATTAGATAGCAAAAGTGCCTGATGTTAGTTTAAAGTAGATAAACAAAAGCGGATTCACTCAGCCTTTCATTTTGCTTTTACTGCCTTTCATTGTTGCTGGGTTCTAGACATCTGCGGTGTCGGTGTGTATGTGTGGGGGTGTGTGGGGTGTGTGGGTGTGAGGCTGTGTGCGTGTCTGCGGTTTCGAGCTTTTGTCAACCACACATCTCATGCAGAGGGATTAATCTTACCTTTTAGCTTGCCTCAAATATATTTTAGGTTTGATTTTCTGGAAACTATTTGGAGATTTTATTTATATTTATTTGAGTGTTGTCAAGGTCAAAGTTTATGGCATACGGCTACGAAATTTCACTTTAATGGATTTTTGTAAACTAAACACAAATCCGACTTTGAAAATGCTGCATTACTAATGGTAGTTCACTCAGAAAATTTCTTCTGTTTACATCAGAGTCCGCCACGTTCCTATCTTTTGTGTATACTAGAGCCTTCTGCGGCAGCGACGTTGA
Organism: Lordiphosa stackelbergi; assembly: GCA_018904235.1. Lineage (NCBI taxonomy): Eukaryota > Metazoa > Arthropoda > Insecta > Diptera > Drosophilidae > Lordiphosa > Lordiphosa stackelbergi. The sequence goes on from JAEIFU010000037.1 coordinate 320,746, forward strand.
CACACCGACAGTATCCGAGCTTATACTGCTCTCTTTTGCCACAACAAAGAAGTACTAAATGAGCGTGTTCTTGCGTGGCTAAACACACACACGCAACGCAAAATAAGCATGTGTGTTTTGACAACCTCCGGTTTATACCTACGTTTACGAAAATATATCATACGTTCTAAGTCGACGCACAAATTAAAAAATTCTTTCTTAAATTGTGTCCGTCCCATTTGTAATAATGATAGTCGCAAAATATATATGTATATATTCAAAGTTTAGTTTCAATTAAATAATATTATTACCATAATAAATGGCACAGGATATAATTTTAGTGTATCAACTAAAATATTAATCAGCGAATAAACAGAGAACGATCGAAGGTGTCACGGAAATCTCTTCCAACAAAATTGCAACCCAAATCCATTTCTCGGGGTCCCAGAAAATAAGCCCTCAAACGCAGAAATCGGTCAAGAAATGGCTATTTTATTCAAATTTTTGTGAAAAAGGGCAGACTGACTAGTTTTCAAACTACTTCAGCATTTTTAGAAACTAAGTGATCCTTACACTCATGCGTACCATAATTTGATGTTCCGCTGAACGTACGTTACACTGTGACGGTATGACACTGAAATGTGACGCTCCTTGAGGAAGTGTAAACCGAACTTTAGTTGCTGTTAGACATTATTGATAGCGTGTTTATCCCTAGAAAAATAATGGTTAAGCTTAGTTTAATTTCTAGAACGTTTGGTAAATTAAGTCCAGAAAATGACCAAATTTAAATGCAAAAAGAGCGTTAACTTATTTTGCAATGTTTGCGGGTTAGATGTTGGAACTACCGAACTAGTAAACATAACATAAAATAATGTATTTTAATTACTTCAAACTGGCAATAAAAAGTTAAGGTGCTAATTGGGTTCCACACCTGTAACGCTTAAATTGCGGTAGAATTTTGCAAAAGTGAGCTTCAGAAGAAAAAAAAATTTTTTATTTGATAGTCTAAAGCAGTGGTGCCCAAAATGTCATTTGCCTATCACATGTGATAGGAAGTCAGATTTCTGCCAGCGTCGCAGCCGACATACACACACATTTGTTTGTTTGCTTGTAGCCCATGTTTGACATAATGACGTTTACTTCGTGTTTCGCTGCTAAACACACAATCGCAAAACTTGATAGTGTGTGTTTGGGCACCACTGGTCTAAAGGGTAAAACAAGAGATCTAGAGTACGTTCGAAAAAATTGATACGAAATCTTCAGTATTTCTGGCTAGTTTTCAGGTAACACGGGCCTAGCCGAGCAATAATCAATGATCCTTAATTGCCATTCCTACAGATTAATTCAAATTTTCATATAAAATTTTCAAATTAAAATAATTATTAACAGTTTTCACAATGTCTCTGAAATTTTACTTTCTGAACCCGAACCTTAACGCCTTTTGTGAAAATTTGGGTGTCGAAAGCGATGAGCAACGAGAGAGGATTCACCAGGAAATGATGTCAATTAAGCACAGGTACCAAGGCAACAGGGGCTTTAATAAGCCTCTCATCCGAGAGTCTCAAAGAAACGCATACTGCCGCAAAAAGTGGTGCCCTATATTTTGAAAATGTTTAAAATGAAATTTTATTAGAATTATTCTACACCTGAGCTCATTAAAACCACTCACTTAAGTCAGAAAAAGCAGCCACAGCGGCATCTGAAGAAAACTATAGTTTTGTCTATTTTCACCAAAAACCTTCACCTTATGTCCGATTTCAGCATTTGAGGACTTTTTTTTAACACAAAGTGATTGTTTTAATGACCTTTCTAGGTTCTACTTTTTTACACGGTTTGTTTTTGACTGTTGCAACAGTGTCAAAACACCACCCGGAATCGATAGTGCTACCCGAACTGAGTAAATCCCTATCAGCGTTTGGCTTGATTGGAAGCACTTTTTTTATGGACCCTCAAAGTTTTTGAAATTGGGTGGGCCAACCAAAAAAAGGTGTCATTAGTTTTGGGCGAACTGCTCATTCATTTTAGTGATAGCTGCAAACTGTCTTCGGCAAAGTTGTGGCTGACAGTCCGCAGAATAAATTCATTATTCAAAGGTTTTTAAAAAATGCATGTTTTCCGGTAGTATTTTTTAAAAAACTTTTTTTCAAAAACGATTTTTTTTTACTTTTTCGAGTATAACTTTTAAAAAATCAGAATTTTTCGCATACCTTCTTTGGCAAAAGAGAAGCTTTTGAGATACCAAACAACTCTTTTGAACAAGTTTTTACAATCTGAACACTTCTACATCCTCTAAAATGGCCCCAAATGTGTGAATTTCCAAAAATTAACTTTTTTCTTGTCATTGTTTATTAGGTACTCAAGTTTTTCACCAAAATAGCAGCCAATTAAATTTTTTTAAGCTTTTAGAGCAAAACATTAAGGGTTTAACTTGTTCTTATCCACGAATTAAGGAAAAAATGGTTTTTGGGCGGTTTTTCGAAAAATTTGTAATTTATCAGCAAAAAAGTTGCCAATTTAAGACTGTATAAAATATTTTAACATGCTAATACATTTTTTACAAGTTGAGATCAAATTAGCGTTAATATTTTATTTTATTATTAATTTTTTTGCATTATTAATTATTTTTAAAAAATTTGTTAAAAATAAAATATTTAGGGGAGAATGGGGGGGTTCTGAGCCGCTGGGGGTTGTGAGCCACTCGAATATTGGCCACAAAAAAATAAATTTAAACTTTTTGTTTATGTCATGTGTCTCCCTTCTTATTACCTAACTTTTGGCAAGCAACCTATCAGTCTACACCTTCTTTAAGTTCGTGAAGGTTTTGTAAATATTATACAAAATTTTTTCGTAATGACAAATGTAAGTATGAGGGAAATATCTTTGGTCAATTGCCTTTTTGATAGAAATATGTTTTTTTTTGTAACAATTTCTTTTTGGTTATGTGACGTCACCAAAAAAAAGTGAGATATGGGGGGTTGTGAGCCACTTTGAAAAAAAGTCGGTTTTGACTTTCAAAGAGAATATTGCAATGACGCGCAATAAAACAGAGGAAAAACTCTCCAAAGAAGTAAAAAAACATTGAAAAAGGCAAACAAAAGAACAGCCACAAGCAAAAAGTGCTCGTATATAAAAGAAAACAAGCCTGATGCCGTCAATCAATTTTCACTCTTCATTGATATTTCTTAATTCAGAATATGGAAAAATTGTTCATTTTTTCATTTAATAAAGAATAATGGCTTAAAAACACGAATTTTGAACTTTTAGATGGGTGGCTCACAACCCCCACAAATTTTCGATATGTCAAAAAATCATTTTTTTTTCAATATGAAATAAAAAAACCAATAAAACTAGCGATGAGGAATAGTTTTGTGCATCTTTTACCATAAAATACAAAATTTACAGAACGAAAAAATATTGAATTTTGGCGAAGTTAAGTTCGAAAAAAAAAAAATATGATCAAAACCCCCCACTCTCCCTAACTCCCTAATAATTTATTTTTTTTTTAGGGGAAAAAACACGTATATAAACCTATTAAAACTCAGAACCAGAACCGGAACCGTATTTTTATTTTGTTGGGTCCGAGACCGATATTTTTGGAAACGCAAAGACAAAACATTTACCGGAAATTTTGGCGAAAATGATATCGCTTACTTACTTAAGAAAACTGACATAATTCAAAGCATACGATTTTTGACTTAATAATGCAGAAAAACTCTGCATTGTGATCTATTTTGTGTAAAATTTTCAAAATTATATTTCTTTGATATACTTCCCATATCATTTTACACGTTCATTTTAGGTTAATGCAAGAGCGTCATATCTCAGTTGTCGTGCAGTCGATATGGCGCAAACATACTTTGACTTTCAGTTAAATCATCCTATTTTACTAGATTACCTCGAAATTTAAATATCCATTTTTTCTGGGGTAAATCCATTGCAAACTTTAAACGCATTTTTCTCAAAGTGGTTTATTTTGAGTTATTCCAGTCTTGAAATAAGAGAGCGAATTGTTAAAAAATATCGATTTGAAATTCTTACATATCAATTTGACATATTTTCATATCGGAGTAGAATTTATATGAAAAATATTAAGGGTCTTCACGACCCCCAGTTGAGCTACGAAATTGTTGAGTTGACAATTTGTTGACAGTTTTACAAAAACAAAACACACTAGCCAGAAATTTCACAACTAAGCACCCCTGCCCCCTTAATAATTGACCACTATTTCTCCGGCTGAAATGAGAACTTCTAGTTTTGGTAAACACTGTAAAAAGTGCTGCCTAAACACTATAAAAAGTGCTGCCCATTTTGTGCCTGATTTCATTTAGCACATTTAGCTGCCTACTCTGTTTCGCCGGCAACGGCGTAGATGTTAAGGCCTATGAATGAAAGACAGCAAGACTTCGGTTCAAGTTCCAGTTTTGGTTCAGTTTTGGGGTATTTTTTTAGTTTCTATTACAGCAACTTTGAGATCTGATGTCATAAATGCGTTAACCAGAGCTTTGTTTTTTGTTGCCTTTCCCGAAAGGTTTATCTGCGTTACAAAACAACAATTCCGTAGCTCAACTGGGGGTCGTGAATACCCTAATTATTTATTTTCTCGGTGTAGTTAGTCTGGGGTGTTTGGTTGGGTTTTCCTCTACTCCATTCCAGTGCACACCCCTCCCTCCCCTACATCCATCTAGTTGTGGTTAATTTTCTTTATGTTAGAGTTCCTTTATTTAGAAATCCGGTCTCAAAAAACACGTTCTTTAAATAAACTTGTCGTTCTCGGTAAAAGAAATAACAGACGTACTTTATTGAGGACGAAAATACACTTTTTCGGTACATTTAGAACGTATTATTTTCTCAGTATTTGAGCTTAAACGAGCAAAATTATTAATTTTAAAAATACATTTTCCCACGCTATTTCTCGATTTCTCAGTTAACCTTTTCAGTCATGATTTCGAGTTAAATATAAATTTGTGCTGTGTTATTCTTAGGAATTTCATTCAAGTGTTCTTAATGGTCAAGAGTTATGCATTATGATGGCATACTTTAAGGCTATTCGGTCCTTGAATGGCATTGTTTATGGTGCGTTTTGCTGTCGTTCTCTCTCTTCGATTTGCCCACCTGCGTTCTACTGGGCAACCACTTGTGGGTAAATTTTCGGACTTACTCCGAAACTTGTCCAGCGTTCCTAAGAGAGCTTTCTCTTAAATTAAATAAATACTTTTGTTACAACTTTTGTGTTTTTATTATTTGAATTCCTGGTTAAAGTAAAACTTTGGCCCGAACAACACAACTTTCAAGCTGAAATAAACTTTGCGTCTTAAAGCTTAAACTTTCACATTATTCCTTGAGTAGACAAAGTTTTCTATGTAAATTTAAAATGGGCAAAACGACTTAATTAAAATGTATGTGCCATGTTTTTTGGGGTTTCCTTTTAATGTTTTTACTTGACACGGTTTTTTGTGTGTGTTTTTGGTTGTATTTTTCTTTCACCCCATAATAAACTGGCAGCTTGAATAAACCTCTGCAGGGGGTAGGGAGTCGGCTAACAAAGAAATACCAGAAGAAATTTCTGGCTCAAAAAGACAAGAGGGCCAGAGCCAAGGTATGCGAGATATGTGCAAAAGGATGAAATATTTTTAATACAAACACACACACACACACACACACACTGACATTCATTCGTATTTATGACTGCCTTGGCAATCCCAATCCCAATCCCCAAGGAAATATCCATCATAAATTGCGCAATGCATTAAATAATTGTAGACCCAACAAGAACAACAAAATCATATATAGATAATAAAATCCACTGTCAATTGAATTTGGAGAATTGAAAAGGAAATAAAGCGATAGCCACTTGATTAGATTTATGCTTCTGTCATTGACTGGGAGGGTATGGGCAACTGCCAAACACACACACACACACACCCACACAGCCAACAGACAGAAAGACAGTGATACCGGGATACACTGGGGGGTTTAGATGTCACAATCAGCTGGCACTTTGTTCAAGTTTTTGAATTTATTTTTCAGTCAAAAAAAAAACTTCATGTTTACTTTAAGAGTGTGGCCGGCCAAGTAAAACTCCCTGTTGGACATGGCCCTAAACAAACAAATTGGTTACAGTAAAAAGTTGTGCCCAGATTTTTAAAGTGGGGTATAACTAATTTGTATCTTTTCAATATAAACTATTTTGGTGTCAAAAATATCGATATTATCGAGATTTTTTAATAAAAGCCCGGGATCATAATAAGTTTTAATATATAAACTTGCGTCATAAGAACTACAAGACAGAAGATATTTATTTTTTATTTCATACATAAAAGTTCTGAAAACTTATTACATGAATTTTATAAAATTTATGGCACAAATGCAATGTTTACTTTTATAATTTTATCAATCATCTTTACAAACTATGAGCATTTGCTGCACGCGTCAAGTTTGTTTCCACTTCGCCACGCCCCTCCCGCCCCCGCATTTGAAAAAGTTATATCTCCTACAGTTTTAAAGATAGACGATTCGAACTTCTGGTTTTCAAAAAAATGATACAGTTTAAAGCATAAAAAAATTATTCAGTTAAATCTTCGAAACTTAAAACTTCTGATTTTAACAATAATCGTTAGACAAAGATTTTAGGAAGACGCGTTGGGTTATGTGCTCATTGGTCATTCTGCTTATGGTGTCCAGAAACCACACTTTTATAGCCGATGCCAATCGTTCCGATGGCACGGAGCTTCCCGGTGTAATAAGATATGACAATGCCAAATCAGAAAGCACTGGAAATGCGCCATTCTCTGCAAACCAGTATTTAATAGGGTCCCGTTCCAGGGCAAACAACGGTAAATTAAAATACAGATCCAATAATTTATTCCCCTATCCTGGTGATTGTTGAATTAGCATCGGCTTGAAGACAAATAGGATCAATTGATCCATTTCTCACAAAATGTGCTGTAACCGTCAGATAGGCCCTGTTAGAGTTGGTAATGGTAACGGCATCGCAGGTGAGTGCAAACTATAGATTTGCTGAAACGCCTGTTTTACTTTACAATTATCATACTTTTCTTTAATCAATTCTGTTACCTGTAAATAAAGACGACATAATAAATTTTAATGATTTTACATATTACCCAAATAAAATATCTTGTCGTTGGCAAGCGGAGGTGGGGATGGCTAGATTATACTAATTAAAAAATACACTCCTTTGAGCGACCGGGCATTTTTTAAAAGGGCACGCATTTGCTCATTAGGTTATAAAACCTTCCTTTTCCACACAGCGGAAAGGAAGATAGTCCTTGCATATCTTACATAACACAGCTTTCGATATTTCATATGATTTACGTCCATTATCTGCAAACAGGCGCACGTACATTATTTGTTAAAAAATTCAATTATTTAGTTTCCCATATTTAATTTTGAAGGCTCCCATATTTTTTATCGCATTCACCACTAATGTCTGGTTTGGTGGAAATTTCGTCTAAAAAAATTCGAATATTTTAAATAAAATTATAGATTTACATTAGAGCTTCCGAGATTGAACAATTCGAGCCTATTTACGCCCTCTTTTATAGACTTACAAACATATGTATATACAAGCATGCACATAATTATTACCAGTACATTTAAAGTGCAGCCGCAATATAAGAATGCATAAATAGCCACCAACCCAAACACGAAGAACAAAAATTCCCAGAATTTAAAATGACATTTACTTACATTTGCCGTTGATAAGTTGCATTTCTGCCAAGCATCTCCATGCTTTGCTTTTAGTGCACCTTTTGTATTTGTTGAGTTGGTCTTTACAACTTTATTGCACAGCTGGCACTGCGATTTCTGTGCATCAACTTAAATAAAATTTAAACATTTCGCCTTAAAATGTCCAGCGCACACGAAACAGTTATTCACAACAGTGTGACGCAATGCTAAAACAAAAATATCCCCTAAAATATCACCAAAAAATATTTGATATTCGATAATGATATTTTTCATTTTGACAAAAATATCGATATTTCGATATATCGATAATATTTTCGATAACCCCATTGTACAAGGAAAATATTCCTGTCCAAAATTTCAACACAAATTTGATCCCTTTTCAGCAATAAAGAATCTAGAATCACAGAGACGCGTAAGGGTCATTCAAATCAATGTAAGTTCTTATTTAAAGCTACATTTTTATATGTGAGCCCACGTTTTTACATGTGTGTGCTCTCTGTGTGCTCATTTGAACGGCTGACTTAAAATTTTTTCTAATTCGGTCTTCATTATTTGTAGTAATTTGTGACAAAACACACGAGTAGGACGATTCTCGAAATTCCCAAAATATTGACTTACTAAATGAAGGCTAGTTTTAGTCCTAGTTCAAGGATTTATACACCTTTAAAAGATGGCGATGATTTGGGAACCAAATAAGCTTTATGTACAGACTCACTTAAAATGGTGTACAAGGTGAAAGCGAAGAACTTGGGAAGCTAAGAAGTTAACTATCGAGACATTGTTAAGTTTGGTGTGAACAACTGGAGCCAGCTTGCACAAAACTTAAACTACTTTCGTATCAAAGAAGAAGTGTTGTATAATTAACCTGTATATTCTATGGAACCTAAATGTATTTGTTATGTTTATGATACTTGGTCACATTAATCACATGTATGTACACACACAAAGATCGCTGTTATGAAGTAAGAACGAATATGTAAAGGGAATAAATAAATCAGTTGTACGATGACAACCAGTGCGTGCAGACAAACACAACAGTTTGGCGACGAGGATAAAAAGTAAACTTTTACAGTACTAGTTTAAACAATGCCTCAAGATAATTCAACTACTACAGCAGCAAGCAACAATAATCAGAATGTTGCGTTCTTTACATTTGAACCATTTGACCCAAGTAAAATGAAATGGTCAAGATGGGTAACACGTTTCACCACGGCACTAAAATTGTACGAGTGTCAGGAAGCAAAGCACCAACAACTTCTACTACATTTCATGGGCTCACAGACATACAACATTTTGGCGGATAAAGTTCTACCAGAAGTTCCAGAAAGCGGAACTTTTGAGGAAATTACACAAATTCTCGAGGAGCATTACGAGCCCAAGCCAAATGAGCTGATGGAAAATTTTCGATTCAACATGCGTGTACAAAAGCAAGGCGAGACATGTGGTGACTTTGCGATCGAACTACGGAAATTGGCCGCTAAATGCAACTTTGGCGGACATTTGTCAAAAGCATTGAGGAATCAATTTGTGTTTGGTCTATTCAACAAAAAAATTCAGCAGCGTCTTCTGGAGAAAAATTCGGTTTCCTTGGAAGAAGCAATTTCAGTGGCAAATACATACGAATTAGCGGATAAAGGCAAAGATGAACTACAGCAAGGAGTGAGCGAGAAAACAACAGTCAACAAGATGTGCGACAGAGACAGAGGAAGAAGCATGCAGCAGCAGAATAAAAAGACTAATGGGGTAACTAGATCATTGGGCAAAAATGAAAAGAGAAAATGTTTCAGATGTGGATACACTGACCACTTGGCTGATACATGCAAATTTAAAGAGGCAGTATGCCATTTCTGTAAAAAGGTGGGACATTTGCGAAAAATGTGTTTTAAAGAAAGAAAGAATCAAATGCATCAAATAAGTGAGGATGAAAATACAGGTGGAAATGTTCACGAGTTAAATAAGATTGATGAAAATAACGAGGTACTAAATGTGAAATCAAAAATGATGTACAAATTGGATGTAAATGGTAAATTCATTGATTTTGAAATTGACACAGGGTCTCCAGTTTCAATTATTAATTTAGATGATGCAAAGAAATATGTGCCACAACTTAATGTTAAGAAGTCAAACATCGAACTTTTTAGTTATTGCAATACACCACTTGAATGTTTGGGTTATGTGAATGTGGATGTGGTAGCACATAATAACAGTAAGGCAAACCTTAAACTATATATTGTTCGTTCAGATAAGAAGCCGTTGTGTGGTAGAGAATGGTTGCGCAGTATACAGATTAATTGGAATTCGATTTTTAACGTAGACCCGGACAGAGTTGCAGTTAATGCCATTACAGAACTAAATTTGGACAGATTGATACAAAAATTTCCAAAGGTTTTCTCAGCATCAGTGGGCAAAATTAAAGGAATGCAGGCTCGTTTACACGTGAAGCCTGAAACTACGCCTAAATTTTTGAAAGCTAGGAAAGTTCCTTTTCCATTAATTGCAACAGTGGAAAATGAGTTAAAAAAGCAAGTTGAGGAAGGGATATTAGTGAAGGTGGATAGCAGTGAATGGGCTACGCCGATTGTAGTAGTACAAAAACGTCAAGGAAACGTTCGCATTTGTGGGGATTACAAGGTGACAGTAAATCCTGCACTAGTGGTTGATGAACACCCACTACCTACGATTGAGGAATTGTTTTGCAAAATGGCAAATGGTAAAAAGTTTACCAAAATTGATTTATCGAAAGCATACCTACAACTTGAGATACACCCTGATGATAGACATCTTCTGACTTTGAGTACACATAAAGGGTTATATCAGCCTACAAGACTTATGTTTGGAATAGCTTGTGCACCAGCTAAATGGCAGAGACTTATGGAACAGGTTTTGAGTGATATTCCTGGAGTTTCAGTTTTCCTTGATGACATCAAAATTACAGCAGAAGATGATTTGAATCATGTTAAGAGAGTTGAAGAAGTCCTATCTCGTTTAGAGAATCTAAACATGCGCGTGAATATTGAGAAGTCTGAGTTTATGAAGGATAGCATCGAATATTGTGGATATGTAATTAACAAGCACGGTATACAGCGCATGAGCAGCAAAGTTAAGGCAATACAGAAAATGAAAACTCCCAGTACTAAGGAGGATATACGAGTTTTCATGGGCTTGGTTAATTATTACGGACGATTCATGAAGAATTTAAGCGACTTGGCATATCCATTAAACAGACTGTTACAAAAAGACACTAAATTTGATTTTGACAAGGAGTGTGAAAAATCTTTTGATGAAATAAAAAAGCAGATGCAGTCTAACTTAATTTTGAAGCACTATGATCCAACTTTGCCGGTAATCTTAGCAGTTGACGCAAGTCCAATTGGTGTGGGTGCGGTACTAAGTCATAGGTGTACGGATGGAACTGAAAGACCAATACATTTTGCTTCACAAACTCTAAGTAAGGTTCAACAAAAATACTCACAAATGGATAAAGAAGCGTATGCAGTGATATTTGGAGTTAAAAAGTTTTATCAATATCTGTATGGAAGGAAATTTACCTTAGTGACAGACAATAGAGCTATATCACAGATATTGGCTCCAAATAAAACACTCAGTGCACTTTCGACAACTCGCATGCAACATTATGCATTGTATTTAGAGCAATTCGACTATGAGATCAAGTGTAAAAAATCCAAAGAGAATTTAAATGCCGATGCTATGTCACGACTTCCTACTTCTGATACAGACAATATGATTGAAGAAATACACGTTATTGAGGAAGAAATGCTAGAAAATCTTCCAGTTACCAGCTTTGATTTAAAAAGTGAAATTAAACATGAGGTGGAGACTAAAAAGCTTATCGAATGCTTGAAATTTGGTCGCCAGTGTGAGCCTCAGGACAGATTTGGTATTACTCAATCTGAGTTTACGCTACATGATGAATGTTTGCTCAGAGGAGTGCGAGTTTATATTCCAAAGTCGTTGCGAAAGAAGATATTGGATGAATTGCATACTGGACATTTTGGCATGGTCAGGATGAAAACATTGGCCAGAGCTTATGTATGGTGGAACAATATCGATAAAGATATTGAAGAATTAGTCTCCAGTTGTATGGAATGCCAGTCCACAAAGCCAGACCCAAAAAGAGTGATGCCAATACGTGGTTGGGGCACACCAAAGAAGCCTTTTGAAAGAGTTCATGCAGATTATGCAGGTCCATTTCTTGGAAAATATCTTTTTATCTTGGTGGATGCATTCTCTAAATGGCCAGAAGTGTGTGTTGTTCCAAATATGACTACTGAAACAACGATTCAAAAATGTAGAGAAATTTTTTCTCGATGTGGAATTCCGAACATATTCGTAAGTGATCATGGTAGACAATTTGATTCTATGGAATTTCGAGATTTCCTGAAAAGCAATGGAGTATTGCAAAAACAAGGAGCACCATATCATCCTGCAACAAACGGACAAGCCGAGAGATATGTACAGACAATCAAGAACAAGCTAATAACATCCAAGTGTACTTCTAGCACAATGGAATCCGAGCTTTACAAAATATTAATTGCATATAGAAGAGCCGTACATCCGGTAACAGGAAAATCACCGTCAATGCTTATGATGGAGCGCCAGATTCAGTCGAGAATAGATTTGGTTTTGCCTCAGAACGATTTTAGGAAGCATGAGTTTATTTCAACAAAAAATTTTTTGAAAAGGGAGAAAGGGTTGCGGTTCGCGATTATTCAGGTGTCAGCAAATGGAAGTTTGGAAAAGTTGAGGAAAGAGTAGGGGAACTACATTATAATGTAAGTCTGGATGATGGTAGAGTTTGGAAAAGGCATATTGATCAGATGAAGAAGGTTTCCGTTCCTAATATAAATCAGGATACGTTTGACTTGCCTGTTATAACAACATCAGAAAAACCAATAACTAAAACGATCAGTATACCAATTCGTACCGTTTGTACAGACGTGACTCAGCCAGTACCATCGACTATTGATACTTTACCTTCTCTACCAATCAATGAGCCGAGATTGCCTGAAGTTAATTTACGCCGATCTACTAGAGAACGTAAAATTCCACAAAAATTGTTGAACTATGCTTAATTAAGATTAGAATGTAAGCATATACTTAAATTACTGGGGAGAGAATTGTTATGTTTATGATACTTGGTCACATTAATCACATGTATGTACACACACAAAGATCGCTGTTATGAAGTAAGAACGAATATGTAAAGGGAATAAATAAATCAGTTGTACGATGACAACCAGTGCGTGCAGACAAACACAACATTGGTGGAGATTTTTTTTTACGGTGTTGGGTACCAAACCCCGCCCACGCACTAACCCTATATATTATACCCTGTAGGGAAGGGCGGGTCGTCGCTCACGTTAGTCAGCAGCAAATGCGGGTGCATTGCCACTGCTTCCGGTGGTCACCACGAGGAGGTGTGAGTCGACTTGAGACGTAGTAAGCCAGGATCACGCTGGGTTCGCCAAGTTGAACCGATCAGCAGCTTTACCTGACCACATACGCCCCCATTAGGTCCAGAAGATCTATGACTAGAAGAGAGTTCCTTATATTTTGAATTACTATTTAAAAATAAGAACATTTCTGCTTTTTCAGGATTTAGCCTTGAGCGCCTTTGAGAATAGGCGCTCGCAGGGAACAGATGTGCACAACTTCCGCCAAATTAGGAAAGCAACCTTATTTCTTCTCCACCAAGATAAAGGATTCTCATCTTGTGCCACAAATTCTCCTTCTAAATAACGCTCCACTTCGATGCTTGTGAAAATGCTGAGCGCTGGGCATTTAGCTTAAATGAATCAAATATTCAAAAACACTTAGCTTCTGGTTCGGAGTTTCTAGGGAGGTTTGTTTTATTTTTTCCTCTTGTTGATATAATTGTCGCTACCATACCAATAATTTTATTCTTTATTTCAATGAAATTATCGTCTTCCGCGAAAGGTATGTGCTTAACTCTTGGGTCGCAAAACGTACTGGCCCGTTTTCTTTGTGCGCTGTTTCCAGATGTTTCTTCAAATAAATGACCGTCTTGAGCAATATGTGCTGCTCTCTTTTTTCAAAAAATTTGCACATTGCACTATTATTTCGTGGTTGCGCAGCCATTTTTTACATCTTTTTTGTTACTACTTTTTTGTTATTAGTTAAGGATAATATTACTCTCCGATTTCCAATTCTTAATTTGCTATAAAAACATAGTCACTCACAAATCTCACTGAAACGACTACTATGTTTCATTTTCACTCGATAACGGTTATAACTAACAGTTACTAAAAATAACCCCGTTATTTAACAGTAACGGTTATCAAGTAACAGTTATTGAATATTTCGCCCATCCCTAATTTCTACACTTTTCTACCGATTTTAACCCATTATTGTGTAACTTTTCGGCACGCGAGTGTGACTTTCTGAATTCTACACGCCACGTGTAGGTCTTTAGCACGCGCGTGTGGATTTCTAAATTCTACACGGCGCGTGTAGCTCTTCTGCACGCCGCGTTTAGCTTTCTCATTTCAACATGCGGCGTGCAGAAAAGCTACACAAAAGTAATGGGTTGAAAATCCCGGTCGAAACATGTAGAAATCCTACATTTTCGTGTAGCTTTTGGATTGGTTTTTTCTCTGTGTAGGTATATCTACAGATATATCGATATTTTAGTGTTAAGGTATAATTAAGACGATGGAGAATGGACAATGACGAGACGAAGAAGTACAGACAGACAGAAAGAAAACCCCGTTTCGACAAACCTTGACGAGGCAACCCCTTATAGAGACATTGTAAACTGAAAACCGTGAGTAAATAGCAAACCGTGTAACCGTAAATAAAAACCAAAGCAAAACCAAAAATATTTGTAAATTTTTTGATAAACTGTAAGAAAACTGAAATAATTCAAGCCAAGCTTCTCTCAAACTCTTGACATGTGTGCTTATAATTTTTCGCACAAGAGAAAGGGACCTACAGTTTAACGCCAAATCCGGAACGGAAAAATTTCGAGAAGCTTTTTCATGGCTATTTACTTCACAGCTGGCGCCAATAGCTGGTGAAGGTGACCGGATGTGTAAAAGCTATTTTCTAAAGAAAGAATAAAACTTTGTATTAGATGTTCCGAGGCGGGATCGAACCCATGACCTCCCGGCCACACTTCTACCCTTGCAATTTCTATTTAAGTTGGAAAAGGACGGTTTTGGATGTATTCCAAAAATTATTCAAGTCCCTAAAAGAGTATTTAGTTTCCGCCAAAAATCTACAATGAAATAGACCCAATTTGTATTGTGTGCCTTTTTGAATGAAATCGCCTTCAGTCACACGACCCCACAAACAAACCGCAAACATGAAAATGGAAAATTGCCTTTTAATTGCATAAAGTTTTTTGAAGTTCATTATTTACAATTGGAGTTGGCAAAACATTATACAACACACACCACACCACTCAAGCGCCTGGCTGCACTTGTCAGAATAGCTGCCATTGCCAATGCCACATTGCCCAAATCCCGAAATGACCTTCAAAACGTACCTAACTAAAGATTCTATGCGTCTGTCTGCCACTTGGCAAAGTGGGTGTGTGTGAGTAGGAGTGGGAGTGGGCTGTCTTTGTTTGACTGTTTGCATTTGACATTTTCAATTTGCATGACAGTTTCCACTATGGACACAACGCACACAAACACAAACACACACAGTGTGTCAAAATGTCACGTAGTTGAGCATATGAAACTGGGCCTGTTTGGTTACAGATTTTGGCTTACATTTCACGTGCCGACTTTCTGTAAACTTTTGGTCTGCCTCTCAATTACCGCTGATGGACAAAAGTGAGAGGCAAGGCTCCTGCTAATTAGCCTAATAAAATAAAATGTCTTTCTAAATATCTTATAGCCTCTTGTTGTGGTTGGATTTGAATAAAACTTTCTCCACTTATCCTCTTATATTTGGGCCGTAATTTAATTTTCTTTTGGCTTTTACTTGGAGTTTTGTTTTTGGCCATACTTTTCTTATTGATAGTTTAAGCTTTTAATGGAAAAAGCCTGTTTGGTTATGAAAGCCACACAATCTCATCATCATCATGGCCAACATGATTATCAGCAGCAGCCGCTTGGGCAAGTATATATATTTTTTTTACGCTACCGGAAATTGCCGGAACTTGGCGCCGGCACCTGACTATTATAGCCAGACTATGCGCTAGCAATTATTTACCACCGACATTTGAGCCAATGTCCCTGACTTTTATGAGGTTCCAATTGACTAGGCAAAGACCATAAATAATTTCTACCACAAAAATTAGGAAATTGATTGCTAGCTCATTTATTTTTTGGTTATTACACACAACCAACCACCAAAAGGAACCACCAGTTCTGTCTGCTGTCAGTTTTCCTTATTCCTTTTCAGTATTGTCGCCTTGGGCTGGCTTTACCAAAGTTTTACGGTTTAAGCAATTGTATAAATTTGTTAGTAATGCATCCATATATCAACATACATACATGCACTCAACAGAAATGTACTGTGAGTGTTGTAGAATCAACGAATTGGAATTTATACATCTTTATTTCTTGTACTTATGCTAAGTGGAATACAAAGATGTCAAAAGGGGGCGAGCGGGTTAAGAAAAAGAAACATTTTTTATTTTATTTATTTTGATCGATTTCTTTTACTAACTGGAAATGGGGATGGCGATGTCGATTTAAGGCCTCAAATAATAGAGAGCATTTCATGCAGAGATTTAAGTTTTTCCGTTTCTTTAATATTAGTTTCAAATAAATAAGGGATATTTACTATTAACAGATATCAACTCTACAGCTGACTAAGCGGACGCTGTGCCTTATCCCTCAAGACGAATCCCCGAAGGATTTGAAATATATTGGAAAATCAAAAACTCGTGTTTGTTTTTAATAAGCACGTAAAAAACATTGACCTCGACCAAGCTAAAAAAATCCCAAATTAACAGATGACCTAACTTTACCTAAGCTAATATATCTGAACTACACTAAAGTAACGTAATCTTAACCAAACCCTAACCCCAAAAAAACCTTACCTAACCTAAAGTTTTTCCATTTAAAACAAGTGAGAAAGTCGGTCAAGCCCGCCCCCTCTAGCGGCTGGGGTCAGTCGGTCTATATTCTCGTCAACCCAGCGTTGCTCCTTGTAAAAAAAACGAAAAAAAGCGTACGACCTATATTTTCTAATGAGAGAGCGTGTGCAAAGAATAGGAAAGGATTTGAAAAAAGAGGGATATCAATCCTCAAACACCCTATCAGCAAAATATTTCACAACATGCCAGTGGAATCCATTGCAATGCGCACTAATTATTAAAATTTATAACGAATTTCATGCGTCCGCATGAAATGCAAGATGACGTGGACTAAGATTTGCTGGACATTACTTGTGAGGAGAAGATCTTCAAAATCTGACCAGCCGTTCTTTGATTTATATTAATAGATTTAATATAAAATTAATAATTTTAATAAAAATTTATAATGAAGAGTACGTAATGCGAAATATTTCTATTGTACATTGCCGTCAAGAGAGAAGCATCTCTCTTGGGTTGAAAGAGCGTCGCCTTTATCACCCCATGCATGGCATTGGGTAGAACGAGCGTCGCTTATGTCACTCCATACTTGGCAATGGCATTGAGGCGAACAAGCGTCGTTTACTTAGCTTCTCTGCATGGCATTGCGTCAACTTAGCGTGCCTGGAGAGTCGTTAACGTATTGAGCGGACATCCCCTTGCAAAATACGTCAGTGGAGCCCATTGTGAGGGAAATAAGCGTGCGTCAACGACAGTCACAATATCGTCGACGGAAGGTTGATATAGCGTCGGTCGGCCGTACTAGAGGGTGTTTACTAAAAATTTAGTTATATATAAAAACAAGTGAGAAAGTCGGTCAAGCCCGACTATAAAATACTCTGTACCTGTCTCTCTCTCTCTCTCCCTCTCTCTCTCTCTCTCTCTTTCTCTCTCTCTCTCTAAGATTGTGCGGCGTTGGTTGTGAAAGGGTGGGTGGGTGGTGGGGGAGGGGGTGATTCACTTATTTGCTCATAACTTGAGAACCGCTCATCCGATCTTTATCATTTCTTCGGCAAATTGATACATATTACTAATGACTAACTATCTCTAGAAGGAACAAACCCTCTATCTACAAAACTGTGGAAGATATGACGTTTTTTCAAAATTGCGGGGGCGGGAGGGGGCGTGGCAAAAATTGAAAATAAACTTGATCTGCCTGCAAGTATAAGAAGCATTTGTCCCATACATGTCAAACCTCTATCTCTTACCATCTCTGAGATCTGTTTGTTCACGGACGGACGGACAAGGACAGACGGACATGGCTATATCGACTCGGCTGTTGATGCTGATCAAGAATATATATACTTTATAGGGTCGGAAATGATTCCTTCTCCATGTTACATACTTTTGCACAAACTTAATATACTCTATGTACCTTCGGTACAGAGTGATCAAGAAAATATAAACTTAATAGTGTCCGAAAAACAATTCCTTCTTACATTAATAGGGCGTGTTCACCAAAGACACCAAACATCTAACAAACATCATCAATCTAAATTTTATGTGAACGAGCTTGATAGAATTTTTAGGCAACAAAGTTATCGATATATTTATTTTGGCGGAAGGTTTGAATTTTTGACACAGCTAAATTAAGAACTGACTACTAAATATTTATGACCTTCGTCACTAGCACCAACTGCTCTTGGAATCCCCCTCGAATTTTCCTTAAGACTTTGTTAGCTTTAATGTTTGTTGTAAGCCCGGCCCCGGCGAGAATGTGCACATCAAATCGAGTATCCGATGCCCAAATTATTTTCCTTTGTCGGAAACATACATTTACCGTTAAGAAGGACTCCAGTCCTCGCAAAGAAGGGTCTGAAATGTTAATTTTAAAAAAATTGCAATGGGCTAAGAGTAGAGATGGGCGAATAAGGACAATTCTGTTCCCCGTCCCTCCATGATCCCGACCACGGCTGTCCCGTCCCGTAATCCCGACCAACAAATTTCAATTCAATATCGTCGCGCCAGATCCCCTATTTTTCTTAGGGTCACCACTAGAATCCCGTCTTGAGCCATCTCTATCGCTATGAGTCTTAATGTCTCCTCCTGTTCTTCTAAATAAATCGTTGTGAGCGACGCCCAAGCGTGCTGTTTGCCTGCCAATAAGGCAGTGACCCGTTAGGGCCCAGACCAGAAGTAAGATGTTTTCCGTTTCAGGTTAAACGAGGACCACGTGACCCTAGCTACAGCGCAAGCCGGAAGGTTATTTCATCGTTCCGTAACCAGGCGCCGGGTTTCATTCCTTGTGATTATCTTGTATGGGGATATTGGTATCCCTATCAAGCTCTTCTCTGGGAGGAGCTGAATGGTAGTGCCTAGACAAACTGTGTTGAAATGTCCATGTACCCAGATGAGGTGGTTACTACGCGTACGCAGGGCTTCTCCTTTTTGGAGTGGCGGCTTTTTAAGCTTTCCTCCTCCTCCGCAACAACCAGTAGTGCCTTCAAAGCCTTGCACGAATTTCCGTTAGCTATTTGCGAAACCACGTCCTCTACCAATTCATTTATTAAAAACAAAGATGTTTCCACATTCATTTTGCATTGGCCTTCTCCAAATTGCTTGTTTTTTCACTTCTGACAGCTGTGTGCTATCGATAACAAATCATAAACAAGTAATTCTAACAAACTATTTCTTTGTTAGATTCACATCTAACACAATCACGAAAAATAGCAAACATGATTGCGCATCATGCCCGTTCACCAGCACAATCTAACAAAAATAGTCGATTTTTCTCATCGATTTATGCTGCTGAACACGCTCATATTCTACCCCAGTGCTGCCCAAAATGCCAAAAGCCTATCC